>OY986435.1:145761367-146153867 GCA_963920525.1 Dichetophora obliterata | reverse complement strand
AATTCAACAACAACAATATGAAATGAACAACAAAGAAAAGCACATGATAGGTTAGGTTAGGTTAGGTAATGGTGGCTGAGCCGATAGACGACTCGTACACTTAGGCCAGTGCAGGCCCGTTGTGATACCACATGATCTCTTTAAAAACCTAATAGAGATTCCCTCCTCAAACCAGTTCGAGCGGATAATGAATTTGAGTATATGCTTGATTTCCATGCATGAGACTTTGGCAAGTCCATTTAAAAAGGGAAGGCCAAGAGTTGCCATTCTCCTTTTAGCTAGAGCCGGACATTCGCAAAAAAGGTGCTGAACGTTTTCTACCTCCTCCTCACATCTGCAGCTTCTGCAGAAATCGTTTGATGCAATTCCCAACCGAAGGGCATGCGCTCCGATCAGGCAGTGACCCGTTAGGATTCCTACTATTTTTGACAGGTTTACCCTGCTTAACTCAAGCAATGAGTTGGTGCGTTTTAAGTCGTAGGTAGGCCATGTTAGCTTAGTTATTCTACATGTATCAAGGCGTTCCCAGCGTTCTTGTGCAAGAGCTAGGGATCTGTTCTTGCACTGGAGTTTATAGGAGGAAATGGGTATACCAATAAAGTCCTCATTTAAGAGGGTGTTAGAGGTCGTACCCTTCCTTGCCAATTCGTCGGCCAAATTGTTGCCCTCGATATCCCTGTGTCCGGGTACCCATATGAGGTGAATCCTGAGTAGCCTTGCCATCTCGTTAAGAGATTTGCGGCACTCAGTGATAGTTTTAGAGTTGTCAATATTTGAGTTCAGTGCTTTCAGTGCAGCTTGGCTATCTGAAAAGATGGAAATACTTTTTCCTTCAAGGTCTTTTTGACCTAGAATCCTAGTGGTTTCGTGAATAGCCATCATTTCCGCTTGGTAGACACTACAATAGTTAGGAAGTCTAAAGGACGCTTCGATTTCGAGATCCTGGGAGTAGATACCTCCCCCTACTTGTTCTCGAAGTTTGGATCCATATGTGAAGATTTTTATGGCGGAGGTTTTAAGGGGGATTTTGTTTGCCCAGTCTAGCCGTGAAGGGATGAAAACTGAATAGTTCTTTTCAAGATTTAAGCACGGCACACAGTAGTCTGTTTTGTCGGGTGCAGACGAGTTCAGAATAATTGTGTGGCCGCAGTTGTTACCTATCCAATTACCAGATTCTCTAAGTCTCAGGGCTGCTGTGTTGGCACATTCCCTGGCAAAGATATCGAGAGGAGGAAGGTGAAGCATGACATTGAGGGCGCTAGTTGGTGTTGAGGACAGTGCCCCCGTAATACAAAGACCTGCGCTTCTTTGCACCTTTGCAAACTTCTGAAGTGCGGATGCCTTATCAAGGGCCCTCCACCATACCAGTGAGCCATACATTAGTATGGGGCGGACAATTGCTGTGTAAATCCAGCGTACTATTTTGGGGGAGAAACCCCATTTTTTACCTATAGCTTTTTTACAGGCAAATAGTGCTATGTTTGCCTTTTTAACACGTTCCTTATGTTAACATTCCAGATAAGCTTCTTATATAACTCCTAGGTATTTCGTGCTGTCGCTAAAGAGCAACCTCGTTCCGTTCAGACGCGGAGGTTCTAAGTTGGGGGTTTTATATTTCCTAGTGAAAATAATGAGATCTGTTTTCTCGGGGTTTACACTTAAACCACACGTGGATGCCCATCTCGAGAGAATTAACAGTGCTCTCTCCATGAGTTGACAGAGAGTCTGGGGAAACTTTCCGTTAAAAATGATTGCAATATCGTCTGCATAAGTAACAACCCTGTAGCCTTCCCCCTCCATGATACGCTACAGCTGGTCAACCGTCACGGACCACAGAAGTGGAGACAAAACTCCTCCCTGCGGAGTGCCTCTGCTTACAAACCTACGAGTGGAGGATCCCCCCAGCTCTGAGCTCACCACCCTGCCCAAGAGCATCTGGTTTATGAAACTCACGAGAAAATCCTCCACCCCCAGCTCCGACAAGGCCGAGGTGACTGCACATGGAAAGACGTTATTGAATGCCCCTGCTATATCTAGAAAAGCAGCAAGTGCGTATTCTTTGTTCTCAAGTGATTTTTCGATGGTAGACACAAGAGAGTGCAGAGCTGTCTCTGTAGATTTGCCTTTAATGTAGGCATGTTGGGATTTTAGAAGCCTGTCAAGTTTCGGCTTAAGAAGAAGCCCAATAAGTCTCTCTAGAATTTTAACCAGAAAGGAAGAGAGGCTTATAGGTCTGAAGTCATTCGATTTAGTGTGAGAGGACTTATCCGCTTTCGGTATAAAGATAACTTTTGTCTCTCTCCAAGCTGTTGGAATATAGTTAAGGCGTAGGCAGCCATAGTAGATTGTCTGAAGCCAGGGTACTATTGCATTGAAGCTATAGTGGAGTTGAGCTGGTATAATGCCATCGGGACCTGGAGATTTATAAGGTTGGAATGAATAGATCGCCCATTTTAACTTCTCCTTGCTGGTCAGTTGCTCAATCTGTTAAGGCATAAGGTCGCAGGGGAGTGTTTGAAAGCTGGAAATGTCAGAGTAAACATTACCAGGAAAATGCGCATCCATGAGTATATCTAGGGTTTCGATGCATGAATCCGTCCAGGTGCCATCTTCCTTTTGAAGAAAGCTTGGTACTGTCGGGGATTTTGATAGTATTTTCCTGAGCCTTGAAGCCTCAGAAGTACCCTCTATTTCTGTGCAGAAGGAGGATCAAGAAGCCCTCTTTGCTTTCCTGATTGCAGTTTTGTAAATGCCTAGTTTAGACTTATAGCTATTCCATGAGTCCGCACTATTGCTACGCCTTGCGTAGTTAAAGTCTCTACGACAGTCGTTTCTGAGAATTTCAATCTGTTTAGTGCATCCGAGCATTTTTTAGTGAAGTCTAGAAGCAGAAGGTCTAACTCTTCTTTGTTAGCAACGGGGGAAGAAGTGACTGAATTCAATGCTGTTTTAATTAGTTTATTATTAGTTTATTTTATTAAATAGAGATTTCTTATTTTTAGAGGCATGGATTGATTGGTTATTTTCCAGCCGAATTCTATATACCTATGGTCCGAGAAGGAATGTTCTTTTAAGACCTTCCAAGAATGAATTTCTTCCGAGAAGTTTTCTGATACCAGGGTGATATCCAGAACTTCTTCTCGATTTTTGATAATAAAAGTTGGCTCATTGCCTTTGTTCATTATATTTAATTTAGTGTTTAGTAGGAAGTTAAAAAGTGACTCACCTCTGTCGTTGTTGTTAGTGCTGCTCCATTGTGAGTGGTGTGCATTTGTATCTCCACCCAGAATGATGTGCATGGCTGGATGAGTTCCCTGTAGGAGTTCCCGGAAAGATTGCGTGGGTATGGGCTCATCATAGGGAAAGTAAAAGGAAGCAATCCTTAGTTTCTTGGGCCACAGCTCCAGGCTGACCACAGAGAGGTGGTGTCAGCCTCTTCGTCGCTGAAGGGCTCCTCTGACGGAGCCTGCTACTTAAGGAGATTTGTCATCGCCGTTGCCAGTTCGGACGCGGATGATAACTCATCCTCGCTTCCAATCAAATCGTCGATGTCGCTAGGATTCTCAATCGTGGCACTACAGACCGCACGATTTACGAGAGACACCGTGTCCGTTTTATAGATTCTTGGGTGAATCTTGCTAAACCCATAGTTTAGGGTACATTTATCTTTGTTCAGTTGATCAATGCATTCGTTGTTGAGGATCAACAAAACCTCCATCTTGGATTTCTTGGGATCGGTTTTGGCATCCTCAGCTTTAGGCTCCAACTTCACCACCTTCCAGTTTTGAGTGGATATGCCTGGGTTGAAGACCTTCAGCATTTCCAGAATTTCCTCAGGTTCAGATGGGGTGACTGGAACCCGGACTCTGGCTCTTGGTCTAGACGGAATTTCGTCCAAATTTACCGATTTTAGACGAGCGCCTGGGTAGACCTCACCAGCTTTTCCAATCGCCGCTTTAAATAGCTCAGCGGGTCTTTCATTTTCACAGGCCATCAGCGTGACATTGCCCTGAAACAATCCCGCATCCGTGCATGCTGGAGGTGGTCCAGGGTTGTCCTTCAGGACCTGCAAGGCGACCTTAGCGAGCGAAGACGCTATCCAGCTCCAATGGTGCTTGGGTATCTTACCATCCTCGCTGTTCTGGTCTATCACCCCTACAATTGTGCTATTCTTATCAACCTCTGCGAAGGATCTTGCTCCTACACCATGGGCTTTGTTTATTAAAAGGTGGCTATTTTCACAACCAAATGTTCAATTACACATGACTTTGACCAAAAAATCGATCAATTATTAGATATTTAATTAATTTGACATTAATTAAACTTATTTGGCCGTGCTCTGCCATAGTTAAGTTAATTAGTTTTTATGATCTATTGAATAATTACATGAATTAAGATTGTGAGCTTTAGATCAAGTAAGTTTTCAAGAAGGCAACAACAACAACAACAACAACTCTGTATAGAGTCAATCACTTAGCTGACTAGACAGTCTGTTTCGGAAATCGCTACATATTCCTCTTCAGTAGTCTTTGAGTGATTAAGCTGTGATCAACTCACTGTTTAAACTAGCATATGAATGTGCAGTTTCTGGAATTCATTCTTATGAATTGTATGGCTGCTAATCATATGACATTTCAAAGCAGTAGGCTATTTATAGATCACCGCCATCAACTCTATCAAGGGTTGCCATCTGTTGTAGTTGCCTCTTCATTTATTTCAATATTCATTGAAATATTGAATATTGAAATAAATGAAGAGGCAACTAAAACAGATGGCAACCATCGCTACATATTCCTCTTCAGTAGTCTTTGAGTGATTAAGCTGTGATCAACTCACTGTTTAAACTAGCATATGAATGTGCAGATTCTGGAATTCATTCTTATGAATTGTATGGCTGCTAATCATATGACATTTCAAAGCAGAGATGGCAACCCTTGATAGAGTTGATGGCGGTGATCTATAAATAGCCTACTGCTTTGAAATGTCATATGATTAGCAGCCATACAATTCATAAAAATGAATTCCAGAATCTGCACATTCATATGCTAGTTTAAACAGTGAGTTGATCACAGCTTAATCACTCAAAGACTACTGAAGAGGAATATGTAGCGATTTCCGAAACAGACTGTCTAGTCAGCTAAGTGATTGCCTCTGTACAGAGTTGTTGTTGTTGTTGTTGCCTTCTTGAAAACTTACTTGATCTAAAGCTCACAATCTTAATTCATGTAATTATTCAATAGATCATAAAAACTAATTAAGTAATAAATATATCCTAAAAAAATATCCGAAATACTTTTTTTATTGTATCGATCATTTCGATTCTTTTGAGTATAACTGCATCTGCTTGTTTAACCGAAGTCCTCGTTTTACTTGTTTTCGTTTTACTCTGTAATCGATTTACTCTGTATTCGTTTTTTGCTATATATTCGTTTTACTCTTATTCGTTTTACTCTATAATCGATGTACTCTGTATTCGTTTTACTCTTTTCAAAATTTATTTCCAAAACATTGTAATTCGATATGAGAGTAGAATAGGAAAATCATTTGAACAACAAACGAATGTCTTACAAATACATCCGTGCAGCTATTTAGTCACGTAATACATACCTCACGAAGAAGTAAAGTGAAAGTAAAGAAGAGAGTTTTAAAATTTAAAAAATTAGACTTCTAAACTTAGTATTAAAATTATAACCTGCCACAATCATTCCATCGGCAGGCCTGCTTTGTTTTCATCTGGGTTGATACTCTTAATTTGTTTGCACTTTGATTGAAAGCACTCACATACATACATTCATATTTTCGACTAGCTAATATATTCCGTGTTACTCTGGAATGAATTTTGGAAAATTTTGACATATAATTTGACATTGAATGTCCCAGCACATGGGACACCTTTATAGAAAAAATCATTGGCTTGTGATTAAGATAAGAAAAAGAAACTTCTGCTAACGTTCTGTCGAATCAATGAGAACCCTCGCTGCTTTATTAAAAAACCACTACAGATTTTGTTTGATCTACGTACCGATGTTATATTCAAAAATTAATTGCACTAAATGTTTTAATAGTTTTCAAGATATGAGAATGTTATTGGTGTCAAACAAATGGAAAATTTTTAACGAAATTAACCCTAAGAATACTGAAAAACTTACACAGAGTTAAAAACCACCACATGAAATCAATAAGATCACCTAATTGAGGTATTTTATTAGGTTTTTTATTAATACTACAAAATAATAAGAATTTTCCAACAAGAAATCATTTTATTTCACTAGAGAAAATTGAAATAAAATTTGCAACTACTATCAAACATTTTTTAATCAAATTTCTTATTGAATGAATCAAATCATGTGGAAATCTTATTAACACTTAACTTTAATAAGAAATTTTTCACTCAACAAAGATTAAGAAGAGACCACTTCAAATTAATAAGAAAATCTCATAAATCTGCTTTATAAGATTTTCTTATAAAACACACTTATAAGTAGGTAATATTGGTGAAAATGCTACTTATTACTGTTTTCTTTGCTTTAGCTTTCAGTCGTACTTGTAAAATAAATTCGAGAAGTAATCTGTGGATTTAAATAAAATAAAATAAAAAAAGTATAGCAGTGAGGGGACTGCCGACTGAAACGAAAGCTCATACTGTGACCCGTTCTACTTGTAGGATGAAAATCAAAAAATTCTGAAAGTTCTAAAAGTTTCGCTATGATCTTGTTCTTCTCTGTTCGTCCTTGTTTGTAGATTTCCTTGGTAATTGTTGTTGGCGCAGTTAGCTGGAAATTTTTAGTAGACGTTGTGAATTCTAATTGTGTAGCTACAGTCGGCATATGAAATTAGAATTTGTTTTGTTAAAAGCTTATAGCAATTTATTAAATTTCTCATATATTACTGAAACTATTTCTTTTAAGCAAAAGTGTTACAATATCAAAAATACAAATAATTAAAGTAACTTATTAAAATTATTTCATTATTGAATTAATATAAGAAATTAAAGCTTATTTATATCTATTTATATCATAACACCAACAAAATATACATGTAAACCATATCTATATTGCGTTGTGTATTAAATATAGAATATTCTTATATTAAGAAATATCTATAGCATATAAATTATATTTAATTCATTTATAAAATTTATGCTAAAGAGTTTAAAAAATAGAATGCTTAGGATAAGCAGACTTTAGTTATCCAATTACTACAGAAAATATTAATTTATTTTGCAGGTTTATTACGTAATGTTATTATATAAATATACATATATACTCTTTAAATTTCCTCAATGAGCTTAATTGTTCATATATATGTATTTCCGATACTGTAACACTTTTACTAAAAACAAATAGTTTAACCAATATTATAAATACTCTTTAATTAGTTCCATGTCATATGCTGACTGTAGCTACAAATAAACATCTACAAAAAATTAAAGCTTACTGTACAACAATAGCTACCAAGCAAATATACAACAACAACGCAAAGAGATTGACAAGATCCCAGCGGTTGCGCAGGGTTAGAGGGGATGAACCGAATTGGCGGCGGAAAATACACAGCACTTTGCTTGATATTTTTTCTGTTTGCCTGCTAGCAAGATCTCAAGTGGAGGAAGGCACTAAAAGAGACTTCAGAGCTATCTGCAGAAATAAAATGGAATTTCAATTTTTCATATTTATATTTTGTTTGACTGTCGTGAAGTCTCTTTTAATGCCTCCTCCACAGTTGCTACCTTTCTGGGAAAAATCTCATTTGTGGTTGTTTTTAATTGCCGTGGGAAATGGGAATTCCCATGGGATTTTTTAATTGAGTGTGGTGGGATTTTTTGGGATTTTTTTTTTGTTTTTTAGGATTTATTTTTATTTTTCAGTTATAATATGTGTAAATATATAGATAAAAGATTATATTTTTCATATTTTTTCATTGTCAAAATCGTCTCAACCCATCTATATGATTTTCGCAACAAATTCGTTAAGATTTTGGTTACTTTGGTTTTTTGGGAAGTTCTTTCACTCTTGACATAATTACATGCATTGGAAAAATATGTTTCAATGATTTTTTTTATCAATATACAAAATGGGTATATCTTAAAATTGATTTGTGATTGGCCCTTATTACGACTAGCTTTCGACGTAATCTACGCTGGTTATCGAACAAAGAATATCAAACATCTAACCCTGTCGAAATGTTCGTTGTTCATCGAATTTTCAGTCGAATAGAATTTTGCTTTTGATGCGGTGCGTGCTGAGCAATAATTGTTAAAAACATAAGAATTTTGTGATTGTGTTTTGCTTCTTAAAGGCTAAAAACTAACTTGGAACTCTCTTTGTAAAATCTATACAGGTCTAAGGAGGATAAAACAAATCCTTTTTTATTGAATATTATTACTAAAAGACTAATTAGAACACAGACGACGAAATACACTAGATGTTCTTTTTTTGCTTGGTAATTGTTGTTTTGCAGTTAGCTTGAATTTTTTTGTAGATGTTTTTTTGTAGCTACAGTCGGCATATGAAAATCGAAGTATTTTTATAACACATTATATATATGTACATAGAAACATACAAAAATCTGCAAAATAAATTTATATTTACAGTTGTAATTGAATAACTACAGTCTGCTTATCACAAACGTTCTATTTCTTACCGCCTAATGTTGTAAATCGAAAACGCAAACAAACGACAAGTAAGACACGGGAAGCAACACTTTTTCTATACGAAATTCTATTGCTTCTCGTGTCTTGCTTGTCGTTGGTTTGCGTTTTCAATTTACAACATTAGGCGGTTAAACTGTCTACGTACATTTATTATATTAAATTATATATAATTTATATACCTTATCTATTTTTTATATATTCTTATTTTAATACACAACACAATATATACATAGCGTGCGTGTATATTGTGTTATTATATAAAATGTTATAAATAAGATTTAAATTTTAAGATTAATTCAATAATGAAATCATTTAAATAAATGATATGAAATTATATGTGTATATTTTTGAGTGTGCGTGTGTGTAGGCCAACGATCTCCCGGTGCATCAGCAAGTGTAGCAAAGTTAAATTGGCTTTCTTTGCTAGTGAACGTCCTCCAAGTGCCACCAGCAGCAGCACAAACAAGTGCAGTGCAAATTTCTTGCTAGCCGACATCCTCCAAGTGCCATCACCAGCAGCACAACTGAGGCGCAAATTCTCCGCTTTCAATTTATTTAATTCGCGCAGAAATGGCAGAAATTTACCTCTACGCTTGAGACATACTGAAATGGTGCTTCTGAAATATTGGAGAGTTGACCAGTCAATTAAATTGTGCTGCACTAGCTGCTTCTGCTCTTGCCGACTCTCGGAGAACGATGGCAAGCAAAAGAATCAGGAAATTTGCGCTGCACTTGCTTATGCTGCTGGTGATGGCACTTGGAGGATGTTGGCTAGCAACAAATTTTGCACTGCACTTGCTGGTGGTGGCACTTGGAGGACGTTCGTCAGCAAAGAAAGCCAATTTAACTTTGCTGCACTTGCTGATGCACCGGGAGATCGTTGGCTCACATACACGCACACACATACTCAAGAACTGTCGGTTTTTTTATTTATTATTTTGTTATTTTTTAAGTTTTTCAAGTTTACAATATTACAAGTTTACGAAATAAGTTGCAAGTACTTGCACTCGAATTAATTATGTCGCAAATTGAATTAAATGCAAATCAAATAAAATATTTGCGCTAAAACGCGACCGAAATGTGAAATGTCAAAATTTTCAATTGTCAAAATTTCATCGTCCACACAGCAAAAAAGACAAATTTATTTCAACACGCACAAATTTTATTCAACCTGATATTTTCTATCCTACCACGACTAAAAAGTTTCCTTTTGACACACACCCTTTACGAAAAAATTTATTCATAAAACAATGATAGTTGATAACTCTGAAAATAAAATGCCGCAGTGGTGAAAATAAAAAGCCACTGACAAATACAACAAGTGTGAAAATTGCCAAATTTTGTTTGACGATATATAATAAAATAAGAGCATGCATGTAATTATTTGAATGTTCAACATATTCCTTTATCACAACTTAAATTAAAATGTTAAAGCACTCAATCCATACATTATTTTTCTTGTTTGCAAACGAAGTTTCAGCAGAAAAAAGCAGAAAAAGAAGAAGATCGGTTCCATTTTTAAATCTCACCATGAATAGCGGGGGTTTGAGTTAAATCAAATTTTTCAAAAATGTTGACAAATACAACAACTGATGAAATTGCCAATCTTTAAAAGCATATATAGGTTTCTGAGGTTATGTTTTCTATGTTTCCTATCTTGTTATCTTTGCTGTCTGTATTGATGACGAGAGTTCCTCGGAAAAAGACGATGACGCAAAGCAAAGATATACCCTTTACCAAAATCGTTCAACGCGCCTAAAGAAGTTTTCACTTGAAAAAGACAGTTTCTATAGTATAGTAAGTATAGACGTAGAATTCCTTTTAATACAGTAATAGAGAAAAATTCTGGTTTTTTCATTTATATTTTTCAAAATTATTTTAAAGCATTTCGTCTTCTAAATAAAAATTATTCAAAAACAAACTTGTTGTTTTCGATTAAATTCATGTAAAAATTAAAGTATTTTTAATATTTCTATGTGTTTGTTGTTTTCAAAACAAAATTTAAAGCTCAAAAATCTAAATTTGTTAATGAAATTGTCAATAGCTGAAAAGCACTTGACAATTTTTATCAACATTTTTTATTTTTGAGCTTCAAATTTTGTTTTGAAATCAAAAAATTACAACAAACACATAGAAATATTCAAAATGCTGGTTAACAATTTGTTAATTTGACAGAATAGGGCTGTTAGTGATGTGTCACAAAAAAGCTCAATCTAAACAAAGAAATTCATATATTCGTATGAGAAAAGTTACACACAAGCTGCTTCAGTAGCTATTCATAAGCTGTTGTTATGGTTGTTGGTTTGGTTGTTCCTGTTTGTTATCAGGCTTGCCAACTCGAGGGGAATATCCCCTTTTGGGTGGAGTTTTGACTCGGTGGTGGAGTGGGGGAAATAAGTTAATTTTTGTGGGGGAATTAATTTAATTTTTCTTTTGTTTCGGAATTCATTAAAAGATCATAGCAAACTTCAAAATACTGCATATTAATATGCTTAAAAACTTTTGCTAAGTTTCTTTATTGTTGAACATACCCATTACATTAAAAAGCCTCAGTTAGCAACTTTCGTTTCTTCCGCATTCCTTTTTTGAAATTCGCTTTGACTGATTTACTGCATCTTTATGTATAACGAAACAAATGCTGAACGTGGTGCGAGACACGGTTAGCAATACATTTTTCTAAATAAAAAAAAAATTCTTGCTCGTTGCTCTCACAACATTCAGCTTATCAGCTAATTTACGATTACAAGAAGTGATTACAAGAACGAAATTGTTTTTATGAAGCTATCGGAATGAGATTCAAAACATGCTTATTATGTAAAAATTAAGATCAAGTTAGAGAATGACCAAAATCGGATTAAAACCACGCTTACCTCTCATACAAAGTTATTTAAGCAAAACGGATTTTAGCAAAAGTGATCTCTTTAAATGCCACAAAAATTCATATATTGACATGCAATTTTACACACTTGAAATATTTCTCACCTCTCATACAAAATAAATTTACCAAAACGGTAAATATCTTAAAATTTCACAAAAATTAATTTAATGATTTAAATTTTGTACATAAATCTTAACCGCAAATATACATTTTTAGTAAGGCATGCAATCCTGGGATCCCGGGATTGAAAATTTAAAATCCCTGGATTTTCGGTACCATAGGATTTGGTTAAATTTTCAACAAAAATTTATACAAAATTTATATAAATAAAATTAAATTATAAAATAATTATTAATTATGTCCGGGGCTAATCCCCGGACGTCGCGATTGAAATTTACATTCCTGAAAATACCGGGATCACCAAAGCAACCCGAAATTGGAGGCCCTAACTTTGTGTATGAAATTTGTAGGTATCGAATGAAAATCGCACTTATGTCCCATACAAAATAACTTAAAGCAAACGGAATAATCTGATCAAATTTCACATTTTAAAAACAAAAATGAAAAAACAAATTTCACATTAAAAACAAGAATAAGTAGCATTTTCACCGATATTACCTACCAAAAATTGTTTTTTATAAGAAAATCTTATAAAAGCAGATAAATTAGATTTTATATATATAATATCGGTGGAAATGCTCCTTATTCTTGTTTTCTTTGCTTTAGCTTTTAGTCGTAGTTGTAAAGTGAATTCGAGAAGTAATCTGTGGATTAAAATAAAATAAAATACAAAAAAAGAACCAGTTTCTGTAGTATCATAAGTATAGGCTTAGAATTCATTTTTATTCTTTTTTGGTCGGCCTTTGTAGTCCAGTGGAGACTGAGCGAGAGTATCAACCCAGAGGTCCCTGGATTGAATACGGGTTCGGGCATGGTTCTTTTCACTTTCTTTGTTCTTTCCTACATATAATAATTATGGATAACTTAAAATCCACAACTTAATTGTGGAAAATTTGGAATTAAAGAACAGGAACACAACTAAGAGCTGAATATGCTTGCTGAGGTTAAGCCATAACACTAGCCTCGGTTAAAATCAATTCAAATTGTCTTTCACGGTTGTTTCGCCTAATCAATAATTCACGTATGGTTACAATCAGTTCCTCTAAATAACCTATCCCTTTCCTTTCAGGTCAAAGTCCAAAACTTGTTTGTATAAGGCGCATGCCTTGGCTCTTTGATCTTTTAAAAAAACAAAAAATACTGTAATAGAGAAAAATTATTTTTTTTTCGTTTTTATTTTTTAAACTATTTAAAAACATTTCATCTTATTAATAAAAATTATTCGAAAAGAAATTTTTTGTTGTTGTTGCTTAGTTAGCAAAATATATTTATAATACGGAAAAAATATAATGCATAATATTCATAATTCTAATTTATCATGGTATTTCAAAAATAAATAAAATTTTCAAAGCACAAAGCATCATTAGTAACGCATGCGCAAACCTGCGTAGTTGTAATACATACTGGCTCTGTAGCTACACGCATCTGTATTCCCTATTGACAACTCGTTCTAATCAATTTCCCCAATTCTGGAGATAAAATTTTTAAATTTTTAAATTTTTCAACCTTTTTTCCTGAAAAAAATATTTATGTGCTTTGAAACAATCTCTATTAAAAAAAAAAATTATCAGTAAGATATTTTAGCCCATATGCTAACATCCACAAAAAATAAGACAAAACATTTTTAAAAATAACATAAAAATTAATGTTTTCTAAATAACGTTCTTTTTATTATGTTGATTTTCTATGATTTAAATACGAATTCTTAATGTTTAATAGTTTAAATTATACTTGATTTTATACACAAATTCTTGTTTTTTGATAGTTTAAAAACGTTTATTTAGCTTTAGGTCAGGTTTGAACAATTAATTGCTTTAACGAAATTTTGTAAAGACGTTTTCAACATGAAAAGAAAACATCACTAGCTGACTTTATTGCAATTTCGGCCCTGCTACAGACTTTATTGACACTTAAAACCTCATCGCCTCTGTGGTGTAGAGTGCTAATGCGCTTCCACGGCGTATCACAAAGATTTCTGATGAAGCCTGTAGCAGAAATTGCAATAAAATCAGTTTGTGATGTTTTCCTTTTCATATTGAAAACGTTGTTGTTGTTTCTTTGGAAAAATTCGTTGGAACAATTAATTGTTCAGAAAACAGAAAAACATAATGTCAGATCATAGTAAAAACTAAGAAAACAACACTGAGCGTACCCAATCTTTTACAAAAATATGGCAACATTTGAGTCACTCAGAGAGAGATCCTTCAGCCGTCAGAGAAAAATTAGAATAGATTTTATTCTGGCGTTTTCCAGTGGCGCATTTCTACGGCGGTTTCATTTTTGGCGGCTGCATGTATTTTGCATATCATATAATTAACCATATAATTCCAACATCTGCTTTGGCTCTAAAATAGGACGGGAGTGATGAACGATTTACAGAGCGTGATTTTCGTTCGTCGAGAGAGGGCTCTGCTTCTCAATTGCCTACTGAGCCCAAAGTAACACCTGTTGGCAAGAGTTATTCTTTGTTTGATTTCAATGCTGATGACGTTCGTTGAGTTTATGCTGGATCCAAGATAGACGAAGTCCTTCACAACCTCGAAGGAGGTATTGTCAACTGTAACGTAGATTCCAAGATGCTGGAAACCCACTTCTTATCTGCTTCTTATCGTCTTATCTGCATTCACTGCCAGACCCACTCGACTTGACTCTCTTTCTAATCTGGAAAATGGCCAATGATATCGATTTCTTCTATTCTTATTTATTTTCATTGAAGTGGGTTTTTAAGGGTGGGCTTCAAACCCGACGCACAACCTGTTTTAAGCCTAGAGGGTGCGCCGCTCAGATTAGAAAACTGACGGTTGTCAGTTCTGACGTTGCCCAGGAAACACTACGTTTAGGCTTGAGTCGACTTGAGCCGATTTCACAAAGATTATGCTGGTCTCGACAGGTTGAGACAGTCAGACATGTTACCTTGTAAAGGTTTGCCTCCAGTTTCTCGGAAACAAACAAATATCTTGTTTTTTTTTACAATAAAAACACACGTTAAAAAATTTGAAATCAATTTTAAACTAAAATTTATTGAAGAAACCGGAAATAATAATTTTCTTGGAAATCGAAAGAAGTGTTCTATAAATTTCAATAGCAATGAAACGCAATAAAATTCATTTTCAATGTGTTTACTTTGCATAAAAGGCAATTCAAATACAAAATTTTAAATTAAAATAAAAAGGAACAGTGAAAGGAATAGTAAAAAGAGTGGTGAAGTTCTAATTGTTTTATATTTGATTGTTAAATTTTATTTTATGTTAAAAATCAACCGACGCATCAGTTTTTAATGTCAAATTACAATTTGAAAGTTCTTCTGTTTATAATTTTGTTTATCTAAAAATCAATCGTTTTGTTGTCAAAAAGGAACAAGTCAAGATCAAGTCTTAAAATTATCACAAAAAGAATAGATTGTCTTTTGAGAATTTAAAATTTTTTTAAAAAAAATTATAAAAAAGGATTTTTATATTCTTTAAAATAATACGTTACAAAAAACTTTATAATGCGTCTGGTGTGATGGTTAAATAACTTTAAATTAAGCTTTGTGGCTAAATGATCGCACACGTTAAACCTTATTAAGCTAAAAAATTTCGAATGGACAGCATGAATAGCGTTTTTGCAGCAGTGGTGATAATAAATGACTAACTCTTCCTAAACTATATTTTTATAAATTTTTACCTAACAATTTTTATACTTTTATTTATATTGGGGGTTGGAATTAGTTTTAAAGGTTTTCTAAGAGATAGCGTAACTATCAATAGATCACATCGGGCACACCTGTGACTATATTCATTTCAAAGCACATTGTCTAAGCTTCATTTTTCAGTATGTGTCATTCCACTGAAGTGTAAACAACATATATTTTTTTCTCTGTGAACATGTCGACTTTCGTTCCAACAAAACGCAATTTGCGGGAAGGTTTACTTTTGTGCTTCCATTTGAAGAAAAAAGCGGTTGAAGCACAACGCACGCTTACTGAGGCTTACGGGGACTATGCTCCATCGATTTCTACTTGTGAGTACTGGTTCCGTCGGCTTAAAAGTGGTGATTTTGATACGGAAGACAAAGAGCGTCCGGGCCAGCCGAAAAAGTTTGAAGATGAGGAATTGGAGGCTTTGCTCGATAAAGACCCGTGTCAAACCCTTCAAGAATTGTCAGAATCATTGGGAGTCGACTTATCAACGGTCGGCAAACGCTTGAAGGCCATGGGAATGATTCAAAAGCAAGGAAATTGGGTGCCGTACCAGTTGAAGCCGAGAGACGTTGAACGGCGATTTGGCATGTGCGAACAACTGCTTCAACGGCATAAAAGGAAGAGTTTTTTGCATCGTATTGTCACTGGCGATGAAAAGTGGATCCATTACGATAATCCTAAGCGAAAAAATCGTGGGGACCACCCGGCCATGCATCAACATCGAGGGCCAAGCCGAATATTCATGGCGCCAAGCTTATGCTGTGTATTTGGTGGGATCAGAAGGGTGTCGTGTACTATGAGCTGCTAAAACCTAACGAAACCATCACTGGGGAACGCTACCAACAACAATTGATGCAATTGAGCCGAGCATTAAAGGTTAAACGGCCGGAATATGCCAAAAGACCCGACACAGTGGGTTTTCAACATGACAACGCACGGCCACATGTTGCAAGAACCGTCAAGGAAACGTTGGAGGCGCTGAATTGGGATGTGCTACCCCACCCGCCTTATAGCCCAGACATAGCCCCTTCCGACTACCACCTATTCAGATCGATGACGCATGGCTTGGCTGAGCAGCGCTTCACTTCTTACGAGGATACCAAAAAATGGGTCGATTCGTGGATTGCCTCAAAAGACGAATCGTTCTTCCGGCGCGGAATCCATATGCTGCCAGAAAGATGGGAAAATGTTGTAGCTAACGATGGAAAATACTTTGAATAATATACATTGTACCGTTGTTTCTAAATAAATGCTCAAAAACCGAAAAAAAACCTTTAAAATTAATTCCAACCCCCAATATATATTTTTGTATAAATTTTTGTTGAAAATTTAACCAAATCCCGTGGTACCAAAAATCTCGGGATTTTAAATTTTCAATCCCGGGATCCCTGGATTGCATCCACTACTCAAAGTGTATATTTGCTATTAAGACTTATGTGCAAAATTTCATGTCAATATATTAATTTTTGTGGCATTTAAAAATATCTTTTTTGCCGAAATCCGTTTTGCTAAAATAACTTTGTATGGGAGGTAAGAAGAAATGCAGAAGAAATGCATGTTGAGGTTGTAACTGAGGTTTTTAATGCAGTGGATATAATCAACAATAAAGAAACTTAGCAAAAGTTTTTAAACATATTAATACGGAATATTTTGAAAAATGCTATGAGCTTTTAATGAATTTAGAAACAAAAGAAAAAATGAAATTAATTCCCCCACTCCACCATCGAGTCAAAACTCCACCCAAAAGGGGAAATTCCCCTCGAGTTGGCGAGCCTGATAACAAACGACAGGATTTCGAACTATATCAACAAATACAGCAACAACCAAACCAACAACCATAATAACAGCTTTTGAACAGCTACTGAAGCAGCTTGTGTGTGACTTTTCTCATACGAATATATGAATTTCTTTTTTAAGATTGGTCTATTTTGTGAATTTTTTAATGAAAAAACCAGAAATTAGGTATTTGTTTCATTTGTACTGTAACTGATAATTCTGCATATACATATTTTTTCTTTGTTCGATGAATATTAAAGGATGTAGGTAAACTCTAAAGTGTCAACTAAAATCCTTAAAGGTGCTTAAAAAAATGTTGGGAAATGACCCCCATACAAACCGCGCGCTGTAAGGCGTGTAAGTTCAACGTCAAAATTTAATAATTTAGAATGCTATTTATGTTCCAGAACTTGCTTTCGACGAGGCTGAGAGTCTCGAAACTCAAGCCATATTTCAGTCATGGGGCTTGAGTAACTCAATTTTGACTTTTTTATAAATCTACGGTGTGAACGCGAAGGAGGGTCTTGCAGAAATGGAGATTGAGGATGTCACCAGTTTTTTTGAAGGCCTCGACTAAATTTTGATAGTTTGTAAATAATAATTTTTTTATTTTAAACTGTCTTTATGTAAGCAGCTTGAATTTATAGTTTTTTTACGTTTTGTCAAATTATATTTTAACATATGCTTATATTTATATATTAAAATTTCATTTCCTAATTAATTGTAATAAAATCATCAAAATGTCTTTTTATTTAATATTACAGGCAAATAAAAGTACATTTTTAGGTAAAAGAAAATTTATAATATTTATTCCTAAAAATAAGGAAGGTTTTGATAAGATTTTGTTATCGTTTCAAAAAGTTTTCTTATTAAAAACAATAAGGTTCTTCTTAAAATTATGTGAATTGCCTAATAAAAATGCTCAAAATTTCAATAGGATTTTCTCTATAGACAATCTTTTTTGATGAAAATCAAAGAGAAATCTTATTGATTTTCTTCTATTTTATTTGGTTGTTTTAGCTTTGTTTTAGTTATAGTATAAATTAGCATATATTGGATAAATAATTCATATTGTAGGATATTTATAAGAGAAAAACGGAAACCGTTCAGGTGGTGTTTTAGCCCTTGTTATAGCCAAGAACTCTTTCATAGATTGTTCAAACGTATCGTCAATTTTTAACTGAGTTTTCAGTACTCTTTACACTTTTATGCAAACGAGGCGTTATTTTGAAGAGAATCCATTTAAAAAGGGTGATAAAAAGTACCCTGTCGTACGTACCAGAGACGTAAGGAACATTTATGTTAAGTTTGGAGAAAAATCCATCCAATAGAATTCACGTGGAATACCACAGACTTATGTTTACATATCGATTGAAATCGACCATTAACTAGATTTTAAAAACTTTAATAGCTTCACACTTTTCGATATGATTTCGAGTCGCATTACTCGACTCGATTCAAACCGAGTTACTCGAAGATCGAACCACTCACGCTGACTTAATTATGACTTAAGTATGCCAACTATTTAGTCATGCCAACCAAAACTATTTAAATATATAATTGCTTAGACTCAACATAAACAAGTTTAACGAGCAACGGCTATAAGTATTTTGTAATAACTATTTAGACAATTCAACCACTTCACCCCGTAGGGTAAAGACTTGGTTATGGATTAATCTAAGGAAAGTCGTGAATTATGTGATGATTCAACCAAACCAAACGATCAAATATACTCTCTACTGTGGACAACTATTGTATTTAAAGAACACAACAGGACCAGAGTAGTCTTCCATTACGACAAATACAAACCATCACGACTTTAATGACTCAAAAATTTTAATTTTAATTGCAACTGCCCCCCTAAATCTGGGATTTTTATTTAATCGATAGATTTTTAAGTAGTTTCTATTTGTTATCCTTTTCTAATGTGTGGTTTTACGTTTTTCTTTAAAACCAGAGAAAAAGTCAAAAACAAATCAGTATTTTTAAAGCGATGTGTCTAATATTTTTTGGAAATTTATACTGTTCAAACAGAAAGTTAAAAACTTAGATATTTACATTTAGCAGATAACACTGTATGGACGTCAAAAGACACACGAAAATGCCGAGACACGTAAACTAATTTTTTGTCGTAGAATTTAGTGACATACTCAGTTTTTCCCAATCGACTTCACTACATTCTGCTTGAAATCTATTGATTCTGGTAACCAGGTTGATTGTATTTACATAGCCAGGTCGATTTTATCAAAGCTTTTGATAAATTTCCACATACTCTTATTTTATTTAAACTAAAATTAATGGGATTTCCGCAATCTTTGGTAAGCTAGATCAAATCGCATTTGATATAGCGATCTTATTAAATACGGTTCCGAGCTTGGTTGTCTTCTGAGTTTGTTGCAGAATCGGGTGTCCCTCAAGGAAACCACCTTGGTCCACTTCTTTTTATTTTGGCAATTAATGATGTTACTCACATCATCAAACAATCTCATTTGCTTATTTATGCAGATGATATGAAAATATGCAGAACAAATGATTCTAGAGACAATTCAGACCAACTCCAGTCAGACTTGAAATCCTTTGAGGTTTGGTGTTCTAAAAATAATATGTTTTTAAGTCCTGATAAATGTCAAACTATGAACTTTTCGCGGAAAAGGAATAATTTCATTTTTGATAACAAAATAAAAGATACTGCTTTAAGGTACTATTACAGTGTGAAGCTATAAAAAACACCTTTTGTATTAAATTTTTTACATAGTATTATTAATTTTAATGATTCAAATTTTTTTAAATAATGAAGAATTATTCATGTGGAAATAAAAAAAAACTATTTTTTTGTCTTTATAGTTGTAAATTTTCTACAAGTCGTTGAAGTTAGCGTGTTTAGAAACTTGTTGCAATTGTCATCACGTCTCCAGCATTTACAAAGCGTCTGAAAGTAAAAATCAAAGTGCATTCCTGAGTTAAGGGTAGTAGTTGAGCACTCAATCTACGCAAATAAAAAATAAATAAAAATAAAAAAATTGCATGTGTTCAAAAAAAGAATATGTACAAAAACCCCCTTTTTTTGCCAAAACTTTCAGCCGTACAAAACAATATATGAAAGTTTTTTGGCTTTTAATAGGTCTAGTGCTTAACAAAGTCTATAGGGATAACAATGAATCAAGATTCATCGAAATCGATCCAGTAGAACTAAAGATATCTTAGAAGCTGATTGGAAAAACCTTGTTTCGAGAAAAACGGTATTAAAGATTTAAAGGTTATTGAATATCATGCGACATACAAATATAATATATGTTATAATTTCTTTCTATTTAATTTTTTTTCTAAAATTTTGTATACGTATTGTTAAGGCCTTAAAGAACCATATTATAACAAAAAAAAATTTATTTTTAATTTTTTACACACTGTAATAGTACCTTAGGTAGTGTAACTACCGTTATAGACCTTGGTATATGCATGGAATCAAAGTTGTCGTTTAGCATGTGTATTAATAGCATTTGTAAGAAAGCATCTTCTATGCTTGGTTTTATAAAACGCTGGGCCAAAGAGTTTGATGAATTAATAACAACTTTAACGCTGTATTATTCAATTGTGCGTCCTCACTTGGAGTACGCAAGTCAAGTATGGTCCCCACATTACAATGTGCATATTGATCGTATAGAAGAATCCAAAAACGATTTGTTCGGTTTGCTCTGAGAGGCTTGAGTGAAACTGACACATTTAACCTTCCTCCATATGAGGATCGTTTAAAGTTTTTAAAATGCAATCTTTAAGTGAGAGAAGGAAATTTGCTGATTTCGTCTACTTACACCAACTCATAACTGGTGTATTCGATTCTCCAGAACTTCTTTCCCTTATAAATTTTAACACTAACCGTAGAAGTAGTAGAAACTCTAACAACTTGATTTATTTACCATTTAGTAGAACAAATTATATGTTAACTGCTTCATTAAATCGCATGAGTACCTTTGTTAACACGACTTTGATGTTAGCTTGTCGAAAGATCAACTCAAATGTAGACTTAAAAGTATTATGTAGTTAGATCTACGTACATTAATGCATGGTTGTAAAGTCTTGTAATGTCCTTGAGCCCAACTACTTTACTGGTGGGTAAATTTTTCCAAAATTGGCTTGTTTTGAGCGATTTGTATCAACGGCGTTGAATGTTTTTTCTAATTGCTATCTGGGTTGTGACTTTAAATAAGCAAATGTTGTGAAAGTGCGAAAAAGCTGTAGTAGCTGAACTCTATTGTTATTGCATAACATTGTTGCCTAAGTATGAGAAAAAAAACGACATTAAAATCAAAGTTTCGACTTGCGATGCAAATATCTCTTCTGCTAGTAAATATATATCATTTAAAATTTTTTTTGTTCAAAAGTTAAAAAAGCTCTTCACTAAAGTATTTTAAAATTTACCGTTAGGTCGGTGTATATATTTTTTATATTTTTTTTTTAAATATCAAAATATTGATATGTACTTAAAAAATGACTCTAAAATTGTTTTTGTTGTAAAAATAATATCACGTAAAAAATGCACATCTGACTACCTTTCATATCACATAGAATTTATTTGCAAAAATTCTTCCAGCTAAGCGCAAAAATTATTTTACTTTTTTCGTCATCAAGACGACAAGGTATCCCTTTTGACTTTTTTTTTGACGAAAATAATTTTTTCCAAAATGTTGTTTTTATTTTTTTTTACAAAAAAGTCACGCCTCCAAAATAATTTATGTGTAAAAATAACTCCAATATCTTTTTCCAATCAAAAGTTATTTCTTGTATGATTAATTTACTTTATGATTTATCGAATAGCTTTGGAGTTATAGGACGCACATCTTCGGAAATCAGTATTCGATCACAATTAAAACATGCCGTTCCTTTTATAACATTTGATGGGTGTTTGGAAACGGGGGTGTGGCAGCAACGAACCGGGTTTCAGCTAGTATACTGTATTTTCTAATAAATGGACTCAGGTATATTCGAAAAATATGTCAAAAAATTGGCCACATAATTTTCTGCAATGAGTAATTTAACTCGATATTTTCAATTTTAGTTTAAATAAGATTCGAGATAATTGGAAAAGCTTTTCACTGATCAAACGCTTTTTTATTTTGTATTAGTACAAAATTGATCTAGGGGACAGTGGGTAATTTCGAAGGACGCTTTGGTTGGGAATCAAAACTACCACAAAAATAATTTTTTCACATTTTTTCGAATCGAATCTCTATAGTATCTTCATATATTTCCTGATTGAAAGATTTGTATTAAATCCAAAATAATCGACAATTTTCGCCTGTTGACTCAAAAAACGTGTTTTAGAAGTTTTTAAAATCGTGGGGAGTGAAGTTGTCTCATAGTTTTCGTAGTTATCTCAAAGTTTTGATAGTTTTCATAGTTTTCTCCATAGTTTTCGCATAGTTTTCTCATTGTTTTCTTATAGTTTTCAGAATTTCCTAATAGATTTCATAATTATCTTTTATTTTTAATATTTGTCATCTCCTCGAGTTGAAAACTATATTATTTGTAAGGAAAGACAAGGGAAAATTACTAAATTTATTGATAAACATTCTTGAAATTCCACTAAACATTTGAATTTTTTACAAATAATATGTAATACGCATGTAAAATACTATTTCTAGTTGATATCTGTCATATTTGTCGTGCTTCACATCTCCCCACTTGATGTGCTTCATTTCTTCCCATTCGCTACTATTTTAAAATTGCCACCGCGTTAGTAACACATTGAATTTTTTTGCATAAATAATTTTGGTCAAAATCTTAATCATTGCTGAGTATTTTGTGTGTACTCATTTTTCGATTCGCTTGAAAATGTTTATGAAAATTCCACAAACACAAGTGCTCAAAAAAATGTTCGAACAAAATGTTGAATACACTGGCTGGAGAGATACGATAAGGTGTACAATCGTTACAAGTGCTAGTAAAAAACTGAGATATTCGGTGAAAACATGTTGACAGTGGGTAAGAGCCAAGAAGAAAAAGAGAAAGCGCATGTCCGCTTTTTTTTGTGAGCACGTGCATGTGACGTCAGAAGTGCAAGAGAAAAGAGAGTCGAACTGACTGAAAAAAACGTAGTAAAAAATTTTTAATACGGGTATTCGATTAAAAAATCTCCTTATTTTCTTATAAAATCTTGGTTTTTTAAAAGAAATAAATTTAAATCAAAAAACAACGCTTGTACAGAAAAATATTTAATATTTTTCATTACTATCTTTGATAAAAATTTTATACCTTATTGGGGTGTTAACTTCCGTGTTGACCCCTTCACAATCAGCCAATCAGATTAATTTGCTTAGTTTCGTTTGTTGTTTATGTGATATTATTGTTTGGATGTATTTATGACGTAGACCTGCGCAGTAGATTGCCATTTCTGCGCACTTAAGGCTCGATCTTATTTATATTGTTTTTGGGTAAGAGCTATCAAAACCACTGCTAAAGCCCGTATGATACTTCATTGCTTTGTCCAATTTTTATTCATTGACAATGAAACTAGAGCAGTTGAAATAGTGCTTAAGCTGAAATGCAAGAAGTGTGAGTGTATACCCATATAGTACGAATTGGACAAAAAAATGTGCGATGGACAGCATTTTCAATGCATTGTTCTTAACGTTTCTCTAAATTCGTCACACGTTAAGTTTCGATCAAATATTAAGTGTCAAAAACAAGCTTGCGCTCTTTCTAACGTATCCAATAAGAAAAGAGAGATAAGATAGTAACGTTGCGGAGATGTAAAAAAATTGACACGATGTATATTTTCATCCTTTTCTACAATATATATCTGTCTAGCCCACGAGCGACTTGTTTCCAGATTTTGAAATTGGACAAAACAATGAAGTATCATACGGGCTTAAGCGACATATACATTTGACCGTGATTCGCAACTCTCCATGCTTCAAAACTCCCCCCCTGTCCACTACGGTATGAATGAACCTAATTTTAGACATTTAAGCATATTTTTTCAAAATAATGGTTTTATTTGATCAATGATTTTTAAAAATTATAGTAATTTATTTTAGTCGTGTTATTTGCGTTAGTTTTGTTTTAAGGCCTTCTGACCCTATGAAGAGAGGTTCAGGTTTAGTTCAAACAAACTCGGTTAATCAAAATATACATAGTAACTATGAGAACCATTTTTTGTTCAGAATCATAATTAATACTACAACGTCGAAAAGGTTGGTATTCCGTAGATTTGTTGCTTCAATTTAAAAGGACTCTATCTTTAAACTGAGGGAAAAATTGTGTTAAAATTAAATGAAATTGTGTTCATATTAAACAATTTTGTTTTAAAATAGAGCTTGAAACAATTGCTTTTAAGTTTAATTTAAAGCTAAAGCTTTTGTTTTCAAAAAAATGTTTTTAAACATAATTTCATAGTAAACAATTAAGTTTAAAAACATTTTTTTAAAAAAAATTAAAATAAAAACTTTAATATGTAAAAAAAATAGTTTAATACATAATTTTGAAATATTGTTAATTAATTAAAAATAACTAAATTAACAACAATTTTTTTATGCCATATCTTTTTACGAGTTTTTGAATTCATATTCGAGATAAGCGACCCCTGAATATCAAATTTTAACTTCATTCGATAAGATGGCGTTTTATTGCTGCTTATATGTTGAAGTATTTTAAATATTGATATATACCGAATATATATTGATATATAAGATTTTATTTTATCTAATGGTCAATATTTTTAAAACCAAGTCAAAAATACTTTCAAACAATCATATGTAAAATATGACTTTTTCTTAGCTTGGTCTAAATTATTTGGTAATAATGGCCTATGTATGATTCTACTTCAAATAATTTTTTAATTCAATCTCAGTAAGTTTCTATTTTGAAATTTTTTGTTTAATTTTAAAGTATGTTTTCTTTTCAGTGTAGTGACCTTTCATTATATTTGTATTAAGTTAATCCAATTGTTGTAAGACCATATTCCATTAGAGTCCTTCATAGAATTAAACAACAACAGCTAATGCGAAATAATATAGTTTATTATACACATTTATAATCATAAATACTTATGTTATTTATAAAACATTGCTAAACTAAAAACTTCAGTTACATATACACATGATTACTTTTAAAAAATATTGGTTAATATTACAAAATGAGTTGTTATTATAGCATATACAAAAACTATGGTTAGCAAAATGAACTACGGATCAGCTAAACAGAAATTATACAAACTTAAATGGTTAACTGAAAGATTTTTTTAATAAAAGGGTATGAAGCTTTCTATGGCGTTGTTTACACATTAGAACTATTGTTATTAGTTTTTATATTGTAACCAAACATTATTGCGCATATATTTAATATTTGTGGTTATACATGTATGTGTTTGAATGTCATTGCATGAGTAATTGTAAATTCGATGCGAGAGGTCATTTAAATATGTATGGTTGTACATATAGTCGGATAGATACATGCTATTAAGTTTTCTAGACGTATTTGTGTGTTAAGAATAGAGTTTGAGTAAAAACATACTTACCTAAAGTGTGAAGAGGTAAAAGTAACTAAGGTTGAATAAAATAAAATGATATATTGGATAACTTATTAAAAATTAGAGAAAAAAATGTTAAATTGGATTTTTTATATTTTTCGTTTTATTTAAATTTACCTTTGTTTGTTTCTTGCTTGAAAGAATTATTAATTAGAGAGTAAATTATTACATAATATATATATATATATATATATATATATATATATATTCATATATATTTATATATCAGTTTAAATGTATATATCATATAATGTTTATCTGTATAATATCAAATATTAATGCATATTTATGTATAAAGTAGATCTAATCACAAATATCAACAAAATTTAAAAAAATGTGTGTATTCTCTTTCTTTTTTTTTGTTCTTATGCATAACGCGAAAGCAAGGAAAACATAAAATAAATGCTTAATTTTGTATTTCATTTTAATGCTGATTTTTTGCTTGCTTTATTTGCAATTAGCTAGAATTTTTAAAATTAGACAAAACGTAACATTAAAAAAATTTTAAGCTATGCATAAAAAGTGGGCGCTATAAAAAAAATTTATACATTATTTAAATTATTTTAAAATTTTTGCCATTTTGTTTGGATTTAAAGAAAACAGTATAGAAAATGAGTGAAACATTAACAAAAATATATAATTACAACTAAATATTGAA
Source organism: Dichetophora obliterata (assembly GCA_963920525.1). Lineage (NCBI taxonomy): Eukaryota > Metazoa > Arthropoda > Insecta > Diptera > Sciomyzidae > Dichetophora > Dichetophora obliterata. The sequence goes on along the minus strand of OY986435.1, from coordinate 146,127,579 downwards.
TACATTTGCATGAAGTTTGTAAGCAGCTGGGATAATTTATTTATTTTTTTTATTTTTTACTGGTTGTTATTCTTTATATATTGTTTTTATAACTCGAGTTTTTTATTTGAAGCCCTCATTTGAGTTAATTAACACGCAATTCATAATTTTATTTTGTTGTTGTTTTCTTAATAAGTTTTAATTAATTTTATGCATTTCTCTTAAGTTTTGCACAACATATATTGACAGACATAGACACTAAATATAATTTTGAATATTTAATTAGCACTAATAATTTTTATTGTGTTAATTGGATTTGAAACTTTTCTACAATTATTCCTAACTGGTATATTTTTGCATTTGTTGCATTTTCATTTTTTCACATTCCATTTTTGAATCAAGCAGTTTTTTAACAATAAATACAATAAAATGTAATATTATTTTTTTATTTATAATTTTTAATTAACTTCTGCTTCACTTTCACAATTAAACTCCTACTTAAATATATACAGGAACTTAAGCTAAGCTAAATACTTACAAGTACACAAAAACAAAATTTAAGAATACCGTTAAACTCAATTAAATTTAGTCAAGCTGCTTGCTATTTTATCAAAATAGTATATGAATATTCACTGTAATTTTGTTTGCTTACTTAAAACTCTAATTATTGTTAAACAATTAACAATGCATTTTTTATTTTATTTTATTTATATTCAGTGTTTTTTATTTTTTATTTAAACATTAAGGTTTTCTTAACTAAAACACATATTTACTGCTTTTTTATTTCAAGTTACATATATAAGTATTATGTAAATGTATGAGAGGGTTGAGAAAGTTTTTGTTAAAACTAGTTTTTCTTAAAACTTATTTTAGATTTTTTTCTAGTTTAATATTAAATAACTTAGTCACTAATACATTTGCCATTTCTTACTAAATGTCTAAATATTAGAATTAATTAAATAATTTCATTATTTTTTATATTTTGCCCACAGCAGCGCCATGTTTACTCATTTTATCTACTCTACACAAAATTTTGCAATTTCTATGTTTATTGCCAAGATAAATTTTTAACTGCCTTAAAATATTTATTTGCATTTCAGTGAAGCTGAATCGCAACTTTTAGCTGTATCTTCTTCTGTAGTATTGCTGACTATTAGCCGTTTAAAATGGACGTTCATGAAATTTTTTTATTATAAATTTTGTATTTTCAGTATGATTTCTTTCAATTTCTATTACATTAATTTTTTCCCAAAGAATGTGTCTAAATTAAATGAAGTTTTAAAATTCCGATTAACTTGAAATACCAGCAAATTCATTAAGATGAATAAGTGAGAAAATCATTTCAAACCCTAAAGTACATTTTATTTTAAAGAAACACCTAAGTGCTTACATCGGAAAAATTCTACAAAGAACCTTTTGACTGGATGGTTAGCATTTAAATTTGTTTCATTCTATAATCTTTCGCAGTTGCTGCTCTCAAAAGAGCCTTAATAAATGATTCATCTTTTCTACATTACAAATATAATCGTAATGTATGCACATTTTCTATGAGTAAGTGAGAAAATCATTTCAAACCCTAAAGTACATTTGGTTTCAAAAAAAAACCTAAGTGCTTACATCGGAAAAATTCTACAAAGAACCTTTTGATTGGATGGTTAGCATTTAAATTTGTATCATTCTATAATCTTTCGCAGTTGCTGCTCTCAAAAGATCCTTAATAAATGATTCATTTTTTCTTCATTACAAATATAATCGTAATGTATGTACATTTTCTAGTAGAATTACAGTTAGCTATCTCTTAATTATACATACCCTTACTGAAGTAAAAAAAGTTGTGACAATTTTTAATCATTTCGTCCATTTTGTTGTATCTTCTTGAATAAAATAAAATTTGTCATTTACTTTATTTTTGGACACTTAAACAACACGCCCTTTTTATGCTTAAAAATATTGAAACCAATGACAAAAGTCTTGCAATATGATAAAAAATGCCAAAGATATGGTTTTTATAAAAACACAAGTTAAGTTGAATTACATCTTTAACATATTAAAAGAATGTAACTAATATAAATATTGATCTCAATTTAAGACTTTCCTATATTTTCAACTTTACGGTTGTGCTTCTATTTAGAAAGGAAGATGTAAACACTAAATGCCTAGGGAATTGAATTAAGAAAGAAATGCTTATTAGATATGGAAAATTAAATGCTTGTCAGTAGAAAATTAATTAAAAATAATGTTTTCTGAAATGTTTTCTGTCACAGCTGGGTTATTAATTTAGAAACATTTTAATAAAAATCTCTCTCTCTAAATAGAATAATTCTTATATCTCTGACTTCTCCTTTAAAGTTGAATTTGAATTTATAAAACGCTCAAAATACTATCAAAACTCTGTTCAGGAGAAGCAATCTGCAATAAACTAGCCTATAAATATCTGACTGACAATTAACTTCACAAGCATTTGACGAAAATGAAGACTCATCCAATTTTTTGACGCATTGCAGAATTGCAATATTTTTAAAAGTACACAAGTGTTTAAAAATATTAATGTATAGTAAAAATACCACAAATTTTTAATTTTGCGGTATATGTTGATGTTATCTAGAGTACACATAAAGTTTTAATCATTTATGGCTAATCTTCCCCTTTCCCCTGAGTCAAATTCTAAATGAAGAATTTATAATCTATAATCTAACATTTTAATTTAAGTTGTGGTTATTATGTATGATCACAATATAAACGGCATATTTTGCGATACTATAGTAATTACTTTGCAAAGATTAAATTAAGCAAGGATTGTAAGATTAAAACAATGATATCCATTAGTTTCATCATAGATTTTGTGAGGGAATAGCAAAACATTAGCTCGGAAGTAGCCTAAAAAGTAATTTTTCTATCTCTATTAGAATATATTTAAATATCAGAATATATTTAAAGATTCTGAAACACAACAGAGTTCAGAATCGTAATAATATGGTATCAATCCAACATAATCTTCTTTGTAGAAGATATGAGAAAGGAAAACAAAATTATTATTATTTGCAGGCCTATGAATTTAGGGGCTTTGTACAAACTCTGAAACTCTGCTCTGAAACTAAAATTTCGGTTTGTTCCTTTTCTCTTTGAATGATTGCTTTTTGGTTTATATTGTACCTTTTTTTTAAAAAGTACAAGTATAATTCTAAATAATATGTTCTGTGCTTGGATATGTATGAAGTTCAAAGATGTATAGTCCTACTTTGTGCTCCTTTTTTTTGGGTATGGGCAAGATACTCTTTTACTGTTCTGTTTATTTATTATTTTTGATAATTCCTTTTTCTTAAGAATTCTTTACATAACATTACAATTTTATTTGCTTGAAAACATTAACGTAGCAGTTTCATCAATATAACACTTTTATATATTTTAAAGATTTACTTTCTCATGTGGTTTTTGGGCACACCTGAAGTTAATTTCAATAATTCATGCCATGAAATATCATGTGTTAACGTAGATGGTGGTTCCACAAAATTAAATATTTCTAAGATGAATGTAAAAGTTGATGTACTAAAAACTTCGTACTTTCAATAAACGAATTTCCTAGAACTTCCTATACAAAATTTAATTTTCTTTATTTTTTTAATTGCTTCTTTTGATTTTCTTACCATCACCTCAAGAATGATTTTTACAATTTACCCGAATCTCATCTGGTTCCAATAAAAATTTTTTTTAGGTATTTTCTTACATATCCAAAACTAATGGGTTAGAGAAGACACCTAGTTTGTTAAACAGTAGTAATAGACACTAGTTAGACAGAAGTAATATGCAAGAAAATAAAAATGTACGATTTTTTCGATAACTGTCTATTAAAATAAATCAAAAATATTTTCGTTTAGCAACCCGAAATCAGTTTCGAGAAGTTGGTTTTCTAGAAAAAAAACTTGTTATTAAAAACTTTTGTCAATTTTTTTCTAGTAGCTACTTTTTTCATAGGCAAACAATACGAGTATGTATTATCACAAGGACAACTCTGGCATTTATAAAGTATAGAACATTTTGGAAATATTTTTGAAAATCAGATAAAGAATTTTTTTTTTGACAAAGAATTATAAAATGCAATTTTATTTTTGCATCAATACTATTTATAACGATGAGAGGATATGATATTTAAGGATAAGTTACAGATTGCACTTTAATGAATTTATAAATTAATTTCCGCCATTGTACGTAGAACATAAGGCATAACTTAAGAACATAACATAACATAACTTCAGCTTGTTCTGACATACTATTGCGTATGGTTATAACCCTTAGACCCGATTTCATAAACCATTACTTAAGTCATACTTAAGGAAAACTTTGTTGTGTATTGTCAGCCATAGCTAAGTTTATGAATATACTGTTGAACTTAATTATACTGTCATATTAAGCACTCATCTGACAGTTATTATCCTTGAATAATATTTTGCAAAGCAAATAAGTTTGAAATTCATGCAAATTTGAAAACCTTGCTTTTGAGCAGATTAAAGCGAAAGTAACTAAAAAATTCTGCAATTATACGGAGATTCAGCTTTCGTCGACATATCAGCTAAAATCAACTACTGCTTAAATTAATGGTCTCATCCTGTTGCATACAAATTTTTGAAGATCATAATTAAATTTGTGGGGAAAGTTCCTATCAGCTTCAATTCATCTTCCATTTTGTTACCGACACTATTGTTTAAACAAGTATTTAAAACAGTACAAACAAACTGAAAATCTTGTGCGACATAGCTAAAGTTTACTTAAGTACAGTTAACGTATTACTGGTGAATATGAATCTTAGTTTTGTATCTTTCTATTTTATAAAAAAAGTATAACAGTGAGAGGACTGCCGACCGAAGCGAAAACCTATGTATAAAATATAAATGGAAGACGTTGTCCTGCCACGGACCGCCTTACTGCTATACAAGAATTTTCATGCTAATAGGGGGTTTCGGACCATGCTACATGTAGGATGGATTCGACAAGTCGGACGGACATGTAGGATGTGCGAAAGCTCATACTGCAGCCCGTCCTACATGTAGGATGAAATCAAAAAGTTTCAAAAGTTCCGCTCTGATCTTGTTCTTCTCTGTGCGTCCTTGTTTGTAGATTTCCTTGGTAATTGTTGTTGGCGCAGTTAACCGGAAATTGTTTGTAGGTGTTGTGAATTCTAATCGTGTAGCTACAGTTGGCATATGAAATTAGAATTATTTTTGTTAAGACCTTATAACAATTTATTAAATTTTTTATATATTACTGAAACTATTTACTTTAAGGAAAAGTGTTACCATATCAAAAATACATATAATTAAAGTAATTTATTTAAATTATTTCATTATTGAATTAATATAAGAAATTAAAGCTTATTTATATCTATTTATATCATAACACCAACAAAATATACATGTAAACCATATCTATATTGCGTTGTGTATTAAATATAGAATATTCTTATATTAAGAAATATCTATAGCATATAAATTATATATAATTCATTTATAAAATTTATGCTAAACAGATTAAAAAATAGAATGCTTAGGATAAGGATAATAAAATATTAATATTAATATACATAAATATTCTTTAAATTTCCTCAATGAGCTAAATTGTTCATATATATGAATTATATATATGTAAATATGTTACATGTATATATATATATATATATATATATATATATGTATTTCCGATACGGTAACACTTTTACTAAAAACAAATGGATTTACCAATATTATATATACTCTTTAATTCATATGTATAAACTGTTTTCTAAATTAGTTCGATGGCAAATGCTGACTGTAGCTACAAATAAACATCCACAAAAAATTAAAGCTTACTGTACAACAATAACTACTTAGCAAATTTACAACAACAACGCAAAGAGAATTACAAGATCCCAGCGGTTGCGCAGCGTTAGAGGGGATGAACCGAATTGGCGGCGTAAAATATACAGCACTTTGCATGCTATATTTTCTGTTTGCCTGCTGTTTCGTTAATTTTTTTTAATTTTTTAACAGTTTTTTAAGGTTACAATATTACAAGTTTACGAAATATGTTGCAAGTACAAGCTCTCGAATTAAATATGTCACAAATTGATAAAATGCAAATAAAATAAAATATTTGGGCTAAAACACGACCGAAATGTCAAAATTTGTAATTGTCAAAATTTCATCGTCGATTTGACACAGCAAAAAAGACAAATTTATTTCAACACACACAAATTTTATTCAACTTGATATTTTCTATCCTACCACGACTGATTGACACACAGCCATAGTTGACAACTCTGAATATAAAATGCCGCAGTGGTGAAAATAAAAAGCCACTGACAAATACAACAAGTGTGAAAATTGTCAAACTTTGTTTGACGATATGTAATAAAATAAGAGCATGCATGTAATTATTTGAATGTTCAACATATTCCTTTATCACAACTTAAAGATTAAAATGTTAAAACACTCAATCCATACATTATTTTTCTTGTTTGCCAACGAAGTTCCAGCAGAAAAAAGAAGAAAAAGAAGAAGATGGATCCATTTTTAAATCTCACCATGAATAGCAGCTGTTTGAGTAAAAGCAAATTTTTCAAAAATGTTGACAAATACAACAACTGAAGAAATTGGCAAACTTTAAAGGCATATATATATAAATATAAACCGAATTAATAATAAGTTTTGGTTGCAAACATCTTATTGCAAACTAACTTAAGTATTTATATACTAACAAACAGATTATATGCATTATTTTAAGGAGTTGCCAAGTGATTTCTTTGTGAGCTTGCGGCCGAATGACGAATTCCTTGGAAAAATACGATGATGCAAACGAATGATTTACCCTCTACCAAAATCGTTCAACGCGCCTAAAGAAGTTTTCACTTCAAAAAAATATATTGCTTTTACTTAAATATATAATTTCAGAAAATGGACGGTAGGTTTGCCGATTTTATGTTTTTTATGTCTTCTTAATAACTTTCGAGCAACAAAAGACCCTTATTCATCGTAGATTTGTCTGTGATCTTATTTATATTAAGGAGTGCTTGGTATTTTTCAAGAAGAAAGAAAATCTCTCATGTGACCGCAATAAAATTATCTAGTTACAATTTGGACTTTCTTGATTTAAGAGAAATTAAATTTTTTATAGTTGTGGTCTTTGTGATTTTAAAGTAAAATATATTTTAAACCTGATATAAGAAAGTTTAAATTTGCTCAAAAAACAATTGCGAGAGTAAGCAAACAAGTTTTATTCACAACTGAAGCTAGTATTTTGGTAGAGAAAAATCTAATCTTTTGCATTAAAAACTGGTAAAATATTATTCGACATTGTCATGAAAGATAAAAAACATGAAAAACTAGAAACAATCTAATATATAGGCTCAAATGATTCATAAAATAAAACACTTGAAATTCAGTTTTACTTATTTTAGCACACAGCCAATACTCAAAATCTTAATTGAACAAGCATTTGCTACAGTTTTCAACGTGTTTCGTGATTCTAAATTTGAAGTAATTTGCGTTCAAACTGTTATTTATTAATGTTCAACAAAATTTAAAATTTACGTTACCAAAAAATAATTCCAAAAAGTTTTTGATCAGTGAATTGGATCATTAAAAAGTCGATTCAAAACAATCTAAATGGCAATTTTTGATTGCTTGATAAATTCAGTCGGAAGATGGAAAACTTTTGTGAAAACGATTCCGACATAGTATAATTAGCGAGCGATAGGGAAATGCAGAAACAGCTTTAGGAGGGCCGAGTGAGGCGCCGTTGTGTTTAGGGCGCTGCGATCGACAATTTAACTCGAGAACTTAATTTGAATACCTATCTCTATCGATATAAAGAAAAACTAAATTCATCGTATTAACTTTTATGAACTTATCTTGTAGAAATGAGTGATCATCAGCATTTATATATCACGACTTGTAATTTTGATGCTGGTATTGTCGTATCCCTTTCTAACTGGGCCGAAAGAAAGACGCACTGCTACTGATAGGCGAGAAATTGCATTTCTTATTTAGCCTATTCATATTTATATTATACCTCCTCTTTCTTTTACTCGTAAGTTCTTAAGCAAATTAATAAAAATTAGGCACCGCATTAAGTCAATTCTAAGAAGCCCTTTGTGTTTTGTGATCGGGAAAGCCTCCTAGAGTGAATTAGCTTAGAAAAACGAGCATATTGAAGTTGGCAGTCTGGATCTTTTTGGCATATTTTTAAGAATTTTTTTTTCATAAAAAATTATTTTTACGATCTGTTAATTTTATATATTAATGTGTACATAATGCAGTATACAAAAATGTTTTGTCTTTGTCTTTTGACTTAGTTATGGCGGAGAAAGGGCCAACTGATGGCAACCATGTTTTAAACTAAGATGTGATTTCTCAGCTGTGGAAGGTCTGAAACACAAAATTCAAACATAATTTTAAAAAATAAGCTATGTTCAGTAGTAAAATCAAGTATTTTGGACAAATAAAAATGGTAGAGTGCTGAATTTGTTTACCCTTTTTAAAGGTTTATCGAAAAAGGTTTAATATTAATAAATATTTAAAATGTTACTACAAGATATAAGTGCACATATATACAATAATATATTAAAGTTTGAAGTTCGTAAACACTTCAAGGAGGTCGAAAAAGTTCTCTCGAAAAAAAAAGTGTTTGAAGAGACATCGGCGACTTAAATAAGATGTTAGGCTAGTTCGAGTCTCAATAACTATAGCAATATTGCACAACATATCAAAGTATCAAGTTCGATACAGAAATCTTGACTCTATTGAAAAAATCAAACGTTCTAGCGAGTAGAAATTTGGCATTTGGCATATTTATTTATACTGCGCGATAGTTATGGTAGAAGAAAATTAAGAAAATTTTGTATTTATTGCAATCTATTTCGTTTTAAATGTAAATTATTTATCATATTATATACAGATATTAATTTATATTCAATTTATTATTTTTTTGTGGAGAAAAATACTGTTTTCTTTAAAATTTCTGTCAAAAACAACTTTATTTTCCGCAAAAACCTTTGATTTTTCGATTTTTTAAATTTTATTAACAAGTTGCTTCCGTTGTCAATCACTAAAAATTATCAATCACTACATTTATTAAAAAATTATTCTGAAAGTCTCACGTCCGAACACAAAAGCAGAGCAAAATATTTGCAGTATTTAGCTAAAGTATGAGCTGAGCATCTGCAACAGAGTTGCCAATGAGTAACAGAGTTGAAGTATTACTGCAATTGTTGAGTGTCTCGACCAAGCGCGTTGTATACTATTTCTAACACATAAAACTGGGATTTTTAGAAAATCGATTTCTTATTAAATAGAATTTTATATATTACTGCCCCCTTAAGTCTGATATTGATGGAGATTTGTTGTGAAATGAAATTTAAGGTCTGTAGCACTATCTCGAGGGTATCCAGGCAACGCCTATCAAATTATGAAATTTTATCAAAAAGTACAATTGTTTATCTAACAATACCCGTGACTATTGCAAGTGGCGATCGCAGTTTTTCTAAACTAAAGTTGATAAAAACAAAACTGTTTGGTTTCGCTGTCCATTGAAAATAAAGTGGTTTAGGCCGGCCCTGGGGATTCGTTTTTGCAACAATTACGAAGTAAAAATTAGCTGTCAAAAAATTTAGGGGGAGTTATTGATTTCTTGAAATAAAAACAAATGTGCCAGCAATAATACTAGAGTTATTCTCTTAAAATGAACAACGTTTTTTTATTCTCCATCGACTGAAAACACATTTCAGAATAACAATATTCCAAAATCATCTCAACAACGTCACTCTTTTATACTTTTATTCGGATATAATAGACAAGCTCGATTTAGAAAAACTCATGAATGAGGTTATTTCGGTATTATACCGTTGGATATGGTTTTTGGTTTAATGACATAAATTGTTTTAAAATGTTATTTTACCATCAATGAACGGACTTTAACTCTTAGACTTTTCCCTTTTCTTCCATTCCATTACTCATCAGGGCCTTCGCATTATCTACCAAGCCTGCACACAGCACAAAATTTAAAGTTTCTTCGAAAAAGAATTCGAATATTTGATTTCAAAGTAAAATATTAAAAGAACGTATTAGAAAACTGTTTGATTTTATATAATACTGAATTTTTATATCGTTTATAAAATCTATCCTTATGTATTTTTGTTGTAGTTTTGTTTATTTAAGTCTTCTATCGTTTTAAGAGAGAAAAATTCTTTGGAAAACATTCAACTATATTCTTTAAATTTGAAAGCCTTGGAGCAGAATTCAAAGATTATATCATTTAATAAATATTTTGTAGTTATTAATAGGATGCATCTCTATCAGAAAAAAACTAAATTATTTTGCTTTTGTGAACATTTTAACTAATAGATGTCAATGTAAATAGATGATCTAAGAGATCAGGTGAACTCAAAAAATCTGCAAATTAACTGATGTTTTCTTTTTCGTAAGACTTAGGGTCTTATGCACAAAAACGAGATCATTCTCGGAGAGCGAGCTTGTGAGATCAAGTTTATGAAGTGAGTCAAAGGATATGCTCAGTCTCATTTTGAAAATGGTATGCGAAAAAAAATTGATCTCATGCCCATATACTCAGCAGAAATGAAATCGATCTCAAACCTCCTATTGAGCTTTAACGTAGTTAGTTGAAAGTAAAGAAGAAAAGTGAATGTGTTTAATAAAAAAAAAATTCGGATAGTGAGACTTCAATTGAAAGCTAATATAATTCTAGTGCTTCAAACCATAATATAAATGCATATTATATATGTAATGTGGGCGGGAAGCCACAGAAGCTAGTGCTCCTTCTCATTTAATTGTATAATAATTTATCATTTTATAATTTCATAATAAATACATAAATAAAAAATATATATAATGCGTTCAGTCGATCACGCCTATGGCAAAAGGAAACTTGAATTTTTGGCGCCATTTGGCTTATGCATTCTGAAAATCTTCAGCATTATTCGGAAATTTTATCCAATCTTCTGCCCGATTTGAAATATCTCCGGAAAGTTCTCAAATTTTCTTTGAGACTGTTGTCTGTTTAACTAATATGTCTTCATAAATTTCACTTTGAAAACCAATGTCACCCAAAAGTTTTAAATAAACGCGCATTTTTTCACTATTTGTTAAAACACCACCTCATGATTCCGTTGATTGGCCAAGGAAGTTGCACACCAATCTACATTTCTTCATTAAAACGATATAGTACCTTTCTGTCTCTTAGCGGCTTATAAATGTTTGAAGGATAAAAAACTCGCAAGTATTCGAGTAAAAAGCAATTGCTCGTTTTAATGCGTAAGACCCTTAGTGAAAAACTTTATGAGAACTCTTCTCGTTAACAAAACTCAATATAAAATTTATTCACGGTGTTCCAGCAAAAAGTTAAAATGGGAGAGCCAAAACACCTATTTTTGTTTCTCCGAATTATTAATTAGAGAGTTATAATATAATTGGTAGTAAAAAAAAAAAAAAAACTAGAATTTTGTTTAAAATTATTGGCGGAAAGCTGCAAGTTGTTTTGAGTAATCGCTTCATTAGAACATAATTAACTTGATTTTAATAGTTTGTCACATTCTATACAATAAATAACTTGCTTATATCTTTTTTATTTTACGCAATTTTACGTAAATTGCCGCAGTAGGAGAGTGAGTGGTTGAAGTGTTGTAATCATTGTTTTTCTTTATGAAGACTCTTGAATTTCTGTGCAAATCCTTAAATACAAGAAAAATCTACACCGATTTTAAAAAACTTCGCTTAATATGAATTCAGAAATTAAATCGCAACGAAAATTTAGGTAGAGCAATATTTTTTTACAAATTTTTTTGTTGGTGTTATAAGAGTTCTTTCACCGAATATTAAATAAAATAATTTTAACAGTAATTGCAAGTCTCTCAGTTACCAACATTCAGATACAAACATTTGAAATATCAAATGTTTTCGTCTATGACACTTGATTTAAATGTTGTTTAAGCATGAGTACCTTTCCTTGCCATTTTCTAGATAATTCATGATTTCACTTTTAAATTTTCCAAACAAAAAAAAAAAATTCAGGTAAAATGTTCATGTAATTTAGTTTTTATGTGTTTTTTTACCTAAAATTTTATTTCTAATCTTCTTTTTCAAATGTGGACAAATGTTGTCAAAACATCCTAATCTTTGATTCAAGTTTTTTTTTTCATTTATAACTTTATGTTATTTAGACACATTCTCTTAAATTTCGAATATTTTTTTTGTATTCAGATGGTTTTTGATCGAAGTATTGCAAAAATGTTTTTAATAATAACGGTTTCTTTGTAACTATTGCTTGTTTGATTGTAGTTGTTGTTGTTTCTATTCGAATTCCTACTGATCTCCTTCTGTCTTAATATTAGCTAAATGTTAGTACGTTGCAAATCCCATGGCGCTGGCAGCGCTGCTGTTGTCCAAAGGTCACTGGTGCATCTTCGTCGTATGATGACTCATGCCGAGTCCCAAATTCAAGTGGTGTGTATTGTGATGTTGTTGTGGCGCTGTGCTATGCCCATGATTATGATTGCTATTTGAACTGTTGTTATTGTTTTGCTGGTTGGCTTGACGCTGTGAGTTTTTCTTGTTTTTCATACGTCGATTTTGGAACCAAATCTTGACCTATAAATAAAATATAAAACACTTTAATGTAAGCACGACCATACGCGCAATCAAAAGATTCTGCTCAAACCTGTCGCTCTGTTAACTGCAAGTTTCTGGCCAATTCCCAGCGTTTTTGCTTAGAGACATAAGCATTGTATAGAAACTCCTTCTCCAGTTCCAATGTTTGGAATTTTGAGTAAGGTTTGCGCTTTTTCCGCACCGACACCTGACCAGTCCACTCATGCAGCGCATTTGTTGGTGTGCAGGGCCCAACAGCGCCCACAGAAAGACCAGCGGAACCACCTATTGAAGCAAAAGAAGGGAAAACAATTTAAAATAGTGTATGAAAACATTGTTAAAGAATTAATAGTTCTTTTAAATTTATTGCTAGTAAAAATGCAAGTTATCATAACATAAACTTTTTAAATCACACTAAAATCGTGTTGTTCGTAAATCAAGCTACATTTTCAAATAAAATTAGTAATAAATCTTTTAGCCAATAAAAATCTGATTTAATTCTGTATTTATAATGAGTAATTGCTGTCTAATTCGCTGCAATTTAATTGCATTCCGTAATTGTTAACATGCATCGATTCTGATGTAATTTTCAATGTAATCGTAGTATTGGACTTTATATAATTGCATAACCTTAAGCAAGCATCTCCTGTTAAAACTGGTTTTATATGCCTACATGTGTATAAAAGGCTTGGAACTCAACGTAACATTTTTATATCAAACTGCTATTTCTTAGCTGTTACTAGATTACAACACCACATGAGTATATGGATACAAGTAGGTCAACTAAGAAAAAAGTTTATTTTTATTAACCAAGATTTGGTTACAGTTAACAAATGGCAAACTTGCTAATAACGAAAGAAATATTTAGGTATTTAAAATAAATTATATATTTGAGTCTCCTACTTTAAACAAATGTTTATTTAGCTGTTGTTGCCAAACCACTTTAAGCCAGTTTGTCAATACGAGTTTAAACTTTAGTTAAATTAAGCTTAGCTTACTTAACTCACCAAAATTGGACGTTAAAACTTGGTTTACCTAGATATTTTAGCATTCATTGAAGTTAAATTGACTTAAATTATCTTACATTGTTTTTTTTTTTGGCTAAATTAAAGAGCTTAAACGTCAAATTTTGGTGAGTTAATTTGATATGCTTTCTTAAATAAAAAAATTAAAAACTTTATATTTTTAAAGAATCTTCTCTTTATATTTCACTATCTTTGTATCATTGGAATATGAAAACTGTATTTAGCTGAAATTTTGTGGAATACTCTCATATTTTACTTTTTCGGTTGTGATAATGATTATATCAAAACGATTATAAAAAACCCAATATTGAAAAAGTACGATAAGACTCAGGACTTAACCTCTCAGAACTCAGTAAACTTAACCCTTTGTATGGCCGTGTAACAGAACTGTTACGAACCGAATAAGTTCCTAGTTAAACACTTCATGTTTCATTTAATCCAAATAAACAATTTTTGCATAGCAGTCAGAAATTAAAGAATATGATTCTCATACAGAAAGGGAAAAATAACTGGAGTTTTTTTACTAATTATATAAAGTTCAAATTCGTAACAATATATATGATCAACAAATGGTGTGCAAAAATAACAGAAAATTAAAAAGAATAAATACAGAATATTGTGATATGATTCATATAAGACATAACAATACTGAGTAAAAAGTTCCAAAAATTTAAAACTGATTGAATTTGCTAAAAATGTTCACAATTTACAAAAAAACTGCGAATTTTTGGCCCAAAGATTGTTTAGTAATTTTGTTGTTACTGTTTTTTTTAAATACAATCCGAATAAATTGAATATATATGCTTTCAATTTGATTTTTCAAATTAAAATCACTATCTTTATCAATTTAAATGACACTTCTTGAAAAATAAGCACTTGCTTTATAAAGAGTTAAAACGCAGCTATAAAGAAACCAACAAGTTTTTTTTCGTAATTTCATGTCAGTGTAAAGAACAATGCTAAGCTCAGATAAGAAATTGATTAACCATTTGATAAGAAAACAAATTCATTAATCCTATTTCAAAAGCATTCAGAATTTCAAATACATTATCCTGTGATATCGTAAAATTTATTTGTTTAATTACAATTTAAAATTCTCAAAATGGGAATTAAGTCACTTTTAAAAAAAATTTAATTATTTTAATAAGGATTTTTACTGTACAACATCTTAGTGATTTTAAATATATTAATTAAAAATTGCCTTAAATTAAAAACTCACGTTAAAATGTAAGAACTAGAAAAGTTATATTGATTTTTATTAGTGAATGGGCCACTTTTCTGAAAAATAACCGGATGAAATATTTCTTGAATTTATTTTAAGACTTCTTTTTTAGACCAGATTACTTTTAATTAACTTTCTTGGAATAAACAGCTATAAAGATCTTTGCTATACTTTAAAAAATATGTATATTTTACATCAAAACAAAAAATTACCTGATCTATACAATCCTAATTGTCTAAAATTAAGTTATATTCGATTAAACCATTAGTTAGCTCACGATATGACTACGTAATACAACGCCTTAAAATACTTTTGGCTAATTGCTGCAAGTCTCACCAATAAATTACTAAGTTTTTAAAAAAAATATTCTGCTAAAAATCTTTTATTCTTTTTTTTATTATTCTTCTAAAAGTTAAATATTACAAACTTAGAAAAACAGAAACAAATAAGCTTTAGCAACAAAGGCCTTCCGCTGCAAAATTATATAGCTCTAAATTGCATATAATTATCCCAGTATTTTTAAAATTTCATTGAAAGTCTTAATGTTTCCTAAAGATATGATTGTAAGTAAATTCGTAATGTCGTGGTTTATTCCTTTTTTCTGCTAAAAATTAAAAATTAAAAATTAAAAAAATGTTAATACATTTTGGATGCAATTTTTTTATAATATTTCGTTATAAATTTTCGTTCAGCGCAGCTTTATTATCTCTATTCGAAAGGATATTTAGAAGAAATCGCCTTTCTATTAAAATCAAACTTCAATGTAATAAAATTATATTATAGTTTTTTGAAGCAAATCTTCTTTTAATTTAATCTAGTATATACAGAGACTCGAACGAATAATCGGACAAAAACTTTAGTTTTATTAAATATATAATATATATCGAAGTAACTTTAATAAAAAAAAATTGATATGTCGTTTATTTACCTTATTTGTTGCGTTTATGATCATGTCGAAAATACAACAAAAAAACTTCATTCAGACTAAACCGCTTTCAATTAAGTCAAAGAGCTTACTTTCTTGTGTTCAACAAATAATCGGACACAATAACAAGCAAACAAAAAAAAACACCGATACAATTGAGAGAAGTTATTTTATTTTTTCTAATTATAATTTTGCATATTGAACTGCTACCATCCATTCAATGGTTAATTTAAATTAGAACAGTTTTGTGTGTTTTACTTTATGGTTCCAAGAGGAAAACAAGCTATTTTTGAAGTCAAACAAATTATTGTCAAATTACATGCAGAGAGAAAGACAGTGCGGGAAATTTCTAAATTGGTGGGAAAAAGTCGATCCACTGTCCACGACATTATTAAAAGGTACCGTGAAGAAATTAGACTTTCATTCAAGAGCAGAGAAGGTCAAGGAAAAATTCTTAATGAAAGTGGCAATAAAAAAAGATCTATTTAATAGCGCAAAAGAGTTGCAAATTTCTTTAAAATAATCCACCAGAAAAGATGTTTGCGTGAACATGATCCGCAATTGCTTGCACAGATATAAATTTTACGGAAGAATCGCGAGGAAAAAGCCATTTATTAGCTCTAAAACTAAACAACTTCGCATCAAATATGCTAAAGAATATTTGTTAAGAAAAGCATTTTGGAAAACGGTAATAGCCGGTTTAAAAGATCAATAATGATATTATTCTAATTGTTTGCTTTATCTTAAAGCTTCTTTACACAGATGAGAGCAAATTTAACCTGCACGCATCGGACGGAAAGCCGCATATGTGGCGTCAAACAAATGCCGAATTCAAACCAAGAAACACGCGTGCTACAGTTAAGCATGGTGGTGGTTCTGTAATGGTTTGGGCACAGATAATTTAATAGGAAGATGTGCCACCGCCATACAAGCAAGTGGCACAGTAAAATTTGAATGTGGATTTATCATAAATCCACATAAAAGCTTTATAAGAGTCAGCAAGCGAACGATTTAAAGCTTTTGAGAGCGAGAGAATAAGTAAGCGACAATGTGAGCAAATGTGAGCATAATATTTAAAAGCAATAGAAATGATATGTAAAGATTTGATGCACGAAACATCTGAATAAACGATATAGCTGCCATCAAAATGTAGCAAAATTTCATTAGGTCTTACTTAAAAAATGTAGGCAATTTTTTTACTTTTCTACTAACATTATTCTACTAACATTATATAATTTAAAGTTATTTTATTTTTTGCATTATCTCTTATCTTTTTGTTATATAATTTCAAGAATATAATATCATAAAGATGACATAATCTAGGTATGTTTTGTGTGTTGACTTGGTTTTTTTGCCGTTTTGCCACATGATATTTTTAGTGTTATATTATTGTAAGGGCGATTCCATTAGTTGAAGCTTAGCAGCGAATAATGTTGTAAGCAATATTTTTTAAGTTTTTTTTTGCGGAAATTTTTTTTATTTAACTACTTTTATATATTTTTAATATATTATTGCAAATACATGCTTTACTTTATGAAAAGTACTCAGATATGCAATTTTCAGTTGTTCTTATTTATACAACAAAGACATTTTTCTAATAATTTTTTGAGTAAAAATTCAATATTTTGGACAGTTTTTGAAAAAAAAAAAAATTAAAGAATATATTCACTGACCTAACGCTACTGTTGAAACTATTTTTGTAAAGTGCTTTTATTAAAACTTTGTTAAAAAAATTTGAATTAAATATATTTAAAATAGCGGACATATTTGCATCGAAAGTCAAAGTTTTGATTTTCATGTCGTTTTTTCTCATTCTTGGGGAACGATGTTTTATAAAAAAGTCGTTGTACCAAAAATTTCTGAAATTCTAAAGATATGTGAATGTTTTTGGTATTAAAATTACTAAAATTTTTTAAATTTAATTTGCAAAAAAATTTTTTAAAGAAAGATTTTCAATATCAAAATTTACGTAAGTGGAAATGGGTTGAATGAGCGTGATCAAAACTAAGTATGTTACAATCTCATCTAGGATGCACACAATATGTGTACTCAAATTGAGCGAAGTCCGTTAAGTCATTTAGATTTGTACAAATGTCAATTAAACAAACAAACCAGAAAATAAGTTATATTAATATAAGCTTTGTGTTAAATTGTATGAGTATTATAGAACGAATGCAATTCGAAAAGAATTAGGGAATTTTCAAAGATTTTTTCGATTTTTTTAAGTTTTCAAAAATATGTCCCCATTTCTGACCCTATAACTTCAAAAGTATTTTTTCATATTACAAATTTGTACATGTTTGCAAATAAGACATTTATATCTTTTATTTAAGCTATCATTTGTATTGATCTAACGATTTTTGTATAAATATTCTAAATACTACATTTGTGAAAGAGTTTAAAAAATATGGTTAGTACTCAAAATTACCTCCTATTCAGGCCAAATATGCGATATCGGATAGCTTTATAATTATATTTCGAAAAGCCTCAGAATTTGGTATTCGACCATAATTAACAAGTAAGGCTTTCCTGATAACATGTAATGGGCGTTGGGAAAGGAGGCGTGGTACCTCCTACACCACCCAAATTTGCGATATCGAATTGCTTTGGAGTTATAGGTCACATAGCCTCGAAACTCGGTATTCGACTACAATTTACACGTTTCACTGATAAAATTTTATGGGCGTTACCCCTCCCACACAACTGAAATTTTTTGATATTGAATAGCTTTGGAGTTATAGGTCGCTGCACAGCCTCGGAATTCGGTACTCGACCACAAATTACTCGTGCCGTTTCACTGATAGCATGTTATGGGCGTTTGGCAACGGGGGCGTGGCAGCAACACACAGTGTTTCAGCTAGTTATTTATACCGGCGCGAAGATTTCGTTGTTTTGTTTTGATTTATTTTACGTATCTTTGTTTAAGTTATTTCTGTTATTTTACTCATTTCCATGGCAATTCAAATAAATCCAGGTAGTGTTGAAAACTGATTATATCAAGAAAACAAATAAAAATTTAAAATCATGAATGTTGTAAAAAAATTCTGCTATGACTCATCTCAAAGAGTTTACAGTGTTGCAAATCCTATTATAATGTAAAATTGCGGTTAAGGGATTTTTAAATTTAGCTAAAAACGCTAAGAACATTGTTTGTAAACAAAATCTTTAGTTAAATATAAGATAATTTGGTTTTTAAAGTCAGAAGAATTTGTTTAGTACGAACTCACCACGTCGACTTTGATGCAGGTAGTTTTGGGTATTTTTACTAAAACCGAAATACGTTAATATCCAACCTACTACAATATACTTTTTACCTTAATATATTCGTTGAAATACTTTTTTTTACAATGTTAAAAAATGGGAAATGTTAAATAAACGGTATATTTTAAACTCTTTCACAAATGTAGTATTCAGAAAATGTCTACAAAAATCGGACATATAATCGTATAAATAATAAATTAAATAAAAGGTATAAATGTCACATTTGTAAATTTTTATAAAACTTGTAAAATAAATGAATACTTTTGGAGTTATAGGATCATAACTGGGGTAATATTTTTCAAAACTCAAAAAAGTTGAATAATTCTTCTAAAAAATTCGAACCAACCTGCTCTTAATAATTTTTATTATCTAGAAAAAATTTTTCGCGCAAACTTTTTTTAAATTGTTTACCACTGTTATTAATTTGTTATTCACTTTTAAATAAAAAATACAATGAATAAAAAATTTAGTTATTCACTACTATTTTATGAATTAAATGTTCGCTATTAATTTTTTATTAACTTTTTATTCATTATTAATTTTGTATTCCTTAAAAATTTCGTATTCATTTCTAATTTTTTATTCACTTTTGAATAATAAATAAAATGAAAAAAAATCTTGTTATTCACTTTTGAGTATGGAACCAAATAATAATAAATAAAAAATTAATAATGACTATAAAATTAATAATGAATAACACATGACTAGGCAATGAATAAAAAAAAAAAATAATGTACAAAAAATTAATTATTGAAAAATTTTAAATTCTTTTTGAATTGCATTCTTTGTAAATAGAATTCATATGAATAAAAAATAATTAATTATTCTTAATAACGAAAAAAAAATATTTTAAATTAATTACTAATCAATTTTTTAAAATTCAATCTGAATTAATTTGTTGCTGTCAAGCAGAGATCACAACTGCTTGGTTCCAACAACAACAACAATAACCGAAAAAACAATTGCAACATTAAATTTCACGACTCTCGCTAGCTATGAGAAACCATGCAGTGGTGACCTATGCTGTGAAGCATTGTGGGGTGAAGAGTGAAAGAGCATTGCCGAGAGAATGTGCATGCAAGGATAAGAAAATTTTCTCTCAAGAAAGCTTTTTCATCGCGCTCACAAAAGCTTCCCAGCAGCGAAAGGAAATAGTACGAAGCTAGATCCAAACTAGCTCTTAAGTGTCAGTAACTACAGGGTCCGCCATGTAACGTTTTTTTTTCAACTATTGCTTATTTCGTGAATGGTAACACTTAGATCATGTTTGATTTGACATATAATTAGTTTTATCCTTCCGCTGAACGAATATGGTTGTGTATACGCTTGAACAACTTTTGGGAAATATTGCGACATTACTTTGATTTTGAAGATGCCGATTTTGCCAAAAAAATCATCTTTTCAGATGAAGCTCATTTTGATCTTGGCGGGTATGTAAACAAGCAAAATTGTCGCATTTGGGGCACAGAAAACCCGCACGCATACATTGAAAAGCCGCTGCACCCAAAACGAGTCACTGTTTGGTGCGGATTTTGGTCCAGAGGCATAATTGGGCCATTTTTCTTCGAAAATAAGCAAGGAGTGGCCGTTACAGTCAATGGCGATCGTTATCGGGCCATGTTGAACGAATTTTTGTTCACAAAAATTGAAGAGGAGGATATTGGCAACATTTGGTTTCAACAGGATGGCGCTACGTGCCACACAGCCGAAGCTACACTCGATGTTTTGCGCCCTGTTTTTGAAGATTGCATTACCAGCCGCAGAGCTGATGTCGTTTGGTCACCTCGGAGTTGCGATTTGACACCGGCGGACTATTATTTGTGGGGTGCCCTCAAAGATAAGTGTTACGCCAACAAGTCAGAGACAATTGACGCTTTAAAGGACAATATTCGTGAAGCCATTGGTGAAATACAGCTGCACACAATCGATAATGTGCTTAAAAATTGGACCGATCGTGTAGGCTACTGCATGGCCAGCCGAGGCAGCCATTTGAATGAAATTATTTTCCTTAAATAACCGGAAGGATTGTACTTTCAAACAAAAAAAGAAATTTAAGAAAATATTCAGTAGTTTTTTTTTTATAGAATTTAAAAAAAAAAGTTATTTGGCGGACCCTTTAGTTTCGCGCAAATCCCCAGGCAATGCTTTCTACTGCCGTATTTAACATGGTGATGTCCTAGGAGGGAGTCAATTGACTTCCTTCTTGGGTGGATAGAGTCGGAAAGGTAACTAGTTTCTTTACTAGCCACTGTGTGGTTGTATATTCGCTAGTTACTTAATCGGGTGCAAAACGTCAGAAAGGTAACCACTTTTTTTGTTACCCACTGTGTGGCAGTATATTCACTAGTTACCTAAACGTGTGCAAACCGTCAGAAAGGTAACTACTTTCTTTATTACCCACTCTGTAGTGGAATTTCTCCTAGTTATCTAAATAAGAGTATATATGTATAGCGCACTTAAAATGTAAGAAAAAGAAAATTAATTTTATTTCAGTTCATAAAAAAAGTTTAAGGTTATTTTGTTAAACATTCCTGAATTTATAATAAATAAACCGGAAAGGTTTTCATTTCAGATTTTTACTAGGTTATAGTATTCTGGTTCTTGTTTTGCACGGATTTTTTTTTTAAAAAACTTTTTTTCCAAGCGGAAAGCGTTACGTAAGACAGTATCAGGCGATTGGTCTTTTGCACCCGGTGGAATTACAATAGAATCTGTTTTAAATAATGTTTTGTAAGTATTAAAAAGTAGATTTGAATATAATTTATTTTTTAACCTATGAGAGCACCATAAAAATTTGTAATGTCTTTTTAAGACTTTTTTCCATGTATTACAAATTATAAGCCATAATGACAATGGGTCTAAAAATAAAGAAATGTATTAACATTTATTAATTAGCAGCTTCATTTGCTTCCACGATAGCCTGGACTCCTCCGCGAGCATTTTCGTTTTAATTTTTTTTTACTTTCATTATTTCGTCTGTCAATTTCAAATAATTTATTTAAATATTTTTCCCTTTCCTTCTTAATTTGTCTCCTTGGCTGCCTTTTACCACTGTTTTTCAGAATATACTATACCTTTGATTCTTTTATTAAAATATTTAATAACAATACAAAATATTATGTCGAACGTATTTATATTATATTTATATATATTTGCTAATTTGAATTAAATTATTTGTTTTTTTTGGTGCTCACACAATGATTTTAAAATGTCAACTGAGCAAAACAACCGGCGAAATGAAAATCGAACGAAAAAGCCAAAACGGTATTTTTTCAATGTCTCTGTTATGCTCGTGTTCAAGTTCAGTGGTCAGCATAAGTATGTTGATAACTATTCAGTACACATGACCTGAGTAGTTGTCAAAGTAATTATGTTCAACACTGTACTTGACAGCGTGCATAGCAGAGACAACGAAAAAGTCCCGTTTTGGGTTTCGCAGAAACGAGGAAAAATAAATCAATGGCTGCATTCTATCCGAAAAAGCGCTCAGGTAGCGAAGTAGCATTAAATATTTTCGCTATATTAATTGTGACAGCTCAAGGAACATATTCTGTGAGCACATACCATTCAGCCCGAAAGTTGTGGAACAGTTCCTTCCGCTGAATGCAGGCAATGATTGACAAACTATCGGTATTTACTTTCTGACCGCTTAGATACAATAAAGTATATAGTTACTAATCTACTTACTTACTCTTAATGGACAAAAATATAACTACTTTTTTTGGAGTTAGAACTAGAACTAGTTCAATGGGTACCAATTGTCTCTTTGGCCGCTGCTGGGTTACGTATTGATCTGAAAAATATTTGTTACTTTGTTCTACGTGGCACATCTTTATACTATATAATCTTTGGTTTGGGGCTGTATGACCAGAGCTAGGGTAGGCAATCTGCATTTTATAGATGGGAAAATGGACATGTTTGTCTATCTTAGCATTCTGTAGGAGAATGTCAGAAAGAGCTCAGAGAAATAAGGCATTCTTGACAACTTTGCATTCTACCAGGACAACGATCCCAAACACACTTCAGGAGTTTTGCAGACTCCACCTCAGTCCCTGGACTTAAACGTCATTGGTCATCTGTGGGAAGAACTAGCGAGTAGAGTTTACACGCGCCCATAAAACTTCATAAATGCATTTAAAGAGGCCCTATTGCAAGCTTGGACTTCAATACCACCTGAGGTCTGCAGTAATTTAGTTGATTCAATGCCGAAGCGACTTCAAGCAGAACTCCAAGCCAAAAGATATGCCATAAAATGTAAAAAACTTTTCAATGTTCCTTATCTTCAATTTTCTTTATTGAATTTTAATTTTGTCCGATTATTTGTTGAGTAGCAGACATTAAGTATGTTCCTTAAAATGTTAATTTGTTTTAGTTACAAGAGCTGTTGTTGTTGTTGTTTTTTATTGCATATTGTAATAAAGACTAACCAGAAATAAAATGACATACCCATTTTTCTTTATTGCAGCTACTTCGTTATAAATTCCGTATTTAATAAAACTAATATGTTTGTCCGATTATTCGTTGGAGGCACTGTATATAAAACAAGGTCGTGAAATGTGTTTGAAATTCCATAACTCAAGAACGAAGCGTCCGATTTTCTTCTGGACTTTTTTGTTGTATTTGTGATTATCAGAACAAGGTTTGTAAAAACACCCCCTTTCACCGCCCACAAATCAACAAATATTATATACTTCAGACAGTTTTGGTCATATAAGTCTAAAACTTGGTAGTTTAGTTTTTGTAGTTATTGCTGAATTGTGGGCTTCCACGCCCCCTTTTGACCGCCCATAAATCAATAAAAATGCTACATTTTAGACTGTTTTGGCGTATAAAACTACAATTTGATAATTTAGCTTGTAGGCTTACTGTTGGCAATCGTACTTAAATGGGTTTCCACGCCCCATTTTACCGCCCACAATTCAATAGAAATGCTATATTTCAGACGGTTTTGGTCATTTAAGATTTAAATAGTTCGTATGGTTACTTTCAGCAGCTGTACTAAAAACGGGCGTAGTCTCACTATGTTTACGCCTCCTTTTCAGAGGATAAGCATAGAGTGAAGCAAGGTTCGATAAGTATAAACTAAATTTAGCTCAAATTTTGGCACTCGATTTGTTTTGATTTCTAGATGGTTTAAGGGAAAAATATTTTGCCACACCCTATTCTACCGCCAAAAATCCAAAAAAATTCTATATTTTATATGGTTTTGGTTGTATTAGACTAAAATTTGGTAATTGAGTTTATAAAATTACGTTCGGCAACTATACTAAAAATGGTGAATAGACAAAATGTTTTTCTCTGATTAGCATGAAAATTCGTATATGGCAGTAAGGTGGTGGCAGGACAACGTCTGCCGGGAAATATGTTTATACATAAAATTTTTCTGTACATGGCTTTGTCACTGAAGTCCTCCTAAACGGCTGGACTGATTTTGAGGGAATTTGGTGTGTAAGTGCGGCTGGATCTAAAGATGATTTAAATGACCCGGTAGGTTGCGCTGTTGTTGCTGTGGCAGTGTTTAAAGGGGTATTTGAGAGTATAACTCAGAAACGAGTTGAGAAATAGTAATGATTCTTTCACTACACCATTAATTTTTATGCAAACAAAATTACAAAAATACAAAATGAACAAACATAAGCAAAAAAATTTTTTTTTTCTAAAATGTTTTTAAATATATACGATAGAAACTTTAAATAAACCCTACATTTATGCATACCATAGGAAATAACATTAAAAAAAGTCATTTTTGGTTTAAAATATTTTTTCAACAACAAATATTTTTACCAAAGTTTTTTGCGAAATAAAGAAATTTGATAAGGTGGTTTTTGGAAAATTATAAAAATTAGAAGGAAAACGAAAATGAAAAAGATTGAAACATGAGTTTAAGCAAAAAAAAAAAGAAATGGAAGGCTTTGTAACATGACCTAGTTATTCACTTTCAAAGCCAGCACTTTAATTTTTTTATTTAATTTTTTTTTTCTATTTTACCAAAAAATAAAATTAGTACTAAAAACTTTTTGTTTGTTTCAGGTACGAAAGATAACTTCTGAGTTGTTCATGGTTTCATATTGAAACTAGGTGTATATTTGTTATGCGACTAAGTGGTCACTTTATACATAAATGTTACCACGCCTACTTTTACCGCCCCTTCTTTACACACAAAATCGTTTGTGCAGTGTCTTTTAATATCTCAGGAACGGTAACACCTTAGGCCACTAAATTTA
The DNA here is from genome assembly GCA_963920525.1 of Dichetophora obliterata. Classification (NCBI taxonomy): domain Eukaryota; kingdom Metazoa; phylum Arthropoda; class Insecta; order Diptera; family Sciomyzidae; genus Dichetophora; species Dichetophora obliterata. The sequence continues at coordinate 146,102,314 of OY986435.1, read as the reverse complement.
AACATCTGTTAACAAGGTTTATATCTTTGGTTATAAAAAAACGAAAGTTGCCACACCCCCTATTACCGCCATCAAATTTACTGAAATGCTTTATTTCAGACGATTTTTGCATTATTGGAAAAAAATTTTGTAATTTAGTTCGTATGGTTACTCTCGGCAACTCAGCTAAAAATGGGCGTGGTTGAACTATAACTATGCCCACTTTTCAGAAAGCATTATAATTACAGAGTTTTGCATGTTTTATAATGCAACTTGGTGTATATGTACTATGAGACCAAGTAGTGGTCACTATATATTATATAAATGCTGTCACGCCTACTTTTACCTACATTCTATGTATACACACGCAATCGTTCATTCTGTGTCTCCTTAAATATCAGGAACGGAAACACCTTGGGCCACCAAATATACAACATAAGTTATTAAGGTTAATATCTCGGTTAATATAAAAATAGTCATACCCCCTTTTACCACCCACAATTAAATAAAAATGCTTTATTTAAAACGGTGACTTCCAAAGTCACGAATTGAAGATTCAAAAAGAAACGTGTGGCTCGAATAGCACGTTGTTTGGACACTTCCAGACTTCTCAAAAATTCACAAAATGAAAATAATCACAAAGAAACTAGTTGAATTGGGGCAGTACAACGTCTGTCGGGCCCGCTAGTTACTTATAAATTAAAGAGGTTACTTATAAAGTTATTAAGGTTAATATCTCGGTTAATATAAAAATAGTCATACCCCCTTTTAGCACCCACAATTAAATAAAAATGCTTTATTTAAAACGGTGACTTCCAAAGTCACGAATTGAAGATTCAAAAAGAAACGTGTGGCTCGAATAGCACGTTGTTTGGACACTTCCAGACTTCTCAAAAATTCACAAAATGAAAATAATCACAAAGAAACTAGTTGAATTGGGGGCAGTACAACGTCTGTCGGGCCCGCTAGTTACTTATAAATTAAAGACAAACAAGGCTTGTGAATTCAGCTTATACAAAAACTTTAAAGTGCTGTAACTTTCTTGTTTATGGGTAGATCTTAGCGATTCGAAATTACTTTTTGAAATCTTTTTAGTTATGATTGCGGGGGGGGGGGTTAGTATGAGGTAATGTCATTAACACCTATTTTTTATGTGTTGTACTCATTACTACCTTTTTATGACATATCATTCCTAAAAAGTTAACTTGTAATACCAAAGTTATACCTTTAAAACTATTTTGGCGGTTTTTAGGACGTGGCAGAGACGAACATTTTTAGTTAGCCGAAATTCTCTTGATATAAACTTTCATATGAGGGTCGGACTTAGACCCTTTTTTCCTTAGAAACTTTTTTTCGACCCACTCTATTATACATGCACCATAAACTGATAAAATGGTTTTTTCGAGAAGATTTTTTTTTCCTTTTAAAAAATGACAGCGGATCCTGGAACATCAGACATATAAGTAATGGTAATATTATCATCAAACGATTAGTCTGACTTATTAAAGCATGCACTGATTTTTTAACAAAATTCAATTTTTAGAAATGGATTTCACATCATCAAGCAAGTGTAAAATAAAGCTCAAAAGCATCAATAAAATACAAGTAATTTTATATGCAAGTCATAACAGCTAGATATAAATCCTATTGTAGATAGCAAAAATTAACAAGTATCGTCTAATTAAACTTGAGTATTGAATTATCTTCCACTGGACTGATTTTAACTGGGCCGAAGTTTAAATAATCCTACAGTCCTGTTTTAGTGTATTCAAAGTTTTAAATGTTGCATCATTTTGATGGCGTCACTTTCATTTCTCAAATTTTAAACTGAAAGTACGTTTTAATTATCAAAGTTACGAGTAAGATATCAAGCCATTATTAATTTTTGTGGAATTTTTAAAGGGTTTGATATTTTAATCAGGTCATTTTGTATGAAAGGTTGGCAAAAATGTTTATAAAATATTTCCAGATTCCACTCGTAGAGTACATAATAAAGATTTAAATTTATAGAGATTTACCGTTTTCATATACTGTACCATTTTGTATGGAAGATTATATATACGAATATAATTTTGATTATTAAAAAAAAAAGTATAGCAGTGGGAGGACTGCCGACCGAAGCGAAAACCTATATATAAAATATAAATGGAAGACGTTGTCCTGCCACGGACCGCCTTACTGCTATATAAGAATTTTCATGCTAATAGGGGGTTTCGGACTGTGCTACATGTAGGATGCATTTGACAGGTCGGACGGACATGCAGGATGTGCGAAAGCTCATACTGCAGCCCGTCCTACATGTAGGATGAAAATCAAAAAGTTCTAAAAGTTCCGCCATGATCTTGTTCTTCTCTGTGCGTCCTTGTTTGTAGATTTCCTTGGTAATTGTTGTTGGCGCAGTTAGCTGGAAATTGTTTGTAGGTGTTGTGATTTCTAATCGTGTAGCTACAGTTGACATATGAAATTAAAATTATTTTTGTTAAGAGCTTTAAATTTATTTTAAATTTATTTTTAAAACATTTATTAAATGTTTTATATATTACTGAAACTATTTCTTTTAAGCAAAAGTGTTGCCATATCAAAAATGCATATAATTAAAGTAATTAATTTAAATTATTTCATTATTGATTAATATAAAAAATTAAAGCTTTTTTATATCAATTTATATCATAACATTTACACAATATACATGTTCACCATATCTATATTGCGTTGTGTATTAAAAATAGAATATTCTAAAATTAAGAAATATCTAAAGCTTAAAAATTATATATAGTCCATATAAGAAAGTAAGCTAAACAGTTTTAAAATATAGAATGCTTAGGATAAGCAGACCTTAGTTATTCAATTACTACTGAAAATATTAATGTATATTTATATTAATAAAATATTAATAAATATGTATATATTTACATATTTACATATATATAATTCATATATATGAACAATTTAGCTCATTGAGGAAATTTAAAGAATATTTATGTATATTTATATTAATATTTGATTAATATAAATATACATTAATATTTTCAGTAGTAATTGAATAACTAAGGTCTGCTTATCCTGCTTTCCAGATTCGTATATACTCTTTAATTCATATGTATAAACTGTTTTCTAAATTAGTTCGATGTCATATTCTGACTGTAGCTACAAATAAACATCCACAAAAAATTAAAGCTTACTGTACAACAATAACTACTTAGCAAAATATCCAACAACATCGCAAAGAGAATTACAAGATCCCAGCGGTTGCGCAGCGTTAGAGGGGATGAACCGAATTGGCGGCGTAAAATATACAGCACTTTGCATGCTATATTTTCTGTTTGCCTGCTGTTTCGTTAATTTTTTTTAATTTTTTAACAGTTTTTTAAGGTTACAATATTACAAGTTTACGAAATATGTTGCAAGTACAAGCTCTCGAATTAAATATGTCACAAATTGATAAAATGCAAATAAAATAAAATATTTGGGCTAAAACACGACCGAAATGTCAAAATTTGTAATTGTCAAAATTTCATCGTCGATTTGACACAGCAAAAAAGACAAATTTATTTCAACACACACAAATTTTATTCAACTTGATATTTTCTATCCTACCACGACTGATTGACACACAGCCATAGTTGACAACTCTGAATATAAAATGCCGCAGTGGTGAAAATAAAAAGCCACTGACAAATACAACAAGTGTGAAAATTGTCAAACTTTGTTTGACGATATGTAATAAAATAAGAGCATGCATGTAATTATTTGAATGTTCAACATATTCCTTTATCACAACTTAAAGATTAAAATGTTAAAACACTCAATCCATACATTATTTTTCTTGTTTGCAAACGAAGTTCCAGCAGAAAAAAGAAGAAAAAGAAGAAGATGGATCCATTTTTAAATCTCAATATGAATAGCAGCTGTTTGAGTAAAAGCAAATTTTTCAAAAATGTTGACAAATACAACAACTGAAGAAATTGCCAAACTTTAAAGGCATATATATATAAATATAAACCGAATTAATAATAAGTTTTGGTTGCAAACATCTTATTGCAAACTAACTTAAGTATTTATATACTAACAAACAGATTATATGCATTATTTTAAGGAGTTGCCAAGTGATTTCTTTGTGAGCTTGCGGCCGAATGACGAATTCCTTGGAAAAATACGATGATGCAAACGAATGACTTACCCTCTACCAAAATCGTTCAACGCGCCTAAAGAAGTTTTCACTTCAAAAATCTTATACTTTTGTGTTGGATTAAGGAAGTGGTCACCTTAAACTGCGCGCGCTTTTTAGATAAGGCTGCATTTTGTTTTTTAAGTTGGGAGTACAGACTGTCTCTGACGCCTGTCAAATTCATGCCATTATGTTTAGTTATTTATAATTAACGCCCATTTTTAATCCTCAAACAAAATGAAATGCATGCTTGACCAACTGAACCACACACTGCAAAAACCCAAAAAACTTCTCTTTGTTTTCCAAGATAACAGTGATCATTTGTTACGATTAAGATATTTTTAAATTAGAATAAGAGATTCTTTTATTTTTTGATAGAGGACATTTCTGAGGAAAAGATTTATAAAATATGTTTTTATTTTTTCTAATAAAATTCTGTCAAATGATCTAAATAAAAAAATTATTTATTGTCTAAATAAAAAATTATTCAAAGTTTCTTTCCAAGTTTTTCTCGAAGAGAGATAAATGTTACTGGCATTTTTGTTTCTGCGCTCTTCGTCAAAATTATCCTCATCAAATTATCTTTATCAAAATTACAATATTTGGTGAGATATAATTAAAAACAGCATTTGTTTTCTAAAATTAGTTAGATATAAAAGTAATCAAACTTTTTAAACAACTTACAACAAAAATAAAACGTATGTTTTTTAAACGGGATTAAAGTTAATACTCACCGTTTAAAATCATTATTAAAGGAAGTATTTAAAACGAATACTAAATATTTAATTTTTAAAGGTAAGTCCGAAATAAATTGATCAAACCGAAAAACCACATTTCGGGTCATATTGTAAAAACGGCTCTTAAAAATTTTTACGAAATGTGTTTTTATGAATTTCATCCTTCTAATAAAAACCATCTTTATGGTAATTAAAACTCCACTCGTTTGAATTCGCCCCGATTAAAAAATGCAATTTATTTGACAGATATAAATTAGAAATTTGTACTTATTCTCCAGATAAGTAATCTTTTGTGTCTAACTTGATTTATGCTTATGAATCTTGATTTATGCTTGTGCGATTTCACTTTCTTTAAAGATTAAGATGCACAACGTTTTGAAATTCAATGTATATTCTATTAACGATGCATTTTTAGTATAAAATATTGATATTTTGATTCTACAGAAATACTTTTTTGATAATGCAAGGTTTTGTGAAATATTTTCAAAAGTTCCTGAATTTGTTTTAAATTTATTGATAGATTTTATAGCATTAGACTCCGATAAAAAAACCCCAAAATTTCTTCCACGTCATTTAAAACTAATCAAAAAATTCGCTCTTACATCTTACACTTGCTAACCAATGTGAAAACCCCTATCGTTTTTTCTTATGTATTCCTAAATCTGCATATTGAAATACTATCAGGCGCATAAAGTCAGTTAATACAATAACATTTTGGAAATCATCTGAAATCTTTAATATTATATTAATTTAAGAATATTAAAAACTCACATCCAAACATACAGCCTCGCAATTTTTCTATTAAAACAATTAGATTTTATGCCTTATTTTTTCAATTTTGTGTGTACATATTCTAAAACTAGATGAAGTCTCACGCTGTCTTAACACAGTTAAAATTTTAATCCCTATCCGATACATTAAATACTGTTATACTTAACTTCTATTTTCTAATAAAGTTGGGAAGTGTAAAAACTTTCTGACACTTTTACCAAATTTTTCTATTTATCTTACACACAAAAGCAAGAATAATTTGGATAGATATCCCTATTAACTTTAGAGCCTTATTTATATTCACGTTATGAAATACTAACTTTTCAAAGATATTCAGAATGCAATCAGATTTTCAGCTATATAATCGGAGATAAGTGACTTTGAGATAATGTTTTTTTTCATCACTCATTGTTATGCAATTCATAAACGTTCAACGCGTAAAAAAACAAAATTTGTAACGAATCGTTAAATTAAATCCGCACACGTGCCTCACTTGTAGCCGGAATTGAATGATAGCCTCAACCTGCTTCGCAGTCAACACTATCAACTTTAGCAAAATATTTAATCTTATGTGAACTCTAACAAGACCAGAACAATATTATATATATACTACATATGAAGTGTGCATACATGTATCAATAAATTAATAATTGATTAGCTCATTTCTTTATATGTGCAGTTTTGTATAGTATATGTGTGCTATTGATGCTCACCTGTACTTGAATACGGCTCACTGGGATACGCTCGTAGACCGCCTGGCGATGAATATGTCGGAGTTTCGTAGCTTGACTGCGATGCACCCTCCACAGATTGGCGCGCTGCAGCTGCTGCTGTTACGGATGCATGTCGTTCATCGCTGGCGCTCATGTAGGCTGCTGCAGCGGCTGAAGCTGGCTGTTCACGGTAATTCCAATATGGCTGTAATTACAATGATCAAAGATCAGTGATAGTTTGGCTTTGCTTTGTTTTCGCTAATCTTTATGTTGTTGTTGTTACAGCTATTGGCACTGCAACAGCATGAATAAAAATGTTTAATTATCTGCTTGTTTCTCGACTAATATGTTAATTAAGTGTATAAATAATAAAATACTCGTTTGAAGAGAATAGCTTGCGTTGCACTAACCTGAAATTGTGTCTCTGGATAGCTGTAAAATACTGGCTTGCGATCTCTCTCCAGATAGTATTGCGATGCATGATGATACTGAGCCGAACTGAAGCCATCTCCATCGTATGCCCAGGGATGAGGATGACGCTTGACAGCGGCCGTGGCATCTGTCTCGAAGCCTGGCCTGATCGCGGGTATGTGCAGTGGCGCTAGTGAGAGGGACATATCTGTGGAAAAAAATAACAAGATGAGTTATTGTTTTTTCTTGCTATTACAAAGCATTTAAAATAAATTATGTTAAAAGTTAAAAACTAGTCTTAATTATTTTAAAATTTTTCGATTTTGTATTAAAAAATTATGGACTGAAAAAATTAAAAAATTTTCATACAAAATTATTAAAAAATTATTAGACGAATTTTGGATTTATTGCGCCTTAAAATATTTAAATATTTTAAACATTAAAGTTATAAATTAGTTTTTATTTCATCTAATGTTAATTATTTTTTGAAACCAATTTTAAAAATATTTTCACAAGTGTAAAATCGGTGTTTTTCTCAGTTTGGTCTCAATTATCTGGCAATTATTGTCAAAGATTCTACTAAACATAATTTTTCAATTTAAACTCAGATACCGACGTTTTTTTTTTGTTATTGCAAAGAAATAATAAGAGACAATTATAAAAGAATAAAGGAGTGTTTAGTTGAAAATTGAATACGCTTATTTTAAATTCAGTTTTGTAGAAAATCAAAAACGTTAAATTTGTATTTAAATATTTTTTCAACATGTGTTTTTATTCTCAGTGTAAATATATTCTCACATATATTCTCACACAAAAATAAATATATTCTCAAATTAATTTTTTTGTTTTGTTTTTAATTCCATCTTCTTCTTGACAGGAGGACTGCATAAAAAAACACTCTTTTTCAGCAGGCATAAATATATTTTGGTCCCGATATGTCGACAAAAATAAAATAAAGGTGCATTTTAATAAGGATACTAGTAGCTACAACCTTTACTAGAATTATTAAGTTTGGCCCAATAGGAAAAACTTAGCGCGACTTTTTAAAAAATACTATAATTACAGCATGAATTATAATTGTGAGCTTTAGATCAAGTAAGTTTTAAGAAGGCAACAACAACATATTGAATATTGAAATAAATAAAAAGAAGCAACTGGAACAGATGGCAACCTTGGTAGAGTTGATGGCGGTGATCTATAAATAGCCTACTGCTTTGAAATGCCATATAATTAGCAGCAATACAATTCAAAGGAATGAATTCCAAAATCTGCTCAGTCATATACTAGTTTATACAGTGAGTTGATCACAGCTTAATCACTCAAGACTACTGAAGAGGAAAATGTAGCCATTTCCGAAACAGACTGTCTACTCAGCTAAGTGATTGACTCTATATAGAGTTGTTGTTGTTGTTGTTGCCTTCTTAAAACTTACTTGATCTAAAGCTCGCAATTTAATTCATGTTATAATATAATAGATCATTAAACTAATTAAATACTATAATTTTCAATGCTTTTGATCCCTGTATCTGGGGAAAATTGTAGCCAAACCTTATAATACTAGTTAAGGTTGTCGTCATCTTATTAAATATGCACTTTGATTTTTTTTCCCGATAAATTGGGACCAAAATATCTTGACACCGGCACACAAATTTTTGTTTAGTTTCTTTGTATTGTACTCTTTTTACAATAAATATCAACGCTAGTTGAATTCGTTGAAAACGTTTTTACGCCATAACTTTTGAACCTTTAAAGAAGACGCTTTCATTTCATACCTTTGGAAAGGTTAAAAAAAATGAAAACAATGAAAATGAAAAAAAAAATTATAGCGCCTGTTGCAGGCATGGTATTAAACTTTGAAATTAATAATGGGTCGTGTAACTGCAATTTTTTAAAAAATTTAATATTTTTTCCTCAAAATAAAATTTCCAATGATACCTTATTTACGAAAATCGCATTTAAATTGACTGCGTTGTCTCAAAATATATCCTATTTTGGCATTCACATGGCAAAGGGTCCACGAAAGAAATCCCAAAACCTCAAACTGTGGATTTGGTTACCTAAACAATAAATTAATCTAACCACAAAATTTAAGCCAAATCGGAGATTCAGTGCAGCTGATATTACACTTTAATGTGAAATGGGCGACATATTGAAAATAATTTGTTCCTACTTTGACGAAATATGTTTAATGCAAATTTTTTTATAACTTAAAAAAAAATTGGTTAAAACATTGCTTGGAACATTTTTTTAAATTTTGTATGAAAAATCATTCATTGATATTAAAGGCATTGTGTTGAATTTAAAAACGTTATAATTTCTCCAGTGTATAAATGGATTTTGATCAATATTTTGTACTCCGTATTAGGCACTGCTTGAAACAGACAAATCGACCTGTAACGTTTATAAATCCATACGTTATATATCCAACAACAAGCCAATTCCTGAAGATTGGTGTAACGTCACCGGTTTTAATCGCTTGAAGCAAACCCTCGTTTTCGTCGCTTCGAAGACTCAAATCATGCATAAGAAGTAAAACTGGAGAAGAAAGACTCAATGGGTTAGCTCTTCTAAATGTTCACAGGGATGTGAAAGTGACCACTGAAGAAATTTTAAATGCATTAGCAAAAAAAAAATAACTTACTGTTATTATCTATATATATAAAAAGCAAAACACTGTCTGTCTGTCTGTGTGAAGCCTATAGACTCCGAAACTACTGGACCGATTGATCTGAAGTTTGGAAAGTCGATTTGTTTCAGATAGGAGATGGTTTAAGAAGAAAAAATATTTTTCCACACCCCTTTTACCGCCCCAAATCAATTAAAATACTATATTTCACACGATATGTGTCGTATTAGACTAAAATTAAGTAATTTAGTTTGTACTATTGATCACTGTACTAAAAATCGGTTTCCACGCCCTCTTTTAACCGCCCACAAATCAATAAAAATGCTATATCTTGTACGTTTTTTTCGGCTTAAATTAGCTAATTTAGTTTGTATGGTTACTGTCCACGCCCACTTTTACCGCCCACAAACCAATAAAAAAATGCTTTATTTATAACGGTTTTGGTCGTATAAGACTTAAATTTGGTAATTTGGTTTGTATGGTTACTGTCACTAACTGTACGAAAAATTTGTTTCCACGCCCCCCTTTTTCCGCCCACAAATCAGTGAAAATGTTATATTTAAAGCAGTTTTGGCCGTATAAGCCTAACATTTGGTACTTAAGTTTGTATGATCACTTTCGGCAACTATACTAAAAATGAGAGTTATCGCGTTATAGCCACACCGAGTTTTTGGGAAATTATTAAAATTGACTACTGGGTCGATTGAGCTAAAATTTTGGCTTAGTTTGTATGGTTACTGTCAGCAAATGTACTAAAAATTTGTTTCCACGCCCCTTTTACCGCCCACAAATCAATGAAAATGTTTTATTTCAACGGTTAGGGTCGTATTAGACAAATATTTTGTAATTAAGTTCATACGGTTGCTCTCGGAAAGTGCACTAAAAATGAGCCTGTCCCACTTTAGTTAAACTCACTTTTCGGGTGGTTAGCCTGGAGTGAAGCAAAGTGCAAAGGAAAATAATTTTGCCGCACCCCTTTTAACCGCTAAAAAAACAACAAAAATGCTATATTTCGCATAGTTTTGATCGTATTAGACTAAAATTTGACAATTTAGTTCATATGGTTACTTTCGGCAGCTTTACTGAAAATGGCAAATATATTTGGCATTTCTTGATATTTACGTATATGGCAGTAAGGCGGTCTGTGGCAGAACAACGTCTGCCGGGGAATACTAGTATATTATATAAAAAAAATTGGAATTAGTCGAAACAAAAAAAAAAAAATTAAAAACCCCCCGACATTTTTTTCTGTGCTGCGCCTGGTTTAGGCCAATTGTTAATCTTAGCCCCTCATATTTTGTATACTGCTGTAAAACATAGGGAATACAAAAAATTCTTTAGCTGCGGATCGACCTTGTTTCACACGACCAGTTCTTCCATTTGAGCTATTTTGCAGCTAGACTTACAGTGGGTGATCATATTATTAGAGCCACCTTACAATAATTAGAGCCACCTTACAATTTAGTTTTGGATGAAATAAAATCACTACAGTCTATGTTTTTGCATCACCATTATTTTATTAGTAAAATTTACATTATTATTAAGCTTCTATAACTGAAGAAAAATATTTAAAAAAAAAGTTATTGCAAATATATGGTACCTCCATCTTTTGCTGCAATAACTGCAGCTACTCGTTTACGCGGAGAAAACTTATTGCTAAATTTGTATTGTAGTTAAGCAAAACTTGTTATTAAATCTCAGCCACTTCAAAATTATGCTAAATTTCAGAAAAACTTATCAACATTTGCTATTACAGTTTATAATAACTTAACAAAATTTTGATTAAATTCTAAAGGTATTATAAATTGCAAAAGCTTATTTTTACTTAATTCAAGCTAATACTTGCAAGTTATTTTAAATTGGAATAGCAAATTTTTATTAGTTTTTGCTGAAATCTGGCATATTTTTGGAGTGAAATAATTATTAACCTTAAATTAAATTGGAAAATAACCATTATCCAGAGACTTGAACTAGGCCGCGTGAGTGTAAGTGCAAGCTCTTATCCATTCAAGCAGTTGTTAAATAATCGTCGCCTAATTTTCCTCATTAAGAATAAACGTGTGCTCGTATGTAACATTTGCTTGAATTTAGTAAAAATTTGCTATATGAGTTTATTAATAACTTCGTAAATATTTGCTTGAGTTTAGTAAAAATTAGCAAATTAGCAAATACGCAGCAAAAAAAATATATTTGCCACAAATATAATAGCGAAGGATACTATGTTTAAAAACTTTTTTATAGCAAACTAGTTTATTTGTACAAGAAATGAGTTTTTATTTTATGGTAAACACAAATTACGTTTACTGTTACATAAAATGTTTGTAGCTGTAACATGAATTTAATTGCGAGATTTAGATCAAGTAATTTTTGAAGAAGGCAACAACAACAACAACAACCCAATTTCATATACTCAATATGAATATACTCATATACTCAAATATAGAGTCAATCACTTACTTGATCTTAAGCTCGCGATTAAAGTGATGTAAAAATTTACTAGACCACAAATCAATTAACATTTGTAGCAATATTTATTTTAATTATTTATTAAAATTAATCCATTATTAAATATTTTTTTCTAAATGACCTTGTTATATTTTATGTTGATTTTATGATTTAAACTATCAAACATTTAGAAATTGTATTTAAATCATATAAAATCAACATTAATTTATTATTTTAATTTATTTTTGCTCTTTGAGGTTTTCCATTATCTTAAGCCGAACAGAAATACATATTGATTTCATTAAAAAAACTTTTTGAAAAACTTTCTGTTCGAGCTGGGTTTGAAACCCGGCTCTTTCACTTGCTAGTCGCACACTTTACCAGTAAACTACGAACTTCACCATCGGTGGCTTGACTAAAGTCATTGATGAACATGATATGACTTTCAGAAGCATAAAACAAGAACATTGTGAACATGTTTTCCGCAAAAATATTTTTTCTCAAAAAAATCGAAATATGTTTACCTGGAATTGTAAACAAACTCTAAAATAATTGTCCCAAAAAAACAATACGTATTATAAACAAAATTTAATGAGAATTACGAAATTTATTTACGGTAAATAGAAATAAGTTTGCTACAACCAAAGTCGAAAATGTGATTTTTTTGCGTGCAAATACAAGTAATACTTTTACATACAAAAGACCCTAACCTTCACTAAAATCATTAGGTTTGGTTTTTTAGTAACCCTTTCAGTGGATTTGCCCTACATATTGGACATGTCAGAAAGAAATTTTAATATTTATTTTGCAAAACTTTTTATGGCTGAAATGATAAAAATATTTAGAGGGTTTTAAAAACAAATGTCTAAAGGGTTGAGAAACCTACAAGGTTTTTGTGCTAAACGATTTTGTGCCAAACAGGAGCAAAATAATTTTTTCTTTGTACAAACTTGCAAAACGTTAAAATCAAAGTAAGCCTTCTGTTCTCTTTTTAGGACCTAAATGATAGGAATATTATCTAAAAAAAATTATTTTCTTTTAATTTTTTCTAAGGCTATTTTTAGTTTAGCCTAGTCAGCCTACGAAGATCTGGTTGAGAATGAGAAAATTGTAACCAAACTTAAAAATTCTAGTGAGTTTTGTAGTCAAAGCAATAACAAACAACTCGTGAAATCTTCGCCCTGGCAAGAAGAATATGCTTAAAAAATAAAAACGTTAAAAATTTTTAGAATATTGATATTTTTTTATTTACGTAAAAAAATTTCAAGTCTCTATGTAATACAGTCTTTGATTTAGATTTTTTAGATTTAGATTTCTTTATTGAGTCTTTGGAAAATATCCTTACAGACTAAGATTAGCAATTAAAAAATAAAATATCGGTACAAATAAGCGGTAGAATTACAATACAAATAAACTATTTAACAATTCTTTAAAACATTCTTTAGACATTGAAAAATCAAACAAAACTCGAGACGATAGATCATTACGTCAAGATAGAGCTCTTTGAAATGGCTCATTACGAGCCTAATTAGACCTATGAAATTGAATTGAAAAAACTTTCAAAAGTCGCAACTGTCTTGAAGATATATGGAAATTTATGAGTGCCAAAAGTGAAGGACAGTCAATATTACTCGATATTATGTCATAGTTAAGAATAAGAGACTGAATTTTTACCGCGAATCCAAAGTTTTAATGCCAAAAAGCAAGCATCTAACATTATATGAGGGAAATTCTTCACGACAATATAATGACCGAAGTGCAAATTTTGTGAGTCTTTTTTGAATTTGTTTCAATCTCAACGTGTGAACGACATAGTGCGGACTCTAAATGACAGATTCATGACTCTAAATGAAAGGCAGAACATTCAAACTACTTTATTGGTACAAGTTTTCTACGTCAGCTTGTAAGGAAATTACATCAGATAAGCAACTAACCTTTCGAAATTGTTTTAGGTCATCAGCATAAAGTACAAATTTTGAATTGCAGAAAATTTTATTTATATCATTAAAGAATAATATAAGAAATAAGGAGCCAAGGAAACTACCTTGCGGTACACCCGAAGAAGCAAGAAACTTGTAAGAATTGACATTATTAATTGAAACAAAGCAAGATCTTCCACTAAAATAAGATTTGATCCAGTCTAAAAAGGATGAATGAAATCCCATTTTGCACAGTTTAGCAATTAAAATTTTATGACAAACTTTGTCGAAACGCCTTTATAAAATCTGTATAAATTGCATCGATTTGAAAACCAAGTTGGTAAATAATGCTAAGTTAGTTACAGTGGAACGTCCAGCTATGAAACCATGCCGTTCTGGGCAGAAACTACTTTTGACGAGGAAAAAGAGTTTATTTTTTATGATTCGCTCGAAAAGTTTAGAGATGGAAGAAAGCTTAGAAATGGGTCGATAGTTACTAATATCATTTCTGGATCCAGATTTGAAAATAGGAGTTATATGAGCCATTTTTCAGCTATCTAAAAATATTCCAGAGGCTAAGGACATATTAAAGATTTTACATAAATGGAACACAGTTAAGTAAGACAATTGGGGAAAGCCCATCAATATCAGCGTTAACAGAGTTTTTTCTTGTCTAAGCGAAACAAAATCGTCCAATTCATTAAGAGAACCCAAATATAAAAAGGAATCTACGCTTGACAGAACTTTACTGTTGAAATTTGGAGTGTCAACATAGTTGGAACTAAAAAAGTCAGCAAAAAGGTTCACGTTTTCATTGATTGTAAAAGAAGAGACACCATTTTAATGCATTTTAGTTGGAATAGTCTTTGCACAATAAAGTTTAAAATTGATCCCTCAAACTCATTATACTTTAATTTTGGCTTCCCAAATTTTGAGAATGTGTAGAGAAAGTGTTAAGACATACTTAAAAATTAAAAAAAAAATAAAATGTCCTTTTTTTAATCGCGTTTGACTTGAACTTTGTGTAAACTTTGTTATTTTTTCATATAAAATTGCTCCTTTTCGTCAAAATATGCCTAAGAAAAGTTGACATAAAATCCTAATTGCAATGTAGTCTTGGACCAATTTTTAGGACATACATAAAACTTTAAAAAAAATGTTTTTTAACCCAGCTATGCCGACGGGCTCATTAGCATAACAAGCTTCGTAGTTTTTCTAAATCATTTTAATCTGAATACACTATATTGCAAAACTGATGTAAAATTAAAAAAAAAAAAATATTTTTTACTTGAATTTTGAAGCCGTATCAACGAAAATCACATATAATAAACTTTTCCACATGAACTTTTGCTTCGTTTTAATTTTTACAAACATTGTAAATAAAAAACAAGAAACAATTAAAATAAAATATGCTTACACAACTTTTTAAACCGATCACGTGGCATCACATATTTCACAAAACTGAAGTCTTGAAGAATAAAAAAAACACAAAGAACAACATTAGACAAATATCATCGATGCACACTTTGTTTACCGCTATGATCTGTAACACAACAACAAACTGGTTAACAAATTAAAACCACTGTTAACGCAGTATCCAAAAAAAAAAAAACAAGTGTAGTACATTCAGCATACCTGGATTTATTGTATATAGAAATGAAGGGTTCTTTCATAATATTCATACAAAACTATTAAAACTGAAATTTCGTTAATTTTTAAGGGCAGCATATAAAAATTATAACTACCGCAAATGGATAAAATATCGATAAATGATTTTAGATCAGCGCTGGGCGCCCCATAGCTCCAATTTAGATTCACATAATTAAGACTCCTAGCTTTAAATTTGCATACTTACTTTTAAGAAAGGCTAAAGCGAAGAACCATGGCCTGGTCGGGATTTGAGCAGGGATGAAAGTCAAGCACGCTACCATTAGACTATCGAGACCGCCCGCTGCATGTTATGCAAGCAACGCAATGCTCGAAGTGGTGAAGGAGAAATTTGGCAAGTGGGTCATCCAGCTTTCATCAATTGGCCTCGGCGATCATGCAACTTGACAACCATCGATTATTTTCTCTGAGTCCTTAGTCTACGCTTACTAGCCAACCAATTTAGACGAGGTCAAGGCCAACATTCGAGACGCTTTTGCAGAAATAACGCCACACATATTGGACCGGCTCATCTAAATCTGGACCAACCCACAGTGTACTGATCTCATACAAAAGTGGAACAAAATTAGAAGGAGTGCTCCTATCAAAATGAAACTTTGTATGCTTCGCAAGTTAAGACTAATTAAGAAAAATTTCTAAAATGGTTGAAATCGGTCAGTCCCTAAGGGCACCTCCCCCAGACCTAGATTAATAATTTACATGATTTTGTATGACAGTTAAATCTGTTGTTCTATAAATATTGCCACTTGTAGTAATCAATAACTCAACTTACAACAGGTAACTGATTTTTTATTAACAAAATGTTAATTAAAAAATAAATGTAGAATAACTGAATGTAAAATAAACATATCTACAAGTCAACAAAATCAAAAACTTATATCGCTGCTGACTTTCATCGCTACTGACTTCTTCGTCAAAATCACTTCAAACAATATAAGGGTCATTAACTAATATAAAAAACTTCTTAACTTTTTCATAGAGTTCGCAAACTATCGATGGCACTATCGATAGTCTCACACTATTGTGGCTGCCGATAATTTTGGACTATCGATGGTTTTCGATAGTATTTAAATATTTTTTCATTGACACCACTATTTAGGTTTTATTGCCATTGCTGCAAACTCGTTTGATTTTGACAATTTGCTTTTTTTTAGACTGAACTAACTCTTAGGAGATGTCCCTTATAAATGTATACGCATTGCGTTGATTTGGAAAATGTGTGATAGTTAGTTGGAGGGTAAATAGATGGAGTAGTGTAGGTGAAGATTTGTTTTTAATTTGCACAGCTCAAAACTGTAAGAAATACGCTCGCAGTGAGGCTATTCAACAACTTAACCATGCGACTAAAGAACAAATTATCACGGTAATGCGGGGTTCTGTTGCGTGAAACTCAGCTACATCGATAACTCAGTTCTGTCGCAAGTCTTTTGTTTAATCTCGTGTTCATTTAGAAAAAAAAACATATTTTTTCAAGAAACGAGCATATATTGTTCAGATATGTGAATACTACATATTAACATATGTACTATCGAAAACTATCGATAGTTTATCCATTGTAAGTAAAAAAATATCGCCCACTATCGATGGTCGCGACTATCGATAGTTTGCGAACTCTACTTCTTCTTCTAGAAGTTCTTTTGAAATATAATAGAAAATTTTTCAATCAATGATTTGTTTATGCCAGTTATCTGTTCAGCAATATAGAAAAAGCACCTAGCTGTATTTCAATCGTTAGTATATCCTTGCTTTGGTTTGTCGAGCAAGAGACCCATATTGCTTTAAACTCAGCTTCAATCCTTTTTTTTTTTGTTTTGCGCTACCAATTCTTCATTGTCTTTACCGCGTACTTTCTAAGTCTTAATTGGAAGTCGGTAGCTGATGAGCAGAAGGCATTCGAAAAATTGAATCCAACAGTGTAGGGTAGACAAACTGAATCTTAAGTTTTCTGTTTCAGATGGTAAATTTAAAATAATTTCCGTATTCATTTGTGTGGGAGTTGCTCCACAAATGAAACATTTTGATTCATAATTTGTGTTAGATAGAATGTTGCAAACGCTACCATCTATTATTTTAAATTACATTTCAAATTTAACATCATACCCACGACCACTTTCTAATAATTTGGACTTGACTGATTATATTATTCATATCATTTTTATGCTACAAACTAGGTGTGCATTTTTATTTGAAACATAAATTTGATTGGCCTGCAATACATGGTGGATTATAGCCTTGGACTTACCTAAACTTTGGTACCTACTTTCATATTTACGAGCATTAATGGCACCATAGCTATGAGAACCATATATTCATCAGTGTTTGTTTCTTCTGTGAATATTTGTTTATATTGATTTCCATCAAAACCTCATTTACATACCAACTTTAATTCAGTACCTTCATTTAAATTTTCCAAATCTTCTGAGTCTATTATACTTTTCGCCAAAATGTCATAAGTTCCTGTAAATATACCTCCGAACTAATTTCATCTGTTATAATTTTTTTTGGAGAATTTCAGTTTTAGCTTATTTTAGGGAATACAGACTAGGAAAGTATTCTCTTAGACCCTATTAACGGCAGACCTTACAAGCCTTTATTTAAATATAAGGCTAAGGCTTCCTGAGGAGTTATTAAAGAAGTTGAGCGCCTAGCGATATTTGCTGCCATGCTCAGCTCATTAAAAGATTTATTAGATGCAAGCTACCTAGCGCGCCTTTTCTGCACATTCAATCAAAGATATTTGAACGGTCTGACTCTGATACCGCTAGATGTCGACGGGAGTTCCTCTTCAATTCTGCACTTTTTTAAAGCACTGCTCGTTGAAGCCTATTAAATAGCAAAACGCAAATAATTAACACTATGTAATGATAACAAATAGAATCACACCACAGTTTCTTGATTAATTTTAAACTCGAAATAAATGTTAAGCCAAGCGGTGTTTTAGCTCTCAAAACGAATTACCGACCGATCTATTTTAAACCGATGCCAAAAATTGCGTTCGATGCAACGAACTTATTTTTTTTATTTTATTTCTGAATTTATGAACAGCTTTTCCACACTTGTTTTTAAAAACTTACGATAGCATCTTTTTTTTCATTCTTACTTAATTTTCGTAACTCAAGCCACATGTAAAATAATTTACTTATTTTCACTAATGTAAGCACTGAAAAATAAAACTAACTATATATAAAAAATTAATTTCAATCAAAAATTAATTTTCATACTTTTTCGCTTAGATTGCTAATGAAATATAGCCGAGGAACAATTTCATATTTTGTGTCAATAAAGTACCTTGTATATGTGCGGTGCCGGTGTCGGTAAATGTCCGACAGTTTTATTTTAAAAATAAAAGCAACCCTATAATTTCAAAATTTTATAATTTTGAAGTTCTGACCACGGATTCGGATTCAGCGACCCCTTTTTGGTGTATCATTTTTTTTGCCAGCCCCGAATTCATAAAAATGCAAAAAATGAAGGTGGCAACCCTATCCACCATCTTGAATATTAAAATTCTGACTTCAGATACGATATCAGCGACCCCCTAACACTGATAAATGATGTTTAAAACTCTTAAAAACACATATTATTAGGTGGCAACCCTATTATTTTCTGACCACGGATTCGGATTCAGCGACCCATTTTTACATAGTCAATCTTGAAAATCTTGAAGTTGGTGTAAAAAAATGTCTAGTTAGGCGCTGACGACCGCTGATTAATCAAATTGATCAAAATGATCCAAATGATCTATTGCCATATATTGCTTTTTATTTTTTTATTTTATTTATTTTATTGCTCATCCTACCCTTAACGATTAAATTTCATTGCTTGTGGTGTTGACGAACAAAAACACGCCATGCTTGGATTGACGAGAGAGAAAGTGTGTATTGCTTGTCGTTGTAGGCTTTCGTTTGCTGTTGAGCAAATTAAACTCTCAAGTGGTATTAGATGACAGTCAACTGTGAGCAATGCAATAAATCACAGTGTGTGTACGTTCAAATAGATGCACCGACGCAGGGCTTTAGTACGAATGAAGACCAAATCGGGCACTCGTCAGTTTATTGTGTCCGAATATAGTCGCACGTTTTTGAACACTTTATTGACATAATACAGACTTACTATGGTACTATTTCAGATGCCTTTCAAGGTACTTGTTGGGTTTATTTCAGGTACATTATAAGACTCAGGCCAGTTTCGATACATATCAGCTACTTTATTGACAAAATATATCAATTTTTTCGTGTCCTGTTTGCTGAAGCTCGTTTGCGTTCAGATTAATATCAATGTGCGATTAATTTGTTTTCATTTCGTTACTACTCTTAGCTTTTAAAAATAAAATTAAGTCCGATGCTCTGGACTTTTGTGCCTGAGTAGTTTGGTACGGACACAAATTGCTTCTCGGGATAGAAGTTTTTAAATTCTTTAACATGCTTGTATTGAAAAACAGATGGTTTTCTGCACTTTTAGCTATGTTAAATGTTTATTGTCAAAACTGTAACAAAAAAAAAACAATTATTTGATTTTTTTCAACCTTAAAGAGGGATTTAAAAGAAAACTGAAAAAAAAATTTTTTTGTATGCCTTATTTTGGATAAACAGCTGAAAATCGAAAATTTTCATCGCAAAAAGTAAGAGGGTTGTGGTCGTGACTTAGGCTGTCAAGGTGCGTGACCTCTTCACCAAAGAACTCCGGAGCCTCGGGTTCGAAATCCATCAAACACAAAAAACTTTCTCTGCTTCACCGCCACATCAACTGTTTTCTGTCAATTGCATACGCACAAAATATCTGATCACCAAAAGCTAGGTCGAAATCATTTCAAAGGCTGAAATGGCCATTCTTTTTTTAATTTTTAAAAAAAAAAAGAGAGTTTGTACCCCGAAACCCTTTATCAGCAAAGTTGGTAACTGCATTAAAAAAATACCGATTTTAGTATCCCTAGAGTTTAGTTTTTATTATTATTTTTTATTGCGCTTTTAGTTATAAACTAGCTGAAATATCCTGTGTTACTAAAACTCTTTTGTTATCTCGTATAACAAAAGTGAATATCTACATCAAATAAAATTACAAAAAAGTTTCGTCAAAATTATAGAATCCTTCTTGTAATTCTGAATATTTTGAATATTTTTCCATAGAAAATTTAATATTTTCGAAAAAAGTTTTTTGTCAACCTGCATAACTATCTTGCTTATGAAAAAAGGAAATATTATTTTGGAAATCAAAAGTTAATACTTTAAATAAAATTGCAAAGAGTTGCATCAAAATCGAAAAAACCTTTTTTTTTTGTTATAGTTTATCAAAACCCGCAAATTTTTGAGTTTTTAGGTTTTTTTAAGGCAAAGAAATATTCCTTTTACAAAAAATTATATGTTAAAAAAAATTAGTTACATAAGCAAAATACATTTTGAAATAACACAAAAAAACACGCAATTTTTTTTTAAAACATTAACTCAATTTTAAATTTCTTGTTTTTCTTCAAATAAAAGGGTGTAGTATAAAGGGATCGCATTTATTTATTATTAAAGATATTTTAAAAAATCTTTTAAATTGTATAAACTTTAATAGTATTGTTTATTTAAAAAAATGTTTTTCTTATTTTCATATCCATTCGATGCATTATGCTACCGCTAGCGAAGACGATGCGGTCATTTAAATAATGTACTGTTTCATATATAATGGCATGTATGTAGCTTTATAAAAAACCTAGAATGAAACTAATATCTACACCGTTGTTTTTTTATTTCGGTTTCTTTTACAGTTGTTCTTATTTGATCACCTTTTATAATATTCATTTATATTTCGTACTGTTACTTATAAATTCACATTAAATCCTTCAAATGAGTAAATTCTAGCGTTTGGACGCCACATTCGCATACATTTTTCCTTAAATTTCGCAAATTTTATTATTATCATTTTTTCAATTAAGAGGTATCTGGTTAAAAAGCTTTTCATAAGTATAATTTATAAAAATTATAACATCCTGCATCTTACCGCAGTTTACCTTAAATTTGTTATTTTTTCGTGCATTCGGACGTTACTAAAAAATTAAGTTCTTGTGAAACTAACATTTGAACTTAAAATATTTCTACGAAATGATCGATTGCACCTCGAAAGTCTAAAGGATCAATAAATTTCAAATTAAATAAGTTTAAGAAAAGGCCAACATCATCTCATCATCTCATCACCAACATCATTGGGTAATTAAGTAATTAGGTAGTTAAGTAATTATGGTAGCCAATGTCTTCCATTTTTACTAAAACAAAAAAGTTTACGAAACATTTACTAAACATTAACGAAAAAGAAAAAAAAATATCATGGTAAATGAATTATGTATAAATTTCTAAAATGAATAATATTAAAATATTTCTGTTATATAATATATAATAATAATACGTTTTTAATAAATTTTAATTTTTTGGTCACGGTTGGCTTTTTTCTGGATTTGCCCAGTTTTTAATGCTTTGACGTTTGAAGCTCATTTTCTTGTTCTTTCCACGGCAAAACTAGACAAGGTAGTGTTAGGGCGGAGAGCCGGTGACCGAAACTGTCAAAACGAAGTTGACAGCTCATACAAAATCGGCAACCAATGAGAATGAGATAGCAAAAATAGGCAAAAATTGCAAAATGGCTGAGTTTGATAGTTATGGTCACCATGAAAGAGAGCACGTTCAGCCCTAACACTACTTTGTCTAGTTCTGCCCATGGTATAATCAGTTAACAAGGTAGCCGTGAGAGTTTTTGGCGATTGGTAGTTGTCAAAAATAGCTAAAGTAGTTAAAGTTTGCTGCTGTTGACTAGCTATGTGCTTATTTTTATCATTTCTTTGATTCATTGAGTTTGTTCGCGTAGTTTATTGGAATGTTTTTAGTTTGCTGCTATTAACTAGCTATGCTTAAGTCGTTGCTTATTTTTCACATTTATTTGATTAATTGCATGAACAGCTTATTTTGACAACTACCCATCGCCGCTCGTGAGAAAAAAGCCAGTCTACGCTAAATAGTTATTGTCAAATAGTTATACCATGGTTCTTAACACTTTATAGTATCGAAAATTTCTTTAGTAAAAAAGGTAACTTTTGTCGAGGCGCGTAAATAATCAGCTCTCTTAAGAGAAGTTCTCTTAAAAAGAAGTGAAAAGAAGAATGTTTGAAACTTGAAAATTTTAATATTTTCAACGCAACAAAAAAAAAAAAACATTTAGAAAACTGACTCTTATCACCAAAACTCACTTACTGTTTACTTGATTGCGTATTAAGTAGACTTTTTGTGGGCAAACCTTTTCCAATATTCTGAATTTTTTTATTTGATTGGAGATGCAATATTTTTCACTGAACTTTTAATCATATGCATACGAAAACCTTACGCTCATTTGCACGATCTAGCACATCAAGGTGTATATTAATAACTAAGGAATTGCTGCAAAGAAAACTCTTGGCGAGTAAGTTCTCAAAGACGAATGCATTATATTAAGATGCAGCTCTCTTTACATTGCGTACGCTCTTTTTGTGCTGAGTCATATATTTAATGATCTCACTATGAGTATATTTTTAACACCCACATAATTTCACTAGACGTTTTTGCGTAAATCATTTTTATTTAACAATTTTTTTTATTTATTCAATGATACTTTATTTATTTAATAAGTACAGATAGAATAATTTGATAAGTGTATTAGATGATTTGGTGGATAAGGTGGATATTAAGTGCACATTTAATATCATTTAAGAAAAAAAACTCAATTTTACAGTTTGTCTTTTATTAATAAATTTTAATAAATTATGTTTACAATTTAACGTAGCTTATATTTCATTCGTTAAATATCCTACTTGATGAACTCCAATCAAAATAGTGCTCAACTATTTAACAATTAAACATAGGCAACAAATATTTTTTGTTTAGTTGTTTTAGAGATATTTCTGACTTTTATGATTAATAAATCAAAATTTTTTAATTAGGTTACAAATAATGGTCGCTATAAATTTTACGATTTAATTAATGGTTGTTCAGTTTTTTTTTTTAATTAAATTTTCATTTTGCTAACACACTCTTCAACAAAATAAAACCAAAAATTTAACATAGATTTTCAATAAAGTTTTTAAAAAAACAAAAAAAAAAAACATTCTAACAACCCTTAAAAACGCAAAACATCTAGCCTACAATTACAATAAGTTGGCCAACAAAATCTTTATCTTCACTGCTTGACCTCGATTTCACCGAATCTAACTTTTATAAATATGTCCAAATCTTATGTTTATGCATAAGACCCAATTGTTGCAAAGATTTCAAAAGAATTATTCGTACAAGTTAAGAATGTTGTCTTTTAATTATTTTTTTCATTTACATTGTGAGGTAATAATTTCAACTGGAACTTACAACAACAGAGATAACAGAGATATCATTTAGACGGACAGTATACACTTTTTTTATTTTATTTTTTCTTAATTCCAAACTTGTTAAAATTTTCAATAATTATGAGTATTTAAAGCGTTAAACACACTCAAAAAAATCAAATCTGTCACTTCTCAAGTTAATCTTACTTTTCATACTCAGCATGAGTTAGTATTTCCTTTTTTCTTTTTTATTTTAAAATTTGTTTTTGATTTAAGCTTACTTTAGCGGATACTTCAAATCAAAAAGAACCTTGGGCGTTTTCAGTTATAAATTATATATTTTCATTCGCGTAAACCGTGCACAAACAAACACAATTTAAACAAAATGCACTTCCAAAAGCTCGACTTGGACAAAACAAAGTGGCAAACAAAAACAAATGTGGAATACGCGTTCTTTATACAAGATTCAAAAGTCAAAAAAGTGACCCTTTTTGATTTGAAGTGACCGCTACAGTAAGCTCGAATAAAAAACAAATTTGAAAAATTAGAAATAAAAAATTTTGTTTACTCTCCAAAAGTCTTATTATTTGCATAAAATTAGTCGCAAGTGCTCCAAAAATCACTTATATAGTTTTTATTTGTTCCCACGGTTTTAATGATTTTTCGTGAGCTTTTGTTTTGTGTCATTTTACGAATATTATTATATAGTAAAAACTGAGATAGATTAGGTGATTAGTCGGTAAAAAATAATTTGAGGTAAGAAAAAATCAAGAAAAATTTGCAAAAGATTAGCTAGCACACGCATTTACTATTTTTCCGAATAGGACAAGCATCATAAAGTCATTTAAAAAAAAACAATTTTTTGAAAATGTCATAAAATTTTTCTATCGACTATTTTTTTTTTAATTTTCGGGATTCAAGCTGTCTATAGTGATCGCAACTGTCTAACACAAAATGTTAACATGCATTTTATTTCTGAGGTAATTTACAACTGAAGGGAATGTCTACCCTGCCGCAGGTTGTTTTAAGTGACGCGAGGGATAATGGTAAAAAAAATTTATTTTAAATCTACACTACACAATACTAAATCTGTATAAATTTTGTAATTTTTTTTAACCAATAAAATTGTGGTTTATCTAGCTGTTAATTAAAATACATCTTTATTATCATATTTATCAAAAGAGTTAAGTTTTTTGAATTTATAACTTAAAAAAATTCTCGACAATGAAATTGTGTAATGACTAACAAGATATCCTTTTAAAAACCTTCCGTTGTCTGCCCTTGAAATAGTCTACACTATAGGAAAGCGTTTGACACAACAACGAATTCTTTCAACAACTCTAACAATAAAGTGTTTAATCTAACAATTTCTAAGTGCTTTATGACAACAGTGGCAATTTCATCATCGATAAACTACTTAAAGACTAAAAGTATTTGCGCAAAATATGTAGTTGTTGTGTCAACAGTTCCATAAAAAGTAAAAGAATAGCGACACTGTTGAAGGGAGCTCCTCTGTGAAATGAAATTTTTCAAGTATTTTTTGTGTTGAATAAGAATTTAAATACCTTAAATCTAATATTAAAAATATTGTACTTTTACCAAAAACTTTTAAAGATTCCATTTTTTGCCTTTAAGCTTGCCAATAATATGTGAATACTTAAATAAATGTGTGTTTAATTATAAACCTTTCAATTCAAATTTAACAATAAATACACGGTTTTGTCAAACAACAATAAAAAACGAATTAAAAAAGGAACAGGTAGAAAGCATCAAATTTTTTAATCTGTGAGAAAAAAATCTGAAGAAAAGTTTTCTCAGATACTGTTAGAAAATATACAAAGCAAGCCACTGTGCGTTGTGCCAAAAAAGTAAGATAAACTAAACTAAATTTTATATGAAATGAACTGCATTTAAAGAAAAGTTTTAATAAAATTATTTGAACTAAAAATGAGTTAAAATTTTTATATACAAAGAAGTGAGTAGTTTTGAAAAAGCTTTCAATGAAAAACGAAGAGTAAAATGTAAAAAAGCTAAGAGCACAGAGAGTATATTGTACACATTTCCTAGTTCGACTTCGAATGCTCTTTGAACTCAAGTTTCGTTGTACAAGCGTCCGGAGGATAGAAGAAAAAAACAACAATAACTATGCTTTGCCTCACCGTTCGTTTTGACGCTACCTATACTTTTCTTTAGCTGCGAATGAAATAACTCCTAAGGCAAAAGCATAATTATTTTTCTTTTCCTCTACTATCCTCCTGGCGCTTGCAGAACGTAAATTAAGTGAACTTTGAACTGACACCTCTGTGTAATACAGTCTCTGTGCTTAGAGTTATTAAATACAAAAAAGTTCTTTTATTTAAAAAAAACAGGATTTTAAAAATCATTTGAAAATTTTTCAACTGCCGCATTGTACTTTTAACAAATATATCACTGCATAAAGAGCAATCAAAACATATGGTGATGCAAAAATAATTATAGGAATGTTATAATATACAATAAATACTACAAAAAAATTATTATTATTTATATAATAAAAATGTTTAACATTATAAAAAGTATTAATTATAAATATACATATAAAAAAAGTTCCCGCCTCAAGCAGATTTGTGCTGAGTATTCAGCCACTAAGCCACGAAAACATGTTATTTACACTTGCTGATTAGCTGACAAAACATAGAAACATACCAATAAAGCATATTCTAAAAGTAGAAAATTTCAAAAATATTCTCGAAGTGTTTCAGACTAATTGGATTTTTATTTATGGAAATAAATAACTTTGTTTTTTTATCTGCAAGCACATCGTAATCAAAACTTTAAAGGTGTTTTTCTCAAAACCATGTTTTCGAAGTCGGTGATAACTGTAGCTTACACTCACAGAACTTAACCCATTGCCTCAACCGAATAATTGCCCTACTAACTTTGTCGATTGTAGGCAATTTTGTAAATGCAATTGCCACAATTGCCAATTACCCGATTGAGCTAATTGCATTATTCCGTTGCGAGAACCGAACTGCAGACAACTTTTTGAGCCATTCGGTTGTGCACAACGAACTGTTTATCGCGCTTACCAGAACTCGGTTATATGAATCCAGCGAGTGTGAAAAACAAACGATGAAAGTAAGCATGCTTTGTTGATTCTAATTTTGCAAATTTGCATTTTTTTAAGAAGAAATAAATTAGATTTATATAAACTGCACAAGTTAAATTTATTAAATATTGAATAAAAATATATTTTTTTAATTTATTTCTTCACTTTGAACACTTAACCAACTTGCAGCGAGAATACCGACCGAAAAAAGGCGCGACGAGCAACATAGCGAGTGTAAAAAACAAACGACGGAAATAAGGATTGCTTTGTTGTTTCTTATTGCACATTTGCAGTTATTTACGAAGAAATGAATTTAATTAGTATAAACTGCACAAGTAATATTAATTAAATATTCGATAAAATATTTTTTTAATTAATTTCTTTACCTTAAAACATTTAAACATCTTGCAGCGAGAAAACCGACTAGAAATCGACCGAATATTGAACCAATGAGGAACGAGCAACACAGCAAGCGTGAAAAAAGTGATGGTTGTGGTTAAGGTGACCACATGTAAGTTATTTTTATTGACTATTCGTCTGTTGCAATTGACTTTGGTGGCGGTGCAACTGAATATTGAAACATCGTTGAAATTCGGTGGCAACGAAAGAACAATTCTATTGACAGAATAAATAATGCGGATGTTTCAACTACTCCTTTTATTCGTAAATCTATAATTGTACTGGGCAGTTGTTTTGGATAAACTGAGATTGCTTAAACGGAAAGTAAGTTGAAATGACAAATTACATTCAGTTCTTGCAACTAAAGCATAAGTACTGAATTTTAACCGAACTGTTATTTTGGCATGTAGTTACAATAATAAAATAAGCATTTACGTCAACCAAAAGTCGATTATGCTTATTTAATAACAGTTAAGTAAGCAGAGTTTTAATTGAAACAATTACTTTGTGAGTACCCCAGTTAAAATGTATTTACTGTAACCTAACGCCAACAAATTATTTTTGTGAGTGTAGAACAAATTAACCGATCAGTTTGAAATTGTTCTCACTTATTCTATACCTAATTGTCCTCCTGTTATATGAAGTACTTTTTTTTTACTTTTTTTTTTTTTGTTGTAGACGAAAATATGCGTGAAATTTTGGTCGCATAAGCAACTTTGAATTTCAACATCCGCAATTTTTGGAAAATTCTAAATTTTTCACATTCCTACGTTTGTCAGGAGCATTCATGGGCATCCGCACGAGGGAAGAAGAGGGCACTTTCCCTCCTACACGAATAGAAATTATATACTTTTATTAAGAAAAAAAAGCTCACTTGAATTCTACTAGCAACAAGTAGAATTTCACTTAACTTCAGTACAAATCCGAAATTTGAGTTTCTTGCAACAATAACATAATTTACTCAGTTATCAAAAAAATTTTCCAGTATTTATGTGCTTAATCTTGAGAAATTATTTTATCAATGTTGTTATGTAAATTAATTTAACAATATCATAGTGCGAATGGCTCAGTTGGCTAAGACTTCAGAATTCAATCTTACAGTCCACCCTAAACAAGTGCGCGTGCGTGGTTTAACTGTCAAAATCGGCTCATGCACATACATTTTGTATGAAGCCTACCGAAACACGCACCGGACTACCGCAACATGAATCGAATTTCCAATTTTGACAGTGCGTTCGGATGTGAAGTTGGCTGCATAAAACCGAAGTATAAGAACAAAGAGCAATCAGCTGCTGTTAATTAATTAATCTCAATTGCAATTGGAAGTATTTGCAATATTAATAGATTTTTACACAATACTAAAAGTTTTTTAAGATTTTTAAACCATCAGACTGAGCTGGTTCGAGAGCAGCAGTTCTTTCCGCAGCGCACTTGTTTAGGTTAAGCGTAAAATAAAGTTGCGTGGCGCTTGGGTACGCAGCGCAACGCGCACTTGTTTAGGGTGCACTGTTATTTGTTTTGGAATCTTGAGTAGTGGGTTCAAATCCCATCAGACACATAATTTTTTTTTAATTGATTTTAGTGTTTTTAGTTTATTTTGTTTTTTTTAGTGATTTCGTTTTATTTTTTTGCAATAATTTCTTATAATAGCAAAGCGAACGCGTTAATTTTCTTACTCTGTGCTCGTACGTTTATTCCTAATGAAGCAAATTAAGCGATGAAAAGTTAACAACTAGGATGGTCGAACGCGGCCGAAGTTCAAGTCTCCGGATAGTACTAATTTTTAATTTCAATTTAATATAATGTTAATAATATACGTAGAAATCTATTAGCGAAATTTGTATATGTAATTTATTAATACTTGCATTTCTTTCTCAGCCACTTCAAAATTACGCTATATTCAGCTGAAAAATTGATCCTGAATTCCAAGAATATTGATATTGCAGGAAATATAAGCTGGAAAGTAAGAAAATTTCGACTGGAATATAATATTTGAATATCGCAGAAAATGTTGTCTTGATTTGAGGAAATATTTTCTGGAGTGGGAATTTTGATAGCTCAGCAAACATCCGTTTGATTTAAGTAGATTTTGATTGGAAAATTTATTTTGATACTTCAGAAAATAATTTACTTGATTTAAGCTTATATTCGATGTGCGCTATCTGTGGCCGCGATTTTCTTAATCCCTGCTGAATATGAGTATATTTTTCTATCCGTGTAGACAGTGAACATTTCTTATATATCTGCATATGAAATCAAAAAAGCCGTAAGTATAAATTAAAAAATTTTAAGAGAGAAGCAAGAAAATGTTCTAAATTTTAAGTTGTACTTAAACTTAGGGCTTTGAGAACTTTGTTAACAAAAACGTCGTTTTTAGTTGAAGAAGTGTAAAATTTTGCGAAACATGTATTTTAATAAGGTGAATCATAATCAATCAAAAATTCGATTTTAAATTCTTTGTAACCTACGGCTTTTTTGATTTCAAGTGACGATATGTTCATTTTGTATTTAATTTATTTTGAAGAGAATACAAAAATACTTTTTTTAAGAAAATATATAAATAAAACTGAGCTTAACCATTAATTTTTGATTAGTATGTTGAAAACGGAGAAATTGATTTTTTGAAACAAACAGAACCAGACTGCCTCATTAAACAGATTTTTACTTACAAAAAATAAATAATATTAACAATTATAAAAAATAAATTTATAATTTAATTGAAAACATCCGCATCCGCGGATATAAATTTCAACTATCCCCTTACTCAAGGAAGGCTTTATACAGAACTGCATCCGCAAAATGATATCCGTCTCATCCCTAATTTTTACTGTTTTTACAACTAAAAATTCAATTTGTTTAATGTTTACAAATTTATGCAGAACTAACGAGTTTGCAAATAGCAAAGAAGCTAGTACATTTATGACTAATTAGTTATGAGCTGGAAGAACAGTTGGTATATTTTTAACTAGTCAAAATTCGACTATAAGTTAAGCAACTAGTTCTTTTATAACTAGTAAAACATCTTGTATTTTTGAACTAGCTGGAATACAGATAGTAACTTATATAGTAAATTTTTGGTTATTAAGATTTGACTAATTTAGCATCTAATATTTTTTTGACTAGTTTTATTTTAACTAGTGAGTTAACTAGTTAAATTCATAACTAGTACGATTTTTCACTGCAGGGTAAATAAAAATGTTTCTAATCATCCCATGGGGCAAGTTGTAACATAAATGTGGGGTAAGTTGTAAGATGTTAACAATGATGTTACAACTAAAACAATAGTTTGTATTTATTGTTTTTTTCTGAATTAGTATTTGTTTTTTAAAGTTAAACGGATGAATCTTTGTATTAAAATAATTTTTTTATTTTTACATCTTGTTTGTTTGTATGTTTTATTTCATATTGTTAGTTTATTTTTGTAAAAGCTTCATTCACTGACCTTCAGCACAGGGTTGATAAATCACTTTTTCATTTTGGTATACAAATTTAGAAAAAATTTTACTAAATGAAAAAAAGTATGAAATAAATTTTGTTTACTCCACGCATACTGCGTTAACTTTGTCACTACATTTGTAACGCTGATAAGGAGGCGTGGAAGGTATAGAAAAGTATATATATATTCTTGATCAGCATCACCTCCTAAGCCGATTTAGTTAGGTTAGTCTGTCGACACGATTACAGCCGCAATTTCAAATTAAACCGTATTGAAATTTGGTATATGTGCTTATATTAAAAAAACAGAGATCAAGTTCGAGAATGAGCAAAATCGGATGAAAACTACGCCTACTTTATCAAACAATAAATTTCTAAAAACGCCACTAAAATTTTTGCAGTTGCTTGGTATTGTGAACATAGATAAGCTTTGAAGTAAAGTATTCTCTATGTATTTCAAATTTGTTAAGATCGGATGAACACAATGTATACAAATACAATACAAATACAATGTTACTTTATCAAATCTTTAAAATATCTAAAAATTACACAAAAATTTCTGTCATTATTAAAAATATACCCATAAACTTTGGCCGCAAAAATTTTAAATAAAATTGAAATTTTTAAAATCGAACAAAACAACGCAACAACCTCCCATATAAAGTGATTTTAACAAAATGATAACATCTTTGAAAATGCTACAAAGACTAATTTAATGACTTGAAATTTTACACATAAGCTTAAGTCTCAAATATGCACCATATATTTCAAATTTTTCATAATAGTTTGAAAACCACGCCTACCTCCTAAGCAAAGTAAATATATGAAAACGGTTAAGTCTCTAAAAATTCCGCAAAAAATTATTTAATAAATTAATAATATAGACATATGCTAAGAATATTAAAATTCACTTTGAGTTTGGAATTTGGCAAAATTGATAAAACTCGACCAATCTCCGACACAAAGTGACGTCATCAAAGTAGAATAACTTTTATAAATTAACCAAAAATGTGTGTATTAACAGTATATTTAACACTTAATCTTCCATATCCTAAACGTGTTCTGCATTTGAGATTTCGCAAAATTGGACGAACATCACAACAGTAATCTTTACGAAGTGACTTCATGAAACTTTAAAAATATTTATAACTAAGGATATACTGTGGGGGTATCTTAACTTTGACCCAGTCGAAGATACATCCTTGTAAGTTTTTTTTTTAATTAAAGTGAATGTGTTTTTAACAATTCAGTTCATAAACCCTATAAAAAATATTACAACGGTTTTATTTATTTTTAATTAATCAAAAAATTTTTAAAATCACAAAAATGAACACAAGTGGTCTTATAATGCTCATAAAATGAGCTCAATAAAATCTATAAAAAAAATTATATAAACCTAAAGTTAAGAGGTCTTTTTATAATTAAAAAACAAACATTTCTACAAACGTGCAAATTTCTTTTATTACTTTAATATAGAAAGGCCACTAACATTTTTTAAATCAGGTTCTACGCAGATCTTTTTAGGTCAACCACCCATCCACCCAAAATCTGACACAATCCAGCCGAATTATTTTTTTTTTAATGCTAGTTAGGACCTTTATATGTTAAGGTAACGAAATTAGTTCATGGGAAAATCTGTCAGTCAAGCAATTCTTCACTTTCAGTCAAATTTTAGAAATTTTTTTCATTTGATGTATTACTTCTGATTGTATTGTGGCATTTAGTTCACTAGATTTGAAAAAATATTTTACTTAAATTAAATTAAATAAATGGTTGCAATCTGTTTCTGTAATTGGTTTTTATTAAACTTTGAAAATAAAATATTGTTCTAACATTTGCTGTCGAATGAGAAATTGAAAGAATTTTTAAGCAATTTTATATAAATTGCAGAAAATTGACTCCTTAAAATCATTTTTTATGTATTAAAGTTTTTCTATATGACCTTGTTATTTATTATGTTGATTTAATATGATTTAAACACAAATTCTAAATGTTCGATAGTTTAAATCATACTTGATTTTAAATACAAATTCTAGTTGTTTGATAGTTTAAAATCGTTTATTGAGCCTTAGGTCAAGGTTAGAAAAATTAATTGCTCTAACGAATTTTTTCCAAAGAAGCAACAATAACAACGTTTTCAATATGAAAAGGAAAACATCACTAGCTGATTTTTTTGCAATTTCGGCCCTGCCGAAGGCTTAATCAAAAATCTTTTTGATACGCCGTGCAAGCGCATTAGCGCAATGCACCACAGAGGCGATGAGATTTTAAGTGTCAATTTCTCAGTTTTTCTTCCATTTCATATTTTCATGTTTGTTGTTGTATTTTTGCTGTACTTTAGTTTTTATGCTTATGTTATTATTATGGAGTCCAACAGTCTGTTGGAAGTCTTCTACTAACAAAGCATGGTTACTGAATTTGTTTTTAGATTTTGCTGATATATTTTCAAGTATGATTTAAACTATCATACATTTAAAATTTGTTTTTAAGTCATATAAAATCAACATAATTTTTTATGTATTTTACAGAGTACCAAAATTCAGATCTAGATAAATTTCTTAAATCGTTTGCTTACTTAGAGTTCTAAATTCCGTGTTTATTATAGAGTGAAATAAAATGTACCGAAAACGCTTTGGCAGTAGGAAAGTAGGAGGAGAAAAAAATTTATTGAAAAAGTACAGTTGTAGTTATTTTACATGACGTTTTTGATCTCAATCTCTTTTCACACTCAGTGAGAGAGTAACAAGCTGCATGATTTTTGACTGGATTAAAATTTTATTGAACTTTTTTACTTCAAAAGTTATTTATAAGTCTTTCCAATATTTTTATGCTAATTTCATATAAAATTTTAAATTTAATAGCTTAGCTACCAATAAATAAGTCTTAGTTTACATATGATAATTTAAATGAAAAAATAAATAAATGCTTTAAAAATGTTGATTAAATGCATTTCTTTAGTGTTACTACAAGCCTAAAGTCATCTGTAAAAACTTACCCCTTTTTTAGGGCAAGTTGTAAGGCACCTTGCTTGTCGTTGGCGTGTATTTTCGTTATACAAAAAGTCAGCAGTAATTGAGACAGTAATTTTAAGTCGACTTTAATATATATATTTTTCGCTTATTCTTGAATCTGCGTCGAACAAATGTCGTCGTAGAGAACTCACTTTCACCAATTAATTGTCGTCGAAGATCATTTCGACTCATTGGCGTCGGAAGCGGGGGGCAAGGTGGGCAGTTGCCCCCCCACTTTTTTAGCTAGATAAACAATTTAAAAGGAAAAGTTATTCAAAATATCAGTTTTTTTACAACGATAATATTTTTGTATTATATATTTTCCTCTTCTTTCTCTCTTCTTCATGTTTCATGTGAAGAAATTTTGGTGAACTTTTTTTGCACCACCATTTGTACTGCCCCCCCATTTGTACTGCCCCCCCAGATGAAATTCGCTTCCGACGCGATTGTTTCGACTATCAAAAATTTAAATATTTATTTGACGACGTTTGCTCATGAACATTCACTGCAGATCTTATAATAAATGAAAAAAAAACCTATTTAGTTGCTAATGTAGAAACTGTTCTTGGGGAGGGGTCAAAATTATCAAAATTTAATTCATCAATTTCACATAAAAACTGTGAAAAATTTGAAGATAATCAATTGTGGATGAATATTTAGTTAAGAAGGCTTTTTATTATTAACAAAACGTTTCTTTTTCTTATAATTGGACTACATCTTTATTGCTTTGGCTTTTTTGGCTTTGTTTACAATTGGCTTAGGCTTAAATGTTGGCTTTCGTGGCTTTATTTACAATTGGCTTAGGTCCTTTTTGAATTGCAGAAAGCAGAGAGTAAAAATTTGTAGCGAACTAAGTGACTCTAAATGTATAAATATAGGAGTTCCACAAGGCTCTGTACTTGGTCCGGTTCTATTTCTAGTTTATATTAATTCTCTTTTTTCTCTAAATTTTGCTGGTAAAGTTACTGCTTTTGCCGATGATCTAGCCATTGGGTATGCATCAGTTAACCCGCTTAACTTAATTGCAGATATAAATCATGATGTTTATTTACTGAGAGTTTGGTTTGCAGAACATAAGTTACTTGTTAGCAGGAAGACTAAACTAATGTATTTTAGCTTATGTAATATAGTATCGCCGGAAATTGATATAATTTTTCATGGTTATGATTGTTGTCGATTTAGATTAACATCGGATACGAGTCATGACATAGGTTCAACCTATAACAGTAGAATTCCTTGCAGTAATAATTGCTTTGTTGTCGAAAGAGTTCCTTGCTATAAATATTTAGGAGTAATGGTTGATGAACATCTTACCTGGACCGCACACATTTCATTGTTGAAGAAATATCTTTTTTCTTCATTACGATGCTTTTATAAACTAAGACATTTTTGTTTTGAAAGTACATTAACTAAAATATACTACGGCATTTTTCATTCTAGATTACAATATGGTGTGAGTTGCTGGGGAGGTGATTATCTGAATAGTATACGTCCCCTGTTAATATTACAAAAGTCTGCCGTTAGAATAATCTGTAAAGTAAATCGCTTGACTGCATCTATTAATCTATTTAGGCGTCTAAAGATCTTACCATTAAGGCATCTTTATTATTTTAAAGTTCTAAAAATATTTTTTAAAAGAAGTGGGTATATGCAGAATCCCATATATGGTAATTACAACTTAAGAACGATCCAAAATTCTACCGTGACTGTTCCAGTTTTTCGCACAACCCACTATCGTAATTTTTTTTCGATTTTATCTTATAGACTTTACAATAGACTCCCTGCAAGTATACGTCTTGAAAGAAATTTGAGTACTTTCTTAAGAAAAATAAAATTGTGGATCTCTGAGTTAGACCACTCGGAAGTTGAATTTTTGTTGCGCTCCATTAGCTAATTTTTGCTTGTTCTTTATTTTATAGACAGAAATAATTTTTTTCTCTTCTAATAATAATTGTTAATTTTTATAACTTTTTTTTAATTATATTGTTTTATTCAATTCACCCCACAAAACACTTTTTATGTTAACACAATTAATTTAGTTTTATATATTTATTGAAGTGGCATTTAACACTATTTATTCTAATACTAAATGTCAATACTATTCTTATAAGTAATAATTGTACTAGTGATTGTATTTTTAATAATATTGTCAAAACTTTTTACTATGAGAATAAAGAATAATAATAATAATAATAAATTTTTTCGATAGTCTGTAAACATTTTTTTAAATAAGGAATTTTACCTTCTAAAATTTAATACAATTATTTTCTGTAGTTTTGAAAACATCGGTCTGCAAAATTTACAAAATAATAAAATTGTCTATAATATGCATTTTGAAATACTGTAATTTTCAAGTTTCTCTAAAGCTTTTAAGTGCACACCAATTCTTTTTAACTTTAGAGGGTTTTACAATTTTGATAACGAATTTTTAAATTTAATATTAAAATAAAGGAGTCTTATCTAGAATCTTAGAAAGAGATTAATATTTGAGGAATTTTTTAAGGTTTGGTATCTTGTTGATGCAAATTTGTATAAGATGTTGTTTTTATCAGATTAAATTTAT
Organism: Dichetophora obliterata; assembly: GCA_963920525.1. Classification (NCBI taxonomy): domain Eukaryota; kingdom Metazoa; phylum Arthropoda; class Insecta; order Diptera; family Sciomyzidae; genus Dichetophora; species Dichetophora obliterata. The sequence continues at coordinate 146,066,061 of OY986435.1, read as the reverse complement.
TTTTTGCATATTAATGCTTTTTTGTTTTCAATTTTATTAGATTTAAAATTTTTGCTATAGTTGTGTCCATATACACACCCACACTAATCAGATAGGCAAGCATACGACAAACAAACTGATATGGCAAAATCATTTTCTGTGGTGATAATAATTAAGAAAATATATTATTTATTCTAGTTCCTTCGACCGTTTATAGGCGTTTAAAATCAATGTGATAATGAGGTTTTTATAAATTGAGCTCAAGAAAATATTAATGTTTTTCAAAATATCTAAGAACCTGTCATATATATTTATAAAGATAAAATTTTGACACACAGCTCAAAAATGTAATTAATAAAAAATATATTCATTAAAAACTTCAGCAAATAAAAAAAAAACATATTAAAATTCTAAAAAATTATATAAAAGACAGAAGGAAGTAAACAAGATTTAAAAACTAATTAAAGCTATATATAAAATATTTAAAACTTTGAAGCCCAAATTTTTAAAAACAAAAAGAAAAGAGCAAATATAAATTCAGATAAGAAATGTCTAGAAGTTAAGATGAGCGAAATCTGTAAATTCAATTAAAATATAGAGAAAAAAAAACAATTTTCTGAGCAAATGAAATTTACTAATATAACATTTTGAATTTAATGTTTCAGTCCGAAAACTTGTAATGGAAATAACAATGGCTATTTTTTTTAATGTGTAGAGTAGAATGCATAATAGAGCAAACTTATTTTTAAATTTTCTTACAACAAAATTTTCAGCGTTTGAGGGTTCAGACTCCGCTCCACTGGACTCGAGACTGAACTTATTACAGATTTGTCACTTAAGTTTTCAATACATATCTCTCATGTCGGCCGTGGCATTTTAGTAAGTGCGTGGTCCGTAAGCTAAGAAACCCAGGTTCAATAACACAATCTGCAGAACATTTTTTAAGGGCTAAAAGGATTTTGACTTCTTATGATTAGTGTGCTTTTTATGTATAGGCTTATATCGAATACATCATAATAGTCTGTTCAGGTACTTTTTCAGTAAAAGCTTGCCAGTAAAAATTTTTTGAGAGTAAGAAAAAATTCTCTCGCAAAACAATTAAAAATCTTAAAAAATACCTCAACAAAAAATGTTCAAAAATTTTCAATGCACGTTGAACTACCAAAATAGTTAAAAAGAAAAAAAAAAAAGGAAAAAAGCACGAATTTTAGCTAAAAGTTAATTTTTATTAGTGTAAAAAATTCAACATTTGTAAATGTACTGTAAAAACATGTTTTAATTACTATAGGTTATTCATTCGTTTAATGTTTTCTCACAAGAAGGAAGATATACACCCGTAAAAATAAAAAGGAGAGTAAAAGAGTAATTTTTTAATGACAAAATATAGCTCAGTTGCCTAAATATCATACTTTTTAGTAATACTAAATACCCAAAGATACATTTCAATACTACTTTTTCTATTATGTTTTTTACTACTTGTTTGTTTTGATTGAAAATTTTATTAAGTTTTTAAAAAGGTAATGAAAATATTTTGTTGTATAAATCAATATTGAAATAATAAAATAAATGTATACAGCACACATAATAAAAAACATTTTTAAAGTTTAAGGATATTTGTATTATTTTTCAGATTTGAAGTTACAATTACTAGAAGAAAATTCAGTTTAAAGATAAATTTCATTGAAAACATGTTTTTATATATTGATTGAATTTTTTCGCAGCATTTTGCTTATAAAAGTTGGTATATGGGAGTCATTCCGCCAAAAGTGCCCTTTTTTCTTTTGAGAAATGGATAAATGTTAAAATAAAACTGAAGCTACACTAAGTAAGTCTGCAGACTGAAATCTTTTTAAGCGACGTCAGAATTTATATAAGTATACATAGCTGCAAAATCTCTTAGCTCGAGAGCTAATTTTAAAAATAAAATCTCTTCAGGGCACATGGTATTACGTCATGAAATTAATTTGTATCCATTTTGTGTTTTTTGAGTGGTTACAGGAATGACATAAAATTTTTGGAATGACAAAATCGTCTTTATTTGGAGATCGCAGATATCAGAGATAACTAAAACACTTTTTCGCACGTTCTTATCATATATTTGATAACTACTTTAAAGTTTTATACCAAATTTCGTTTTAGTCTATCACTAACTGAATACACAGTTGGTTGCAGAAATAACAACTTTATCTTAGTTTACACTCGTCAAGACTTGACAATCTAGTTTTGCATATACCTCTTTAAATATACGCTTCAATTTACACAGTGGAAAAAATTTTAAACTTTTATCTGATCAGTTTTGGTCAACAGCTTCCACTTTATCAAATTAAATAGTTGATCATTGCAGCAAATAAAATAAACTTAGATTCGATTAAAAAACAAATATGGAATACTTTATATTAAATAGATAATAGATAGGAAGATAAAACTGTAGGATTTAAATTTAAAATATATTTGTGATACCTTAATGCTGCACATTTTTGAGAAAATAATGGTTTTATCACTAATTAAAGCAAAAGTAATATAAAACTGATCACAAAATTTAAATCATTGCTTATATTTATTTTATTTGCATTTTTCTAATAGATAATTTGATTATCTTTCAAATGACATGCCAATATTCTTTATCTATAAGATAATGGTAAAGATATATATATTTTATTGAGTAGATATTGTAAATCAAGCAAAACAATTTTTAAAATTGATATCTCGATAACTAGTTGAGGTATCGATTTCTTGTTCGACCACACTTTTTTTTTTTGTTCTGAACAACCAAACATTTTCAATTCGTGGCGCCCGAGTTATTATAATCGTGCGGTAATTTTTTTTCTGATGACAGCATTACATAGAATAACTACTTTTTTTTAAAAATACACAACGAAGCACTGAAATATAACTTTTTTCAGAGAAGACTAGAAACCCCTGATTGTCATTTATATTTATATTTGAGAGAAATTATATGTTTGTTTACATATTTACGGGTGTTGTCAAACAAATGGATAACCTATAATAGTTAAATCATGCTATAATTAGATTTGTTTTTTTTATTTCATGAAAATTCTTGCAAGTAGAACAACAGCCAGCAAAACCTTTTCAAAACTAAAATGAAGAGAAAAATCTTACTCTCTAATTTCATTTCTCATTAGCAAGTTTTTTTGGGTACACAGAGGGATTTCTTGTACAAATTTTACAAATTTTACAATTTTTAATTCTTTTGAGTACGCGAACGTACCTAATATGTTCTCTTAAAGTTGGGAATGTATATTTATATACACTTATGGTCATTTAGTTTACCAACGGGTCATTCCTTTCTAGTTATGCTAAGTTGAGTTAAGTTTGACAAAAACTTCTTTCAATACAAATAAATATTTACTACTTTTGCGGAAGACATTCTCGTAAAATGTTTATAAAAGAAAATCCCCTTCGTTTTACAAGGTTATAAATCTTGCTGTACATTTTAACACGAGCTTAGTATTATAAATATTTTTTTTGTACAAAAAGCATTAAATTTAATACTTCTCAATTGATTACAAAATTTTTAAACATATTTTGTTTTACATATTAATACAGTTCAAATACAATATTACAACGATATTTAAAACCCCTTGAAATCAATAAGATACTATGGCAAATTTTTTATTATATAATCAGTATTCAAAATTATTAAGAACTGAGCATTGAATTTCAATACATATTTTTTTTAATTAATTAAAATGCTTAAAAATCGGCATTCATATTCAGAATTTTAAGTACAACTAAATAACGACATAAAAATGCATTCAATGAATGAAAAATTTATTAATAAATAATATAATAATAATATGAATAATATGATTTATAATAATAATATGAATAAAAAATAAATAATGAATACAATGTGAATAATGCATAATAAATGAATAATGAATAAAAAATTAGTAACGAATAAAAAAAAAAATAATTGAAAATTCTGAAATTCTTTGTCAATTGCATTCTTTTATTAAAATAAATAAAAGAATTGATTCATTATTTTGAATAACGAAAATATATAATTAAAATTAATAATTTATCATATTTTTAAAAACGAGTGTGAATCAAAAATTTTATTTATAAATCAATTTTGCTTTCATTGAATGCATTCTTTTTTCGTTGTTCACTGATTCACTTTTTTGTGAATAAAATCAAATTGCATGCATTCTTTTACAGCACTGGAAGTCATATATGAGCCGTTTTTTTGAAAGTGAGGCGAGTCTATTTTTTATTATTGCCTTTTATTAAAAGGTTTACATTTTAATAAATTTAAGAATACTGGTAAGCACTAGCACACATATTTTTTGTATTTTGTGGTGTTAGATAAAGTAAGTTTATTATAGTGCTGGCTATAAAAAATTAATGTTTTTTTGTACCTAAATGGACTTGCCTCCTTTCAAAACTATTGAATTTTCGTAATCGTTAATTAAAAGTATTTTACTTTAGTAATTCTATTTTAAACATACCGGGAAAATAAAAATTACGAAATGACCAAATCCGATTTGGATAAAATTTTGCATTTAGGATAACTGACGGAAATAAAAAACTTAATTTGGAGGAAAAAAGTTTGGCTTGATTTTTGGCGAACTAGCAGGCAAAAGTAAAACTTGGGGTGGGGACTCAACGGGTTCATAAGATAAAGCCATTTTAAAATCTTAACAAAAATTTAAATCAAAAAATATTTCTATATATGAGCAACATAATTACAACTTTCTTGCAGGCTAATAATACGTCAATAAATGTCAAATATTTTCCATTTACAGTTTTTCGCAGTGTTGCAAATATACCTAAAATTTGTCAGTGTTGCAAGTTGCACTACATACAATTACAATAAACTTATTTTTATTATTTTAAACTATGCCGTAATATATTCGGTTTAGTTTCAACTTAATATGGACCTGAACCACTTTCAAAATAAACATATTTAAAATACCGTTAATACTTAAAACTTCATTCCCCGAAATATAAGGGAATCTGACTTGTTTTTACTATAAATTGTTTACAGATAAAAATATCATATTATGCTTTGTATATAACTATCATTATCTCCATTTTTTGAAAAAATGGACTTGCCCGACTTTCAAAATAAACGGCTCATATATAAGCTCAAAATAATTAAAATGCATACTAAGATTTCTAACAGTGTACTGTTCAAAGCATTGTATCTTACAAATCTTATCAAATGCATCAAATGAATATTTGCACTAAATTAACTAATATTTCTACAAAATCACTATTTCTTTCGGCCCGATGGTCACTTTAATAAGGGTTCAGATCTCAAGAACCCTGAGTTAAATGTTCATGAAACTTCAAATTTATCTTAAAATGGTTCAAAAGCAACAAATTTAACTGGATCGGGTAGCGAGCCAAGATGGGTAAAAAATTAATTTCGGTTAGATTTTAAAAAAATTGTAGACAAATTTTTAACAACAATATAATAAAATTTATTGTGAATACAAATAGATTTTTCTGGGGTGTATTTGAAAAAGTTTTGGTCAAACAAATTTTAAAGAATCAACCTGTAATGTAATTCAATGAACTCTTCAGAAAAATCAAATCAAAAGGACTCACCTGGTGGTTGAGAACTGACACTGGATGGGGAAACACTGGCCGTTGTCGGCGCTACGATCTGTGTTTGACCGGACGCCACTGCTGGATTTTGTTGTTGTTGTTGTTGCTGTTGTATGCTTGTGGGCGCCCCTGAAGGTAGGCTATTGGACTGTTGTTGCTGCTGCTGCTGCTGCTGTTGCTGATGGTGAGGTGATGTAAGATGTTGTTGCTGTGTCTGTGTTGAAGGAACTCCAGTGGGTGTTTGTGAAGGACTGTGACCGCCAGTGACTGGCGTTGTTGTTGACAGTTGTTGTTGCTGTTGCTGTTGGTGATGTTGTTGCTGCTGTTGCTGTTGCACGGGAACAATTGGCACAGGCGGGGGATCTTCATACATTACCGCATGTGTTGGCGTGGAATGTGTGGTGGGAGTTGTTTGTTGTTGTTGCAAAACGGTCGCCGTCGTTGCCGGTTGTTGTGTCGATGCAGACGCCGCAGCGGTTGTGGTTGTATGAAGCAGGTGTTGTTGTTGTTGTTGTTGTTGATGTTGATGCAGCAGATGTTGTTGTTGATGAAGATGTTGTTGTTGTTGTTGTTGGTGATGTTGTTGCGGTTGTTGTTGATGTTGTTGTTGCAAATGATGGTGATGATGATGGAGGTTATGGGTTTGATTGATGACGGAGGTAGTGGCAGAAGGATGCGGATGCGGAACGTGATGATGCGGCCCCCACCAAGCCCCGGCAGCGGCGTGCGACCCGACTGCCGAGACATCGTGGGGGTCGTAAAGAGCGCACGCCAGCGGGATGGTTGGGGTTTGGGGAAGGGGTGGAATAATTACGGTTATTTTGAACGCGTTGCAAAAACGTACGGTTTTTTATTTACACAACAAAAGCGCGTGAGTAGCAGGCGCGAGAAAGAGTGAAAAAGCACAAGATGGAGTATTTTTAAAAGTGTCCAGTATAATTTTTGAAATTAAAAATTTTTTTATTAATTTTGTTTGTTTAAGTTTAATTTTTAAATGCGACAATTTATCGGATTGTTCGTAATTGTACAAGAGCATGAGAGAGAGGCGATATTTCAATAAAGAGAATCAAGCGCACATGCTTGCATTCAAGAGAACAGGGAGACACAGTGAAGCAAGAGAGTTTTTGAACAGTTTAAATATTGTTTGTTTTTTGTATGATTGTTTTGTTATATTTTTCGTTCCAATGCAAAATCATAGGTATGCGAATCAATTGCGAATTCGTTGTCAGTCAGCAAACATATGATGAGAACATAGACACAGAGACAAGTGCACAGGGTGTTTTTAGACAGTATTTTTTTATAATGGTTGTTGTTGTTGTTGGAAATTTGATGATTTTATGATTGAATGAAGAATTTTTGACAATATTAGTTATCAGACCATTAAAAGCAATATTGACGTCATTTATTGGTTTTTTTGTTTAGTTCAGACGATTGTTTTATTGGTTTTGCGTTTGTTGTTTTTTTTTATGTATGCACGGTATTCCCAGTTTTATGAATTGAGTTTAGGTAATAAATTTTGATTTTTACGAGCAAAACAAATAATTAAAATTTAACGTTTTTTAACCGCACGGTAATAAGTATTTACGTTGTTGTTGTATTTGTTGCATTGGAAAATATGCCGGTTGTTATACAAAATACATATGTATTTTTTTTTATAATCCAGTGTTTAGATTGACAAGTTGAGATGAGTTGTACAATGGTTGTTGCCCGATATTATAGATGGAGTAGTCGATGTTGTTGTTATTTTTGTTGTTAGATGCAAAAGTTGTTGTTGTAGAAAGGAAAGAGATATGAAGCAAAAGCAGTTTATTTAGTTAAATTGCTTAAATATTCTGTATTCTATGTTTATAAATATGTTTATAATGTTTCACTTAAGTATGTTTTTTGTAAAAGATATTTTTAAAATTGTTGTGCTGCTTATTTTCAATTAATTTTATTTGTATTCTTATTGCATACTTTTGGATTATATGTAGTGTTACTAATGCTCTTTTAACTTGGTTAAAAGAGCTTCACATTTCACATTCGAGAATTCGAGAAACTGTCAAACAATTTCAAGATTTTGAGTATTGCACTGTATATATGGTTTTTTGTTTAAAAAACTGGCCAAGATTTTTCTAATTTTAGCCTAGCACGTTTCATACATATCATTCTTCGTATAAAACAAACATTTTTTGACAAAATATTGCTCTCCTTGAAAACATTTTTTTTTTTTAAAAAGTTCTTTGTTTTTATTTTTTTCTTTTAAATTTCTTATAAGAACTTTTGTGTTTGAGTTCTTGTTTGCAACTTTGACGTCTTTCTTATTGAGAATTTTCGCTAAGTCTTGTTCTACGTTTCTCTATTCTTCTTCTTATTCTGGCTCTACGTTGCTTTGTTATACTGTCCTCTTCACAGGTCTTCAAAACGTAACGCGTGTTATGTGTACCGTACACCGTGAAGCACAAATTTACACTGAAAACAGAGATTTCTTTTCTTTTGTCACACACAATCGTAGCAAGTTGTGCACAGCTAAACAAAGGCACGGACAGACATCAAGCTATAGAAGTCGAAACAACTGAAGCATTCACAACGAACGCTATGTTCTCCCAAATTCCAAGTTGTTTTCTTATGTATGTGTGTGTATGTGAAGGTGGCGTTTTTTGTGGAGGGTCGGACATATGCTCAGCTGGATAGAAAGTTGTATAGAACAAGAAGAAAACCTTATGAACAGGCCTCTCCAAAAAACCGCTGGTGGTGTTCTATTTTAATATTTTGTTTTTTTCGTTATGAGCACGCACTGCTCTACTGTGTGTGCGCTTTCGCGCTCATTGTTTTTTGACAATGTTGTTGTTGTCTAGTACTTGAGCCGCACAGTGCCCAAAACTTATCCAACGCTCGCGCCTTACACAGCATGAGCTACACATACAAACACTTGACACCGTTGTTGAGTTGACTTTTTCTCTTTTGTTCAACTCCACTGCGCGCTCTTTGTTGTTGGTTGGCGTCTCTCGTCGATACGCTATACACACACTGTATACGTATAGCATGATTTCAAGTCTGTATGGGTGTCTTGGTTCAGTGTTGTTGGAGCCAAGGCAATAACAGTCAGTAGAGGAATCTGTCAGTAAACTTTTGGAGCGCATATCTTTCTAGAGTAGTGTAAAGAGCGCGCACGGTGTTGAAGAGTTGCAGAGGTAAAGTATGAAATCTGTTTTAAGAGAACGTTTTTGTATTCTTAATTAATGTCAACATTTATTTTCAAAATTCTGATTTAAATATTTATTTAAATAAGTATTTGTTAATAAATATTTTGAATTTGAAATGATTGTATTCTTACAAAAAAAAAATTTCTTATCTCTCATTATATTCAGATATTCTGTCGCACTCAACCTCTTCACGAACCAAACGTTTACAGTGTGTACACACGTCCACACACTTTCGCACTAACCTGCGCATGCCAATCATTTTTCTTCATATACAGCTATGGACATATAAATGGCACACACCTGAATTGTTCACTTAATTGCGATAAACCCGAAGTCGTTAGCTACTTACATGTTTTGATCATGCATGTTTTAGAACTTCTGATTGTTGTTCTCCAAAATAGTCTCAACAGGCCCCGGTACGACCTGCTACACACGTCGAGTTATAATTTTTTTGTAAACAATGCTGATTAGAAGTGGACATGTAAATGGCACAAAAAACTTTAGTTGGACAGAACTTGCGTGGATTTCGGTGTAATCGGTTGATATTTTGCATACATAAAAAAAAACAAACAGAGTGAAAAATTATTTAAAATGGGATCAAGCAAACACACCATTATTGATGAAAGGCGGATTATATGGAGAATGCATCAGGATGGGAAAAAAGTTTCGGAAATTGCTGAATTATTGAAAGTTTCTCGGAAAAAAATATACAATGCCATTAAGTCAATTGAAGAAAATCCAGAGGTATTGAGTAGTGGCAAAATTCGTAAGCAAAAGCCCCCAAAAACTGACATGCGTACAGATTCAGCTATTGTGAAAATGGTTAAAGCTGATCCATTCAAGTCATCTCGGCAGATAACAGCAGAAATCAATGAAACCTTGGGCTTGGAATTATCTAGCAGGCTTGTCCGAAGAAGGTTAAATGAGGCAAATTTGTTTGGGCGCTTATCCAGAAAAAACCACTCCTATCCAAAAAAAAATATTTTAAAACGATTAGTTTTCTGCAGAACCCATAAAGATGATCCCATAAATTTTTGGAAAAACGTCTTATGGAGTGATGAAACGAAGATAAATAGGATTGGACCGGATGGCAGAATCTTCGTTCATCGTCCTAAAGGCCAAAAGTATAATCCTCGGTTCACCCAGAAGACAGTAAAACACGGTGGTGGCAGCATCATGGTTTGGGGTGCCTTTTCTTGGCATGGCGTTGGTCCCCTTGTAAAAATTAATGGAAAAATGGATCAATTCCAGTACTTGGATATTTTGAAGAATCATATGGAACCGTATGCTTTCAGTTCCATGCCAGTTAAGTGCAAATTTATGCAAGATAATGACCCGAAACACTCCTCAAGACTAGTGAAAAATTGGTTTTGTTCGGAAAAGATCGACGTTTTGGATTGGCCATCACAGAGCCCTGACTTAAATCCAATAGAAAATCTGTGGAACGATGTTAAGGTTGACATTTCCAAAAAAAATTATAAAAATATGGACGATTTATGGGCGGCGGCACAGGCAGCCTGGTATGCTATACCCAAAACAAAATGCCAGAAACTCGTGGAAAGTATGGGTCGCAGGTGTGAGGCTGTCATCAAAAACAAAGGCCATAGCACTAAATATTAATGTTAAAAGGTTTTTACATACCAAAAAAGGTATCAAATGCAGTACTACATCTATTTTTTTTCTTATTTAGAGATTGTGCCATTTATGTGTCCAGCTCAGTCAGGAGGTGTTTTTCTTAATAATATTTTTTATTTTATAAAATGAATTATAAATAACTTGAGTTTTTATCAACATATCATATATATTAATAACAAACCTTTGAAAAAAAAAATAAAATTTTTCTTAATGCTATTTGCAATATAATAGCATAAGAAAGAACTCATAGCAAAATGTGCCATTTATATGTCCATAGCTGTATATACACACTCATACACATACACATTTTAAGGTTTCATATCTAATTTTTTTCCATACCGGCTGAGACTACGCTACCGAACCAATGATTTCTACTTTGTTTGGCGCTGATTTCATTGCAAGTAGCTCCATCTATTGTTGAGGTTTGTAATCAAATGTTTGACTTTGCCTACGTATAGCTGGGTGGCGGGCATGTCTGTGAGAGTGTATGTGTACATGCCATGCACAAGCACACAATCGTGATTATTGATTGAAATTGTATATTCATGAGTTTTTAAGAACGTTTATTATTGAAAACTAACTCAAAACATTGGCCTTTTTTACTTCTTTACTATATGAGTAATTGAGTCAGTATTTAATAATGAGCCACGCTCATTAGAAATCAGATTTTAGAAGTGTTTTTTAGCTTATAGCATAATCTGAGAAGAAATATTTTTTTTTTAAATAATCTCGTGTTGCATTCTTTTAAACATTGATTGCAGCAGCCAAGTTTATTGAGATTGCACTTCAAAGTTTTGATATGTTTTAACCAAAAATTATAAATTTAACATATTATGGATAAAATATATTTCAAGTAGTGAAGTTTCTTATTCAAGGATTCCAGAATCTACTAGTAAATAGTTTCAGCGAGTAAATAGTATCCCTTGCTATTAATTCGAGAGAAGAAGCTGCAAAGATAGCTCGAGCTTAGTTGCTGAAATAAAAAAGTGGCTGGGTATCACGAGCCGAGCTTCAGAAATTTGAAGAATGGTTCAGGCCCATAAGTACAAGCTGCAGAATTTTTAGAATTCGCTCGAACCAAAGACAGGAGTCGTATTTAGAGCAGCTCGTTTGAGAGCATTTCCGTTCAAGACTTTAAACTTTTGGCTTGAAAAAATCAACCATTAAATATCTAATTATAAGGGCAAGTGAGAGATTGTCAGGAATCTTAAGATAAAAACACATAAGAGAGTAGAAAAAATACCTAGTATGGGAAATATCGACTTGTATGGGAAAAATCTGATCCAAAATTTCCATACCAAAATTAAATTTTATATAAAAAATCCTTTCGATTATTTATTTTCTTTTGTCTGTTCCAATTTTAGCTTTCACGAAATGCATTTTAAAGCAGCTTTTGTACTGAAGACTAGGGCAGAAATGGGGGCTTTCGGGGTTCCAACCCCCCAAGAGAGTTGAAATTTTAATAAAAATTAATACATTTAAATAATTAATTCATTGAATCACTTTAATATGTTTTAAAAAAGCTTAAGAAATGATGTACTGAAGTTGTGTTTAAGTGTAGAAGTTTTTGTTATGAGTTGAATCATGTAAGCAAGAATAGCAAAAACCAATGCTTCGTGATTTATCGAATCAAACGTGATACATTCAAAACTACCATCACTGTTATTTCACTAACCTTGACATCGGCAGTTGAAGATGATGGTAGTGATGATAACAGTGAAGCCAACAAGAATGGCATACGCATGAATACTGAAAAAACCTTTATAATTCAAACCGCCTAGAAAGATTTAAAAGGAAACTTCAGCCCACAACAGATTTTAATTTCTCCTCGAGCGATTCTCGATAATTTTAATTTCAGCATCCATGGTTTTGTCGGTGGAGTTTGTTGGCGTACTCTAAGCATGCAAATGGATCTTATTGTAAGTTTTGCGTTCTATTTAGCTATGTTTGGGGAGACATTGCAGCAAATCCTCGTCGTAATTTACAGCACAAAACAAGTTTTTATTAAATAAATTTTTCTACCCCTTTCATTGTGGATCTTCTATAGTCAAAAGTTTTTAAACAATTCACTTTCGAATTAAAGATATGAGTTTAAACCTTGTTTATTGTTAAATTTTTGAGAAATGTTGGAAGTTACTCATGAGTTATGAAAAGTTGACTTACATTTTTCTGAATTCTGAATAGAGGAAAAGTTTTAAGTCTGCTGTTAAAGTAATTTTTTGAATTTTAAGGTTTTAAGATTAATGTAGTGTATGTTTAAGTTTTTCTGTCTCTAAAACTTTATTAATTTTAGTTAAATGACATATCATTCTCATCCCTAAAATTTCTTACAACATACTTCCGTGATTCAATAGCACGTGCTGAATGCAAGCACTCAAAACCTTTCCAACGGTATCTTGAAAGTGAGGATCGTATTAGAAACAATAAACTTATTTTAATTTTAGTGAAGATAAAAGGCAAAACTTTAAAATTTTTTTGATGCACATTGGAAGAGCTTTTTCCGGCATTTAATATTTGACAGTTTTTTTAGAAGTAATCTACTAGCCAAAATATTTACGAAAAATAGAATTTTTTGAGGTTTTGCAAAATGTTTTCGATCACTTGTGGCTATCGTAACAGATAAAATATTTTGGGAATTGTTACAATTTTTTTTTATTTAAATAAGGCATGCGCCTTATACAACAAAGGTTTGGTCTTTAACCTGAAAGGAAATTGATAGATTTATTGAGAGAAATTGATTGAAACCATATGTGAATAATTGATTAGGCGAAACAACCGTGAAAGACAATTTGAATTGCTTTTAACCGAGGCTAGTGTTATGCCTTAACCTCGGCAAGCATTTCCAGCCCTTAGTTGTTTCTGTCCTTTAACTCCACATTTTCCACAGTTTATTTGTGGATTTTTAGTGTTCCATAATTCTTAAATGTAAGAAAGAACAAAGAAAGTGAAAAGAACCATGCCCGAACCCGGATTCGAGGAACCGCTAGCGCACTCTCCAATAGAATACAAAGGCCGACCAAGATTAACTTTAAGAGGGGTACAAATGGAACTTATTTCTAATGGAAGTCGTGGCGCCTTGATTTATTTACTTGCATACATATAATATATTTTAAACTTAAATTGAAAAATAAATTAAACAAAAACTTGTATATTGTATTTTTTTAATTTTGAATAAAAAAAAACGTACATCAAAACCTCCATGGGTAAATTCTGGCTACGGCTCTGCTGGAGACTCACTTATGGTTGATTTAAAAAGAAAATCAAGCCAATCAATGAATTCCTCACATATAAAAACATAGAACTGCAAATTTTCATCCCATTTGACATATCTTCTGACGAAATTTAACGGTTTTTCAAATTGAATCTATTTGTTATTTTATTTTAATTATCAGACTCTGTTGGCGGGTATCCCAAAATAAACACCTTTTCAAAGTTATAATAAATTTTAAAGTGTTGAAAGGCGCCTGCTACACGTGCAATATTTATTGTGATATTTAGATTGCGATCCATATTGCTGGATTGATGGATCGCGCGCGAACGCTACATTTTAAATATTTATCGCGTCACTATTAATATAATTGTAATTCTGAGTGGTTTGTTAATTAAAAGATGTCACAAGAAAACAAAAGTCTGCTAAGCTACTTAACCGGCTTTGTCTTTGAAGAAAATTGTGAAGGGAAAGAGTTAGATTTTTGTTTTATTTCATTTGTATTTACCACCTACAGCCTAAATATTGTTTCATGTAGCTGATAAATAAAATTAATTTTTTTAAATATTGGCTTTATTGAGAAAAATATAAAATTATATTTGGAACAATATTGAATTAAACATGATTTACAAAAGATTGGAAATCAGTATTCATCGGCTCGAATCGCAGCAAAGCAGTTTAAAGTTTAAGCTTCTCTTTTTGCTCTTGCAGCTAATGTCTGTGCACGCTTTAAAGGCATAAAAATTCTGCTGTAAGGATGATTTTAATAAGTCGAGATATGGTATGAACAGCGACACATTACCATATTTAAAAGATTTTTTGCTAGATGATTGGTAAAAGGATTTTAATATTTGCGCGAAGAAGTATTTAATCAACTGAACGATTGGAGGATTGATCTTTTCCGCTATCTTTTCCAGTCGTGACACACACAAAAAAACTAGAACCGAAGACAAGGCCTTTAGATTCTGTTCCAGTAATTTTTTGTGACCAGACATCAACAAGCAGATCGGTCATGAATGCGTGAGCTACTTCTTATTTCAATTATATACATCTTTTAAAATATTTTTTTAATTCTAAGAAAAACTGTTTTGAATACCTTACTTTAATACTAAAAAATTATTTTTCTTACGTTTAGAGGGGGGAGAAACAGCACCTTCAATATTGTATGCTAAACGTTAAATAAATATCGCTATACAATATATTATATATTGAACATGTAGCAGGCGCCAAGCACTTTCATAAAAAAACAAAATTATAGTTTAAATAAAATAACAAGTATATAGATTCACTTTGAAAAAAACGGTCACCGCTCGTTAGAGCATGAGCCAAATGGGATGAAAATTTTCAGTTCTATGTTCCTATATGTAAAAAATTTATTGATATGCTTGATTTTTTTTTTTAAATCAACCATAAGTGGATCTCCAGTACAATAATTGCTTAAAAATGCACACAAATGCATTTTGAGGACACTAAAATTAGTTCAGACCAAAAAATACGTGCACCAATCGGAAGAATTTGCTATATACTATTTAATTTTGGTACCGGAATCAGGAGTCAGATTTTAAAATTACTCTAGTACCTAGGTAACATTTGTAGAAAGCAAATAAATCAGTAAATATTTCAATTATTTTAAATTATCAGCTTACTTTTTCAACAAAAGTATGAAAGCAAGCAACAGTTCTAACTACCTTTTTTTATTCCTTAGAATATTGCCCCTTGGTCCACTTATATCTTTTTAAAATATGTAAATTTGTACGTTTCACAGAGTCAGTCGTAACCTAACCAATGGCTGAGGCCACATAAGTAAGTCAGTATATTTACCATATTATTTATTTAAACCAAAGTTGAAATAAACTTTTAAGAACTTGCTGAAATTTACGAATACATTGTTTTTGTGTTATAGTAAGGCCCGTAGGCAAGGGGGTTTTGAAGTGCAAACCCCTCCCTCCAGAGGGTGAAAATTTTAATAAAAATTAAAGCATTTACACTATTATTTTACTGAATCACTTTCATATGTTCTAAAAAAACTTAGCAAGTCATATCCTGAAGTTACGTTTACGTGTAAAAGTTTTTGATTCCATGAAACCAAAAAATTGTGTGTGTACATGTGTGAGCATTGTGTGAGTACAAGCCTCAAGACTTGCATTTTATGTGAACCAAATTTTTCTTCTAACTTTTGTTGTTTTGAAAATATAACAAGTTTTATGTGTCCTTAACGTTACAATTTTTGAAAATGAGTTTCGAGGTAGGTCTGTAAAATACCGAAATCGACAATGCAAAAACCTAAATTAAAAAACTATATCGAAGAAAAGGGAACTATATCAAATAAAAAAGTAAAATTGGAATAATAAAAAAAATGTTGTTTTGCACTTCTAGGAACCAAAATGTGTGGTCTTTAGCGTTACACGTTTTTATCTTTTTGTTCCGACCTGAATTTTTTGTCATTTCGATCAGATGCGCGAAACGGGCGAAATTAACGTATACAGGTGAAGCGCGAAAAAACAGACTGCTTACTGATGGTATGCTATTTAAATGAACAGAATTATAGAGTCGGCATAGAACGAAATTAAAAAAACAAATTTTTTCGCTCGTTACACCTGCAGAAAAAATTGACTATAAATAAAAAATATTAAAATTATCTCATAGTTTTTGATTACAACTAAGCAAAAACTCCTAGCGTTTTGTATACAACACAGGATGATGAACTTTAACATTAAAGATGTTGTTGTCCTATTTCTACAGAAGATTAAAAAAAAATTAAACATTTTTTATCGCTTACTTCCCATATCCAAGCACTAAAAGTAATCGAAACCCATCGTATGACGTAATCTTGTTTTCAAAAATTATAAAATTGTTTGTTTAACCTGAATTAAAAGACAAACTTAAACAAAATTACCTACATAATAGCAAACAAAAAAGTAATAAAGGACTGCAGGAATCAAGAAACAAGCAGAGCAAACATCAAAAGAACAAAAGACCAAGAAATGCAATAAAAATTTTATTTCCATTACTTTAAACAATTTTACGCTTTAATGATAATCATGGGAAATTTTTGTTTACTTCATATAAATTTTGGATACCTTCTCTACCCATATGATAGGATAATGAGGGCAACCCTCTTGGCGGCAACTGATGACAAATCTTGACAACTGCATGCTTACCAAGTATTAAAAAAAGATTACATAACCCAGCCTGCTGTGCAAACTAAGTCAAGGGTGAAGAAAAGTTATCAAGCAAATAATAATAATAAATATTGAAAGAACAACTCAAAAGGAACGAGTAGCTAAACAGCAACACTATGAGTTGTGAAAAATCATTAAAAACAGAACAAAAGCCTTAAAGCAAAGGATGCTCAGATACATTTTGTGTAATGCACGAAAATTTACGCTGAAGAGAAATCAGTCTGCCAGTCAGCTAGAGAACTCTTCTTTTGTAAAACAAAGTCATGTGTGCTACTTTATGAGCATCCATTGTTGCTATTTGACACTTCATCACTTGGCGCAGGTAATACTAGCTAACGTGAGTCCGTCTGAAAGGAAGGAAGTAGTAGGCATATAAAACGAAAGTTTGTTAATTTATGCATGGCTGAAGAGAAACGCCAAGAATAGATAAAACTGTGAAGCAGGATGAGTTGCTTAGAATGGCGCTGAAAAATAAACAGTAGTCGCAATAGATCGTAAATAATATAATTTGTACAGTTTTTATGCAATGTTCTTGTGAGTTTTCTTCAGGATCTAATTGTACATAAAAATTCCGAACAATTTACGTATGCACATTAACACATTAAATCTGGTTGGAGTGGTTTTGTACAGTATTCAGTCATTGTAAATATGGACCAAATTAATTTTTTAACGTGTATATTACAAATACTCAAAAATTAGTTAAACCGTCTTATAGCGAAAAAAACAATATTTGAGATATAACTTTTTGTCGGCCTTTGTAGTCTAGTGGAGAGTGCGCTAGACTCTCAACCCAAAGGTCCCTGGTTCGAATCCGGGCTCGGGCATGGTTCTTTTCACTTTCTTTGTTCTTTCTTTGTCCTACATTTAAGAAGTATGGAAAACTAAAAATTCACAACTAAATTGTGGAAAATGTGAAGGAATGGAACAACTAAGGGCTTGAAATGCTTGCCGAGGTTAAGGCATAACACTAGCCTCGGTTAAAAAGCAATTCAAATTGTCTTTCGCAGTTGTTTCCCCTAATCAATAATTCACATATAGTTTCCAATCAATTCCTCTACATAATCTATCCCTTTCCTTTCAGGTCAAAGACCAAACCTTGTTTGTATAAGGCGCATGCCTTGGTTCTTTGATCTTTAAAAAAAAATTCGCACATTTGGGCAGGGGCTTCAAGATCTTATTTGGAGCTTCTGGATCGAATTCAACGTCGTGCGATATATTTGATAGGGGATGAAAGTATTTCATCCTCTCTCAACTCTCTTGGGCATCGCCGCAATGTTGGTTGCCTAAGCCTTCTGTATAGGTATTACCATGGGAAGTGTTCAAGGGAGATACATGACCTGACGCCACCAGCTCGTGTGTTTGCCAGGTCCACTCGGGCAGCTGCCCAAGCCCACCCCTTTACCATTGCGTCGATGACCAATAGAACCTCACATTACCGTGATAATTCGTTCTTTAGTCGCACGGTTAAGTTGTGGAATAGTCTTCCTGCGAGCGTGTTTCCCGGCAGTTTTGAGCTGAGCAAATTTAAAACAAATATTCACCGACACTACTCCATCTATCCACCCTCCAACTAACTATCACCCATCTTCCGAATCAACACAATGCTTACGCATTTATAGGGGGCATCCCCTGAGCGTTGGTTTAGTCTAAAAAAAAAAAAAAAAAAAACTACATTATTCAATTAAGATGCCAGGATTGAGAATTACATCTCTATAGATTTCATGGTAGGATGGACTATTTTTTAAATATTTAGACTTATTTAAACCCAATGGGGAAATGAAAAGTCATTATTGCCATAAATAGCTCAGCAACTAGTTACTAGTTACGTAAGCACATGACATTACTCCTTCGACTTAACGACAATATGGATTAATATAATGTCAAATAAAATGTCTCGTAACAACAATCGTGAGTCTAGCCGAACAGTCACGATCAACTAAAAACCTTACGTCCCCGTTTACAGTTGGAAAAAACAGTAACCTAAGCTGTAATACCTGATAACACAACATTAATTATAAATAATTCTATATGTAAGAACCACACATTACTGCCTAGGACAAGCCCACTTTAAAATAATGCCTTATTTCTGTGTATTGTAATCCATCAGGGAACTACCTGATTACTACTTCATTACCAAGAAATCATTTTATAAAGAGTTCAGTAATGATTATATCCCCTACTGGAAAAGCGCGTTAGTAGAATGGGAGAAATTTGAAATCTCTTCTTTTCGGTCCAAATAAAGAAGCTAATGAAGTTTGAGACAAAATAGACGTAATATGAAAATAATACTATATCTAACGTTAAAAAATGTTGAATCCTAAAGTCTCAAAGAGACAAAAGAAAACACAAAAAAAAAATTATCATTTCACAGTAATTTTCAGAAATTGTTCAATATTCTAACTTTCTTAGCCATTTCGGTCCCATTAGGATATAATGGCCCAAATAAAGTTTAACTCTAGGATGTGCGACTGGGCTTTTCGAGGCCTATTTTGACTTTGAGAAGACCTCAATTTTTTTCATAGCTCTGAGCGCCGAAATATTTTATGCCAAATACCGCTTATGTTTTCCAAACTTAACAAAACAAACTAAAAATAATTTGCATTACTTTCGTAGAACAAAAAGATCTGTTTTTATAATAAGGACGTAAGTGAACCCACTGGGCCTCACGAGGCCCGTTTGGTAAATGTATGGGAAACGTATGTAATCAACTAAACAAAATATGTTCAAACACAATCGATGAATATTGAAATAAATGAAGAAGTAACTAGAACAGATGGCAACCCTTGATAGAGTTGATGGCCGTGATCTATAAATAGCCTACTGCTTTGAAATGTCATATGATTAGCAGCCATACAATTCATAAGAATGAATTCCAGAATCTGCACATTCATATGCTAGTTTAAACAGTGAGTTGATCACAGCTTAATCACTCAAAGACTACTGAAGAGGAATATGTAGCGATTTCCGAAACAGACTGTCTAGTCAGCTAAGTGATTGACTCTATACAGAGTTGTTGTTGTTGTTGTTGTTGCCTTCCTGAAAACTTACTTGATCTAAAGCTCACAATCTTAATTCACACAATCGATGACTTTCGACGACTTTATTAGCTATATGAGTAAAGCTCTTGTGTGCATATGGTCACATTACATATTTATTTTTTTATTGTAAGTAATATTTGAAATGTCGGGAACACGTGCGTAGCCAGGAACTTACTCAGGAGGGCCATTTTTTGTTTTATATAGCTGATAAATAAATTTTATTTCTTTTATATATTGGGTTTATTGAGGAAACATTAAATTCAATTGGAAACGAAATTGAATTTAACGATTAAGAAAAGCGGAAATTAAACTATTCATTGGCACGAATCTTAAGCAAAGCAATTTAAGAAAATCATCATTCAGCTTCTCTTTTTTCTCTTGCATCAAATTTCTGTGAACGCTTTAAGGGAATAAAAACGAAATTGTAAGGATGTTTTTAATAAGTCGAAATATGGTATGACCAGCGACACCTTCCAACATTCGAAAGGTAATGTTGCTGGATGGATTGTGAGCTGATTTTTATTTTTGCGTGAAGCAGTATTTACTAAACTGGATGATTGGACGATCCACGAACTGGCAAGTCGTGAGATTCACAAAAAACTATTCCCGAAATAATCAAAGACAAAACGTTTCGATCTTGTTCCAGTAATTTCTTGTGACCAAGCAGCATCATTACATCAATAAGCAGGTCGGTAATTAATGCGTGAGGTGCTTCTGCTGATTCTATGTGCCACTGACTTGGCTTCTACAATACTGATGTACATTTTTATATTTTGTGAAAGGCTTTATAACGAGTGAACCTGAAATGGCTTGAACGTTTTAAGGTTGAACGAGGGAACATTAAAAGCACAGTGCACCTCTTATTTTTTTTTTTTGAGTTGTGAAAAAATTTCAGTTTGGGTCCAATCGTGTTTTCCTTAAAACCGTAGATTTGAGGAGGAACCCATGAATATTTGAGCATTTGCAATTTCTGAGATGTTCTTATAAGTGTGCACCCACATGCCCAAATCGTGTTCATAGAAACTGCAACTATTGCATGTGCTAGAAGAAGCAGACGTAGATAGATTCTTTTGCAATTAAAAGCTCGTAAGTGGCTGCCAGCAACTCATCATCCTCTTCTATTCTGCTCTCATTGTCACTCAATTTTATTTTCTTGACTGGAAAGCAAATTGATTAGAAAATAAACATAGACCTTATCATTTGCAGTAACTTAATATAAACTTACCAACAAAAAATTTTCTTATGTTTCTATTTATGAAAAAAATATAAATTAAAAAGTGCATTAATAAATTCAATCAGAAATTTCATTTCAAACAGCTGATTTTGTTTCGTTAGTGACAACGAACGTCAGTGTTGGTGAAAAATCGACTAACGAATTGTGCAGCTCAGATTGCAATATACATATATGTCAGAGCTACCAATCAATTTCAATTAAAGATTTTCACAAACGTTTTTTACCAAATAATAAATGTTCGACCTAAGTTTGTAAAAAAATAAATAAAGTTTTAATAAATATAAAAACTTCAATACTATTTTAATTATTAGAAAAACTTTTTTAAATTTCGAACTTTAACATTAAAAAATAATTTTTCTAAAGTTTAATGGCCATGGCCCCCTTTTCCCCTCGCTACGCCCATTGTTGGGTATAAGTGATGAAGTGTGGGAAGAGCTTGATATTGTTCTCAATTTTTTAGACTGCTGACAGACCGGCAGCAGATCACTGAAGACAAGTTTTTTGCTACTAAAAAACTAGAGAATGAAATAAGACTATCTTTTCGGAAAAACAAGCCTTATAAATTTCTGGATTACAACGAAAATAATGCAGGTGTCAGCTTTATGGACAAGATGAAAGAAACCTATAAACGGATAAACATCGTTAATTTATAAATTTTTTGACATCCCAGTTTGTTTCTTTTCACATGAAAAATAGGACAATAAATAGGAACGTTCAAATTTCAATTCAATATATTTGTCAATAATTATAAAAAAAATGTTATAATTTCGTAATTCTACCTTCATTATAACATACACAATTCCATTACCCTGAGTTATATGGAACGGACTGTGAGTCGTGCAATGCTCAGAACGGCAAAAAGAGGCGCAAAACATTCTTGTCGTATTAAAAAAAGGCAAAGAAATTCATATGCCTTGAACATAACACCACGCAGAAATTCTGTCATTGCCATGGCTACGCTGCTGAATAGTTATAAATCCAGCACAACAGTTCAACGATCGTTACCTCATTTTCAGCTTAAGTAAATTTGTGTTTAAAAAAATTATATATCAGTCAAAAGTTAACTTGTGCCATAAAAAAAAAGGAATTTTACTTTTTAAGGCATCCTAACCCCCACACCCCCTTAAGAAATTCTCTAAAAATGACACCCTTACACAGATGTAGTGTCTAGCAATACTTCTACATAATAGCAGGTTGTAATAGGACATCTAGATGGACGAAAATCCTAAAGACTGCTGGCCATGAGTTATGGGCCAGTAGGCTCACTTACCGCCTCCTATACAGTCGCACATCCTAGGGTTAAACAGTACTATTTTAATACCCACGAATAATTTTTTGTAAATCGTGTGTCCTAGTGGGTATCTATATTTTTAATTACCAAATAAGACAAATATTAGTATTCTTTGATAATTAGCATCGTCAGGTTGTCCTTTACTTAGTCTTTCCAACGAAGATACGATCGCATTTTCTTCACTGGAGCATCGTCTCTCATCGAAAGCGTCGGAAGCGGGGGGAAAGGGGGGCAGTTGCCCCCCCACTTTTTTAGCTAGATAATCAATTTAAAAAGAAAACTTCGAAAGTTATTAAAAAAAACAGTTTTTTTTACAACGATAATATTTTTGTATTATATATTTTCCTCTTCTTTCTCTCTTCTTCATAAGCATGCTTGCGGATAACCATTTTCTTTCTCTGTGTTTGCAAAAAGATAGAACAAAATGTAGAGTTTCTACCGCAAACCCACCACATCAGTTAAAGCACCCTTAACGATGTATCTTAATGCTTGTTAATTTTGCAACTCGGGTAAGAAAAAATTTGACATGTTCTTAGGGGATTTCCATATTGGACGACATGTTGTACGATAAGTTAGATGGAAAACTAATGGGACTATTTGATTGAGCGTTCGAACGATCCAACTTGTAAAGCAACATCATTAATTGCAAGCTCTCAAGTAGAACACATCCGTCTAATAGCTAAGCAACTTTTAGATGCCCTGACAATTGAGCAGTAATTTTACATAGTTGTACAAAATTGTACAATCGGCAGAAAAAAACTAAAAATTTCGACTAACGTTTTAGCTTACGCATGGTACTACATGTTGTACAATCTGCCATGTTGGTTTAATGTTTTGGACCGTGCGAAAGCCCCTACTGTGAATTAGCTGATGAAAATCCACCTCGACGCTTTGAACAAACATCAAATCCGGTTCCTTCAGTACAGTTGCCATTATATGATCGGCTACGAAAAGATTATTTCGAAATTTTAGATCTTCTCTCAAATGAGGTAACGGCTTGATTCGATCAAACAGGTTGATATTTTACTTTTTTTTATTTTTGCATGTTTACACCAGCTTCACTCAACCGACTAACTTTGATTTAACATTCGGTGAGTCGGTTGAGTGAAGCTAGTGTAAACTGGCACTTTGTAAATCTTATTGTACATTTAAACAGATCTTGACACTCTGGAATCGTTGGAAAATATTGTAATCGAAGCCTTCAACGGAAAAGTGCCTTCTGAACAAAATCTAAAAACAAAACTAGGTCTTTATGCAGATGACTTTGATGTGAGCGACCTCCACGCGCAACTTAAATTGCTGAAGCAATTGCCTGGCCAAACACCTTCAAATTGTAGTGGCATTATATCCTAATTTGGAAAAAATTCGGATACTGTAAAAAAACTATTAAATGAAGTTGAAAAACTTATTGCTTTGCTTTTGACTGTGCCTGCACCAGCAGCTTCATCTGAGCGTTCTTTTAGTGCACTAAGACGACTTAAAACGTATCTTCGAGCAACTGTGACACAGAAACGACTCACTCATGCGGCACTTATACACATTCACAAAGATAAAACCGAAGAATTGAATTCGATGGAGATGGTGAAAGAGTTTGTTTCAGAAAGAAACATTTTGGAATAATTTAAATTGATTTAACTTTTTGTACCTTATTGCATTTAAACCATGTAAAGATATACCTAGTCTAGCTTTATAAAAGCAACCATTATTTCTTATATTTTCATATTACCATATGAAAGATCCTTTAAAGTGTGATCTCTAATATTGAAATTGGAAGAACTTTTAAAACTAATGAAATTTTAATATTTTATTAAAGTTTTTTCTAAATGACCTCTATATTTATTATGTTGACTTTATATGATTTAAATACAAATTCTAAATGTTTGATAGTTTAAATCATACTTGATTTTAAATACAAATTCTAGTTGTTTGACAGTTTAAAATCGTTTATCGAGCTTAAGGTCAAAGTTAGAACAATTAATTGTTCTAACGAATTTTTCTAAAGAAACAACAACCACAACAAAGTTTTTCAATATGAAAGGAAAAAAACCACTAGCAAATTGATTTTATTGTACAATTTCTGCGTGCTAAACGCGTCATCAGAAATCTTTGTGATTGCCCGTGCAAGTGCGTAGACGCACTGCACCATCGGGGCGATGAGATTTTGAAGCTTCAATTTCTCATTTTTTTCCCCTTAATTTCATAATGCCACATTTGTTGTTGTATTTCTGTTTTACTTTAGTTTCTATGCTTATATTATATGTAGTCCAACAGCCTGCTGGAATTCTGCACTAACAAAGCATGTTTACTGAAGTTGTTTTTAGAATTTTTGCTGATTTTGTTTTTCAGCTGTTTCCGTTTGGTCGAGCTCTACCATTTGATTAAAGTTTTTTTCTAAATGACCTCTATATTTATTATGTTGACTTTATATGATTTAAATACAAATTCTAAATGTTTGATAGTTTAAATCATACTTGATTTTAAATACAAATTCTAGTTGTTTGACAGTTTAAAATCGTTTATCGAGCTTAAGGTCAAAGTTAGAACAATTAATTGTTCTAACGAATTTTTCTAAAGAAACAACAACCACAACAAAGTTTTTCAATATGAAAGGAAAAAAAAAAACCACTAGCAAATTGATTTTATTGTACAATTTCTGCGTGCTAAAACGCGTCATCAGAAATCTTTGTGATTGCCCGTGCAAGTGCGTAGACGCACTGCACCATCGGGGCGATGAGATTTTGAAGCTTCAATTTCTCATTTTTTTTCCCCTTAATTTCATAATGCCACATTTGTTGTTGTATTTCTGTTTTACTTTAGTTTCTATGCTTATATTATATGTAGTCCAACAGCCTGCTGGAATTCTGCACTAACAAAGCATGTTTACTGAAGTTGTTTTTAGAATTTTTGCTGATTTTGTTTTTCAGCTGTTTCCGTTTGGTCGAGCTCTACCATTTGATTAAAGTTTTTTCTAAATGACCTCTATATTTATTATGTTGACTTTATATGATTTAAATACAAATTCTAAATGTTTGATAGTTTAAATCATACTTGATTTTAAATACAAATTCTAGTTGTTTGACAGTTTAAAATCGTTTATCGAGCTTAAGGTCAAAGTTAGAACAATTAATTGTTCTAACGAATTTTTCTAAAGAAACAACAACCACAACAAAGTTTTTCAATATGAAAGGAAAAAAACCACTAGCAAATTGATTTTATTGTACAATTTCTGCGTGCTAAACGCGTCATCAGAAATCTTTGTGATTGCCCGTGCAAGTGCGTAGACGCACTGCACCATCGGGGCGATGAGATTTTGAAGCTTCAATTTCTCATTTTTTTCCCCTTAATTTCATAATGCCACATTTGTTGTTGTATTTCTGTTTTACTTTAGTTTCTATGCTTATATTATATGTAGTCCAACAGCCTGCTGGAATTCTGCACTAACAAATGCATGTTTACTGAAGTTGTTTTTAGAATTTTTGCTGATTTTGTTTTTCAGCTGTTTCCGTTTGGTCGAGCTCTACCATTTGATTAAAGTTTTTTCTAAATGACCTCTATATTTATTATGTTGACTTTATATGATTTAAATACAAATTCTAAATGTTTGATAGTTTAAATCATACTTGATTTTAAATACAAATTCTAGTTGTTTGACAGTTTAAAATCGTTTATCGAGCTTAAGGTCAAAGTTAGAACAATTAATTGTTCTAACGAATTTTTCTAAAGAAACAACAACCACAACAAAGTTTTTCAATATGAAAGGAAAAAAACCACTAGCAAATTGATTTTATTGTACAATTTCTGCGTGCTAAACGCGTCATCAGAAATCTTTGTGATTGCCCGTGCAAGTGCGTAGACGCACTGCACCATCGGGGCGATGAGATTTTGAAGCTTCAATTTCTCATTTTTTTCCCCTTAATTTCATAATGCCACATTTGTTGTTGTATTTCTGTTTTACTTTAGTTTCTATGCTTATATTATATGTAGTCCAACAGCCTGCTGGAATTCTGCACTAACAAAGCATGTTTACTGAAGTTGTTTTTAGAATTTTTGCTGATTTTGTTTTTCAGCTGTTTCCGTTTGGTCGAGCTCTACCATTTGATTAAAGTTTTTTCTAAATGACCTCTATATTTATTATGTTGACTTTATATGATTTAAATACAAATTCTAAATGTTTGATAGTTTAAATCATACTTGATTTTAAATACAAATTCTAGTTGTTTGACAGTTTAAAATCGTTTATCGAGCTTAAGGTCAAAGTTAGAACAATTAATTGTTCTAACGAATTTTTCTAAAGAAACAACAACCACAACAAAGTTTTTCAATATGAAAGGAAAAAAACCACTAGCAAATTGATTTTATTGTACAATTTCTGCGTGCTAAACGCGTCATCAGAAATCTTTGTGATTGCCCGTGCAAGTGCGTAGACGCACTGCACCATCGGGGCGATGAGATTTTGAAGCTTCAATTTCTCATTTTTTTCCCCTTAATTTCATAATGCCACATTTGTTGTTGTATTTCTGTTTTACTTTAGTTTCTATGCTTATATATTCCTTTCATATTGAAAAACTTTGTTGTGGTTGTTGTTTCTTTAGAAAAATTCGTTAGAACAATTAATTGTTCTAACTTTGACCTTAAGCTCGATAAACGATTTTAAACTGTCAAACAACTAGAATTTGTATTTAAAATCAAGTATGATTTAAACTATCAAACATTTAGAATTTGTATTTAAATCATATAAAGTCAACATAATAAATATAGAGGTCATTTAGAAAAAACTTTAATCAAATGGTAGAGCTCGACCAAACGGAAACAGCTGAAAAACAAAATCAGCAAAAATTCTAAAAACAACTTCAGTAAACATGCTTTGTTAGTGCAGAATTCCAGCAGGCTGTTGGACTACATATAATATAAGCATAGAAACTAAAGTAAAACAGAAATACAACAACAAATGTGGCATTATGAAATTAAGGGGGAAAAAAATGAGAAATTGAAGCTTCAAAATCTCATCGCCCCGATGGTGCAGTGCGTCTACGCACTTGCACGGGCAATCACAAAGATTTCTGATGACGCGTTTAGCACGCAGAAATTGTACAATAAAATCAATTTGCTAGTGGTTTTTTTCCTTTCATATTGAAAAACTTTGTTGTGGTTGTTGTTTCTTTAGAAAAATTCGTTAGAACAATTAATTGTTCTAACTTTGACCTTAAGCTCGATAAACGATTTTAAACTGTCAAACAACTAGAATTTGTATTTAAAATCAAGTATGATTTAAACTATCAAACATTTAGAATTTGTATTTAAATCATATAAAGTCAACATAATAAATATAGAGGTCATTTAGAAAAAACTTTAATCAAATGGTAGAGCTCGACCAAACGGAAACAGCTGAAAAACAAAATCAGCAAAAATTCTAAAAACAACTTCAGTAAACATGCTTTGTTAGTGCAGAATTCCAGCAGGCTGTTGGACTACATATAATATAAGCATAGAAACTAAAGTAAAACAGAAATACAACAACAAATGTGGCATTATGAAATTAAGGGGAAAAAAATGAGAAATTGAAGCTTCAAAATCTCATCGCCCCGATGGTGCAGTGCGTCTACGCACTTGCACGGGCAATCACAAAGATTTCTGATGACGCGTTTAGCACGCAGAAATTGTACAATAAAATCAATTTGCTAGTGGTTTTTTTCCTTTCATATTGAAAAACTTTGTTGTGGTTGTTGTTTCTTTAGAAAAATTCGTTAGAACAATTAATTGTTCTAACTTTGACCTTAAGCTCGATAAACGATTTTAAACTGTCAAACAACTAGAATTTGTATTTAAAATCAAGTATGATTTAAACTATCAAACATTTAGAATTTGTATTTAAATCATATAAAGTCAACATAATAAATATAGAGGTCATTTAGAAAAAACTTTAATCAAATGGTAGAGCTCGACCAAACGGAAACAGCTGAAAAACAAAATCAGCAAAAATTCTAAAAACAACTTCAGTAAACATGCTTTGTTAGTGCAGAATTCCAGCAGGCTGTTGGACTACATATAATATAAGCATAGAAACTAAAGTAAAACAGAAATACAACAACAAATGTGGCATTATGAAATTAAGGGGAAAAAAATGAGAAATTGAAGCTTCAAAATCTCATCGCCCCGATGGTGCAGTGCGTCTACGCACTTGCACGGGCAATCACAAAGATTTCTGATGACGCGTTTAGCACGCAGAAATTGTACAATAAAATCAATTTGCTAGTGGTTTTTTTCCTTTAATATTGAAAAACTTTGTTGTGGTTGTTGTTTCTTTAGAAAAATTCGTTAGAACAATTAATTGTTCTAACTTTGACCTTAAGCTCGATAAACGATTTTAAACTGTCAAACAACTAGAATTTGTATTTAAAATCAAGTATGATTTAAACTATCAAACATTTAGAATTTGTATTTAAATCATATAAAGTCAACATAATAAATATAGAGGTCATTTAGAAAAAACTTTAATCAAATGGTAGAGCTCGACCAAACGGAAACAGCTGAAAAACAAAATCAGCAAAAATTCTAAAAACAACTTCAGTAAACATGCTTTGTTAGTGCAGAATTCCAGCAGGCTGTTGGACTACATATAATATAAGCATAGAAACTAAAGTAAAACAGAAATACAACAACAAATGTGGCATTATGAAATTAAGGGGGAAAAAAATGAGAAATTGAAGCTTCAAAATCTCATCGCCCCGATGGTGCAGTGCGTCTACGCACTTGCACGGGCAATCACAAAGATTTCTGATGACGCGTTTAGCACGCAGAAATTGTACAATAAAATCAATTTGCTAGTGGTTTTTTTCCTTTCATATTGAAAAACTTTGTTGTGGTTGTTGTTTCTTTAGAAAAATTCGTTAGAACAATTAATTGTTCTAACTTTGACCTTAAGCTCGATAAACGATTTTAAACTGTCAAACAACTAGAATTTGTATTTAAAATCAAGTATGATTTAAACTATCAAACATTTAGAATTTGTATTTAAATCATATAAAGTCAACATAATAAATATAGAGGTCATTTAGAAAAAACTTTAATCAAATGGTAGAGCTCGACCAAACGGAAACAGCTGAAAAACAAAATCAGCAAAAATTCTAAAAACAACTTCAGTAAACATGCTTTGTTAGTGCAGAATTCCAGCAGGCTGTTGGACTACATATAATATAAGCATAGAAACTAAAGTAAAACAGAAATACAACAACAAATGTGGCATTATGAAATTAAGGGGGAAAAAAATGAGAAATTGAAGCTTCAAAATCTCATCGCCCCGATGGTGCAGTGCGTCTACGCACTTGCACGGGCAATCACAAAGATTTCTGATGACGCGTTTAGCACGCAGAAATTGTACAATAAAATCAATTTGCTAGTGGTTTTTTTCCTTTCATATTGAAAAACTTTGTTGTGGTTGTTGTTTCTTTAGAAAAATTCGTTAGAACAATTAATTGTTCTAACTTTGACCTTAAGCTCGATAAACGATTTTAAACTGTCAAACAACTAGAATTTGTATTTAAAATCAAGTATGATTTAAACTATCAAACATTTAGAATTTGTATTTAAATCATATAAAGTCAACATAATAAATATAGAGGTCATTTAGAAAAAACTTTAATCAAATGGTAGAGCTCGACCAAACGGAAACAGCTGAAAAACAAAATCAGCAAAAATTCTAAAAACAACTTCAGTAAACATGCTTTGTTAGTGCAGAATTCCAGCAGGCTGTTGGACTACATATAATATAAGCATAGAAACTAAAGTAAAACAGAAATACAACAACAAATGTGGCATTATGAAATTAAGGGGAAAAAAATGAGAAATTGAAGCTTCAAAATCTCATCGCCCCGATGCACAGTGGTTCCACTTGTATGGCAGAGAGTGACAAAAATAGTTAGAGTAAAGATATTGAGTTGAAGGTTTGGTTATAAGATCCTTGGGAGATAAATATAATTTTCTGAAAAAATGGGCGTGGTCGGACCACTTAAACGCCTATCAATATAAGATTTATTGACTCGTCAGGAATATCTTGAATAACATCGTTTTGGAGCTCTAATATTCGCGATGCTGTATGGTCTAACAAGTCTTGTAATTCTACTTCTGCATGGGATTCACTTACTGTAGTCGTTGCGATATCTGGATAACAATTTGATTTTGCCTTTAATATTCTCTTGTAACTTGGAAACATATTAGCAGAAACCTTAGTATTAATAAAATCTCTAATAACCAAATATTGGTGCTTTGTAAGATTTGTTTCAATTATAAGAGACAAAAATTCAGTTACATTTAAGGTTACATTTGCAGATGATAATGCACTGCGTAAAGCAGATGCAGCAACTTCGTTCGTATGTGGTACTTCAGCCAATCTTCGTCGCTTCGTTCGTTTTGATGCCTCTTCAAATGATTTTTGAGGACGCCCACGTTTTTGGGTTGAAGTTTGGGCTTGTACGTGGATTTTTAAATCAATTGTTTCATGAGTACTTAGCCAATCAACATTATTTTCCAGAAATCTGGTTTTCATTTAATTGTTTTTTTTAATAATTCCGTAATTTTCTTTCAAACATATTTAATGCTTTTATATAATTTTGATAAATCACTTGATAAGTCCTTTTCGTGAATATTAATAGCTTCCAATACAGCTTCATAAACCTGCTTTGTTTTTAAAGCGCCTTTGCCATGTTTTGTGCACCAAATTTCATTAATGTGCAATCGGGTGAAATTACAACGATAGAACGTGTCTAAAACAAAATATATTTATGTATATACAAAAAATTTTATAAATCAACACGAAAAAGACAAATAAAACACAAAGTTGATCTCTTAGTACGCCAAACTAGCAAAAAGAGTGACATGGTGTAACTCTTTAGGGATTTACTCAAGAAAAGGGAGAGGGGGTAATTTGGAGATCGCTAATATAAAATCAATACATTAAAAACATTAATACAGAAACTAAAAATATTTTATAAATACATACTTACACACACAATTTTCGGTCACAGTACACAACACGAATCAAACACAAAGGTAATCTCTTAATATGCCAAATTAGCAAAAGAGAGTGACATGGTGCAACTCTTTAGCGATTTGCTCAAAAAGGGGGGAAATCGGGGAGCATCGGAGTACACTAATATAAAGCAAATACATTCACCTTTAATTAAAAAAAAACAATAGCCGAGGGCGAAGGGGGAAACATCACTATAACTTTATGTGAAGTTAAAGAAAACAAACACAAGACACTAAAAACGCCGCACGTTTACCACACAAAAATTATGTAAAAACATTTTTTTTGACAAATTTTCAACACATTAAATGAAGTTAATACCTTGCTTTTGAATATCCATTTCGTTAAAGTTGTTTTTTATTTTCAGTTTATTCGCACTTCCTTACCGAATGTTGTTATCAACAGGCTTCTGGCGATGTACTAATAATACTGATAAGTACGCTCACTTACAGTGTTTATATTTAAGAATAACTGTTACTTAAACAAAAACAAAAGCTCGTGGACAATAATTTGAAACCAGTAGATCAAGTTTTCATCATTGAACTCTACAATTTTTCACACAAATTTTTTTAATTTTGTCATATGGAGGGAACCACTGTGCGATGGTGCAGTGCGTCTACGCACTTGCACGGGCAATCACAAAGATTTCTGATGACGCGTTTAGCACGCAGAAATTGTACAATAAAATCAATTTGCTAGTGGTTTTTTTCCTTTCATATTGAAAAACTTTGTTGTGGTTGTTGTTTCTTTAGAAAAATTCGTTAGAACAATTAATTGTTCTAACTTTGACCTTAAGCTCGATAAACGATTTTAAACTGTCAAACAACTAGAATTTGTATTTAAAATCAAGTATGATTTAAACTATCAAACATTTAGAATTTGTATTTAAATCATATAAAGTCAACATAATAAATATAGAGGTCATTTAGAAAAAACTTTAATCAAATGGTAGAGCTCGACCAAACGGAAACAGCTGAAAAACAAAATCAGCAAAAATTCTAAAAACAACTTCAGTAAACATGCTTTGTTAGTGCAGAATTCCAGCAGGCTGTTGGACTACATATAATATAAGCATAGAAACTAAAGTAAAACAGAAATACAACAACAAATGTGGCATTATGAAATTAAGGGGAAAAAAATGAGAAATTGAAGCTTCAAAATCTCATCGCCCCGATGGTGCAGTGCGTCTACGCACTTGCACGGGCAATCACAAAGATTTCTGATGACGCGTTTAGCACGCAGAAATTGTACAATAAAATCAATTTGCTAGTGGTTTTTTTTCCTTTCATATTGAAAAACTTTGTTGTGGTTGTTGTTTCTTTAGAAAAATTCGTTAGAACAATTAATTGTTCTAACTTTGACCTTAAGCTCGATAAACGATTTTAAACTGTCAAACAACTAGAATTTGTATTTAAAATCAAGTATGATTTAAACTATCAAACATTTAGAATTTGTATTTAAATCATATAAAGTCAACATAATAAATATAGAGGTCATTTAGAAAAAACTTTAATCAAATGGTAGAGCTCGACCAAACGGAAACAGCTGAAAAACAAAATCAGCAAAAATTCTAAAAACAACTTCAGTAAACATGCTTTGTTAGTGCAGAATTCCAGCAGGCTGTTGGACTACATATAATATAAGCATAGAAACTAAAGTAAAACAGAAATACAACAACAAATGTGGCATTATGAAATTAAGGGGAAAAAAAAATGAGAAATTGAAGCTTCAAAATCTCATCGCCCCGATGGTGCAGTGCGTCTACGCACTTGCACGGGCAATCACAAAGATTTCTGATGACGCGTTTAGCACGCAGAAATTGTACAATAAAATCAATTTGCTAGTGGTTTTTTTTTTCCTTTCATATTGAAAAACTTTGTTGTGGTTGTTGTTTCTTTAGAAAAATTCGTTAGAACAATTAATTGTTCTAACTTTGACCTTAAGCTCGATAAACGATTTTAAACTGTCAAACAACTAGAATTTGTATTTAAAATCAAGTATGATTTAAACTATCAAACATTTAGAATTTGTATTTAAATCATATAAAGTCAACATAATTTTAATATTTTTTATATATTTTTATATTTTTTTTTATTTTAAACTAAAATAAAAAATTTGTTTATTCACATTCATGTTTCTTTGAAGAAATTTTGTTGAACTTTTTTTGCACCACCATTTGTACTGCCCCCCCATTTGTACTGCCTCCCCAGATGAAATTAGCTTCCGACGCGCTTGCTAGCCACTAAAGCCGCTGGATTTTAATGAGCTTGATTATGTCGCTGTCAGCGTACAGCTCGTGCAGTTCATCACTCCACCGTATTCGGTACTCGCCTTTGACACAGATAGGTCCGTAGATCTTACGAAGAATCTTTCTCTCGAATGCTCCTAAAGTCTTTGCGATTTTCGTTTGTCGAGAGAGGGCTCTCAATTGCCTACTGAGCCCAAAGGAACACCTGTTGGCAAGAGTTATTTTTCGTTTAAATTTTCCATGAAGTTAGTGTTATTTTTCCTTGATAAAGAGCGGTCGAATTTTAGTATTATCGTATACTGTAACAGATGTTCAGCCTCTGGCAAAGAAAAACGAACATATAATATATGTTCTATGTGTAAGGTCCTCCTTATCATAAATAAAAATATTCCCACTTTGCATTTTTATTTATCATCAATAAAAATGATCATTATAAACTATCGTATTCTTTGTTTTTGTATTAAAAAAGAACCCATTTTGGACATAAAATCCCATTGAGAAACTCTGATGGGATTACATTTCCCAAGATATTTCTACTAAACATATATGCTTTTTATAGTTTTTGGGAAAACGAGTTAAAGAGTTCATTTTTCTGAAAATTAGGGAAGGCTTATTTTTTAAAATTTTCAATAACTTAATAAGTGACTTAATTTGAATTAGTGAGTTAGTATTTAGTGACTTAACAATTGTTTAAAATTTGTGTAGCCCACCTCTCCGCAATGGGATTTAAAAACACATTCATTGTTTTGGCATGCAGAAAAATTCCAATTTACACAACTTGCATGCTTACAAAGAATCGAGTAGTGTAGTATGAATTTTGAAGGTCTGTTATTTATTGATACTTTGGCTTGCAGATATGTGGGTATTAGGTCTCTCAATTTATGATTTAAATTTGGCTAGCCTACCTCACTCCTAAAATATTTAAGAATACTTTCATTGTTTTGGCATGCACAAAATTTACAATTTATAAAACATTCACGTTTTAAGAAATCGAGTAATGTATGATCGGTTATTTCCTGATACTATGGTTTGCGGATATATGGGCATTAGGTAACTCGATTTTTTCACATTCATGGTTTTGGCATGCAGGGGACAATATGAAAAAAGTTTAAATATGAAAAAAAATGAATAAATCTAACACAAAATTTTTGGGACTGAAAGAGTTAAGTATCTACTTACTACTCGTAAGCAGAATAACACCTTTAAAGTTTACAGTTCTTTTTGGCATCACTTATATTTTTAAGCCACTGATGGTACAGTTGCTAAATAATTGTATGACTTTTCATTTATGTGCATTTTGAAGGTTACTTAAATTTAAATCATTTTCTTATGCTCCAAAAAAAGAAACCCAAACGAGAGCATTTTTTACTTCATTTACAGATATTTACAATGGCGTTCCGATATTTACAATGGCGTTATTTTTGTCTTATTTTTTCTTACCTATCGTACTTTTATGATGTTCTGCCATTTTTTCATTAGATTTGTTTTGTAGTTTTTTTTTGAAAAAAAAAATAAACAACAAAAACGAATTTGAAAAAGATTCTTTGGAATTTATTTTACAATATTAAGGAAAAAGAGCCTATCATGCTTGTTACGTTGATAATTTTATGAAAATAAAATAAAAAATATGTTCTATGCAAAAAGCAAAAGGAAGGCAAATGTTTACGTCTTAAGTTTAATGTAATATATATGAGATGTAGACCAATTGGCACTGAAGAATAGAAGACGTGGTACAAACTTATTTTGGAAAAATATTTAATCACCTTTAAAGGCAAAATTTTATAAAATATTATTATGTGCTCCTATGATATTAATGCTACAAGTAACTTGTTTTGTTGTTACGCATATAAAAATGCGTAAAGGGGTAGTATATTAACTTTGTCACTCAGGCGTGAAACTTCTTGATTAGCATCACCTTCTGAGTCGATTTTGCCTTATCCGTCAGTTCATCTGTCCTTCTGTCTATCTGCGATCACAACAACAGCCGTAATTTAAGAGCTACCGGAACGAAATTTAATATATAAGCTTAATATTAAAAAATACAGATCAAGTCAGAAAATAATTCAAATCCACGTCTACCAAGAAAACCACGCCTACCTCCCATTGTCAAAACTATTGGCGTCCGCAATATTTGTTCTAGGGGCCAAAGACAAAAGAATCTAGAATGAACGTAAACGAAATGTAACCTATATAATGCTATGTACTATGGTTTTTGGTACTAAAGGCCCATTTCCAATAACGCGTGAGATGCGTTTCGTAAATTGACGCAAATATTCAATACATGAAGACATACCTAACTGGTTCCATTGAACAGCATGCGTTTGCACGCAGCGTAAAATATTCGAAAAATTGAATATTTCATGCGCGTGAAGCTTTGACAGCGAAATAGCTGTTCAGTTTTACAAAGGAAAAATTGAAAAAGGTTAGAATAATTTGAGAAAAACTAAAAAATTTATTACAGGCATTTAAGACGTGCTCCACACTCACGACACATCAGCAGCGGCATGCCGGAGTGCCTGACTATATGGGCGAGGAGTCCAAAAATGCATTTTAGAACAGTCGGTGGTGCAAATGGTCACTGGCATTTAAGACGTGCTCCACACTCACGATATATCTGCAGCGACATGCCAGAGTGCCTAACTATATGGGCGAGTTCCAAAATGTATTTTTACAAAGCATCAGTGTGTTTTATTTTGAATTGGTTCAAAGATTATTAGCCAAAACTGCGCAATTATACTATTTTTAAGAACATCAACAGAGCTGCGCAGTTTTTGTGTTTAAACTTAGCACCAATTCAAAATAAAACACACTGATGCTTTGTAAAAATGCATTTTTGAACTCGCCCTATCTGTCCATACTGCAGCAAAAACCTTTTACGGGACCAATAGTTTGCAGTCAAACAAAACTCAGTGCGTTTTATTTTCAGTGCGTTTTATTTTGAATAAACTTGTAAAACTTATACACATCAAAATTATGCTTCGCTAAGCAGAAGATCGGCAATCATATGTTCACGCACATGCTCCATTGGAAATTAATTTTTTTTCCTCAGCTTCCGCAGCGTTGAACGCAACGCATCTCATGCGTCATTGGAAATGGGCCTTAATTTTGTAAACATGATCAGGATACACTACACCGGTTGATACACGCTTGTACACATAAGAAAATCTTATATATTTTAAAGATGGTGTAAAAATCTTTCTCGTATCATGTCCGAAATATTTAAAAATTTTATTTTGTTTTTTTATCATGTAATGCATTTCAGTAATTTTTTTCTAAAACAAATATTCTTAATAGTTTAATAAAATAAATAATATGAGGTCTGTATCCTGAAATGAAATCGCATTAATTATAATTGAGCCCAAAGTTATAAACTTTTTAAATAAGAATACAAAAATTTCCTAATATTAAACAATATTTTCTGTTGGAAAACTGGAAAAGAAATTAAATTTATTCCATTTTTTAACTTTAGAAACCTTTAATTCCTAAACCAATTTCGAGCGGACTGAATTTTTTATAGATTTGGATTGAGGAGGTCAAAATCATATCAACCGCAAAAATTAAAAATTTGAGTTATCGCTATTCTTAAAATGTTCCCCCATGATAAGGAAGATACTTTTTATCGGTTCTCACGCCGCATTGACACCAATCTACTGATTTCTTTTCCAACATGCATCAGTTCTAACAGCTTGCAAGTTTGTACAATCAAGTACAGAAACATACTTATTATATGAATGATTTAAAAAAATTTTTTTTTAATTCAAAAAGTATGAATAAATATATAAAGAGGTACGTGTATATTAGATGGGTTTTGGGTTCTATACATTTTCGTAGCATATATACAGAATGTTTGTAATATAAGCACGTGACGCGAAAAAGGTTCACAAAGTTCTCAAGCTAGGTGGGCGCCGCTAAAAAACGTGAAGTTGAAAAAGTATAATGGATGTTTAAAATCGACTTTCTTTTTTTTCAGTAAATCATAAGAAGCTTTTGACTATAACTAACTCCAATGCAAAATTCTTTGCTTAATCTGAATACTTTATCAGATATTTTAAAAAATTGGTCCTTAATCCAAAATTGACCAACTTTATTAAATTTCCTAATTTTTTCTTTCGCTTTTGAATTAAAAGATTTGCTCTCGCCTAGATCGCTGCAAATTTCTTAAATTTAAATGCTGCACAATTGTTTGTCATTAAATTAAGTTTAGGAAAAAAAAATATCCAAATTGAACAATTTTGTGATGAAAAAACAAGCCAACTTTTTGGAAAACATTTAGTTTTTATTAAATTATTTACTCTGTCTTCTGCTTGTTTGCAATGACTTGAAAACATAAATTTGCTTATCGTCAAAGCTTATATTCGTTATTGAATTAAATGCCCCTTGCTATCTGTTGCTACGAAGAATGATCTTCGACTAATAATATCATTCCTCAGCATTCGTCAATTTCTCGTAGGAATAACTTCGTAATTTCCTTCATTACATTCGCAGTACTTACTTAAAATTCATTCGTAGGTCAGGTAAAGATTACCACATGCCGTCCAGGTCAATTTATCCTATTTTTCTGGTTTAATAAAACTGAAAAATGTGGTAATATTAACCTAATTTTTACCAGCATTTGTGGTTAAATCGAATTGAATAAGGTTTATTTAAACAATTGCTATGTTTACACGTTTTTACCTCAATCACTTACATGCAAATTTTGAAATTTTTCAACAATCACATCACGAGAAACAAAATTAAGAATAAAAAAAACTTTTTGCTCCAGCGGGTGCAGAGGGAGAGCTGGATCATAGTCACTTTAATTTCTTAGCTCAAATGACCACAGAATTAGATGAAATTGAAAACTTAACCCGCCGTTAGTGTGGGGTATGACGTACCCAGGGATTTGCTTACCCAGAGACCTAAGTAAAAAGTCGCAACATTGGCCGCATTCTAGCCGAAAAAGTGCTCAGGTAGCGAAGTAGCATAAAGTGATACTTTCTGCTGAATGGGTTTTTTTGCGAAACGTCAAACGGCAAATAGCTGTTCGTCATTCGTTGTTTTTTTTAACATCTAAAATTTGTTTATACTATTATGTATTCGTTTCACACAAGAAATCATTAATAAACAGCTTTATTGAAGAATAATGTTCTAATAATTAATTATTATCTATTTTCATTTCACACCACAACTTCAGCAACAATTAACAATTTGCAGCCATGTTTTTTTAGCCGTCAAAATGAAAAGAGCATAAGCAGCTCAACCAAAGTAGCATACAATTTTTTCGATACCTAAGATGGCGACCGATCGAGGAACATGTTGTTTGAGCACATTATGATACATACCATTCAGCCCGAAAGTTGTGGAACAGCTACGTAGCAAATTTTCGGCTGAATGGGGCCATTGTTTCATGCAAGCAAATCAACAGAACGAGCCGTAAAAAGCTTCGTTTCAAAAAAGGTTTTATTTTTATTACAGCTACTTGATAGTTGCTTGGTTTTGTTACAACACCAAAAGCTTGTTTATAAAAAATTAAAAAATCATAACAAATATTTTTAGATTATATACTTCTAATTAAGTAAAAAGTTTTTGAAGAGTTCAAATTAGTGTCAATTTCCAACAATTTTCAAAAAACCAGACTTTCTTACACACAAAAAAATGTATCAAAAAATTGTCGATTGAAAACGAGCCAAACGATGAAAATTGTAAATTCTACCGTTAAGAAATTGTAACCTACTGTAAACCATGTTTAGTTACAGTATTACGGTAAAACGTGGAAGTTGTTGAATAACAATTTTTACAGTGTTAGCACAAGAAGTCATACACTCTAAAAAATAAATACAAATTTACTATAATTATTATAGTAATTTTGTGTTGAAATTCAAACTGATGTATAATTATTAGGGGTCAATTTGTATGGACGAATTTTTTGGAGGTCTGGCTCAGCGAAATTCGTAAAATACATGTAATTTCAAGACTTTTTCTCCACTACACCATAAACAAATTCTGAAAAAAAGCTGTGCGGACTTTCGTAAATAGATTTTGTTCTCAATTATAAAATATGAATGTATGAATGTATGTGTATGAATCTATTTACGAAAGTCCGCACAGCTTTTTTTCAGAATTTGTATATGCTGTAGTGGAGAAAAAGTCTTGAAATTACATGTATTTTACGAATTTCGCTGAGCCAGAATTTGACCCGCCCTAATAATTATACTTTAAATCTTTTATTGATCTTTGAGCATTTACCATTAAACACTAGTCTTAGCAAAATTAAGCAATAAATTTTTAATTTTGCTGCAATATCAACTGCAATGCTTTGACTAATGAAACAGATGTTGAATATTCAAAACGTACAATATTTTCAACAGATGTTTACTCGACTTTGCTTGTCAACGTGTACGGATCATTATGTAATAGTTATATGGTTTTTAATTTAAAAAAGTTTGGTAGTAACTCGATTTTTAGTAAAAGTTTTATTGTGTTGTAATATCTCGTGTTGTACAACACAACAAAATGGGTAAATGTGGGCAATATGTTAATAATTAAATAAAAATCTATTAAAAAAATATCTGTATTTTATTTGTTTTTCTCTTTCGGATACTCATTTCTTTATGCAAGTGTTTATGTCTTATTTTGGTGTTTATATAAGTAAATATAAGTCAAATTTATTTCTACACGGGCCGTCAAGAGTGTGAAGTTTTAAGATATATTAAATTGTGTTTTAAACCAAGAATGTCAAAACTAAGAATTTTGCATTTACTAGAATATCAATAAAAATTTAAATGATTACATCAGTTGTAGTAAAAATAAATTCAAGTTGTTGAATTTTGCTAACATGAGAGTAGTAATTTTGTTATGGTACTACACAGATGATAGCAATTGATATTTAATTTTACTGCAATATCAATATTTTTCATTAATATTGCTACATATTTAACTTGAACATAAACACGTTTTGTTGAATTTCACTGCAAGGCAATAGTAAACAATATGTTTAATTAAATAAATTTACTACAGAAACAGCCGTAAAACTGTTGCCTACAAGTGTTGTAGTAAAATTCAACAAACACTTTTTAGAGTATACATTCTTTGCATTCGTTTCAAAATAAAATTGGTTTTGATACCAGTTTTATATCATACCCCATAACACTTTTGCTATGTATTAACTTTAGAGGTTTTGAGTTCATATTTGGAATTATGTGAAAAACATGTTCGATGAAAAAACATTAGCTGCCAACTTTAACTGTTCGAAACGTTAATATTTACTGTCACAGTTGTTAAGTTAAAATTTTTCTCGGTAATTTTAAACGAAAAAATAGTAACTGTGCAACAACAATGGAATTAACGAAATATGTTGTTTTTTATATTAACGCCCGACTTAAACTGCTTGAAACGTTTAGATTTACTGTTACAATTGTTAAGTTATAATTTTTGATCGGTTATTTCAAACGAAAAAATAATAACTGTGGAACAACAATTGTATTGACGTTAAAGTGGCTGCAAATATCGTTTCAATTTACAGACGAGGTTTTTTTTCGTGTACGTATTTGTCACTAAAACCGTAGATCGATTTCGAATTCGTCTACACACAAAGAAAAAAATCTAGTTAATGTAACCAAATTTTAACTAAATATCAGGTTAAAATTTGCCAACAAGAATCGTCAGGTTAAGATAACCACGTGCCATTCAGGTCAATGTAACCTGTTTTTTTGTTTAATGAAACTTACAAATGTGGTTATCTTAACAGAATTTTAACCAGTATTTATGGTTAGATCTAGTTTATTTAACCAAATGTCAGGTTTAAATGTTTTTACCTCAACTACCTATGTGCAAATTTTGGAATTTTTCAAAAATCACATGACGAAAAAAAAAAATTAAGACTAAAAAAATAGAGCTAGAGCAAATTAATCATGGGCACTTTATCATTTTAGTCGAAATGACCAAAGAATTAAATAAAATTGAAAACTTGGGTCTCGAGGTACCCTTGTTACAAATTCTGGTTGGTTCCAGATAGACGAACTTCTTTACATCTTTGCAAGATATGTTTTCAACAGGGACCTGCAAGACTCCCTGACTCCCTTTCTAATCTGGAGAATGCTGTGCTGACTTCGAGCAAAAAGAACATTACGCTACTACGTTTCAAATCAGCAACTCGGATGATATGCGGCACAATTTAGTTGAAAAAGTTACTAAAGATTTAGCTACACTGATAAGTTCCAACCAGTTGGCTTACGATTGGCTTTAGTCTTTAGCAAAATACGCTCGACAGGATATTATATGCGTGATTAAGAAAACTTATCGGACAGTTGTTGACGGTCGGAATTTTTATCAGTATCGCATTTAGAAACATATAAAATATTTTATTGCATAGCATGTCTGTTCTGGATATTTGCCACTAGTTTCCCGTTTTCATCCTTGCAAAGTCTTGGTCTTAAGCCCATCTGTCAGTCGTCCTATATTCTCGAAGGCGAAACCGCATTTAGTTCCACATAAACCTCATTCCAACTGTCACCAAGAAAGATTTTTTGTCGTAACAGGGGACATTGTAGAGAGGCACTCGTAGAAAGTTTCTTTCGTCTCATCGTTCTTGTAATCTATCGAAGCGTGTGCACTTATTAGACTTATGTGGAAAAATTTAGACGTGGTGCGGATTATGTCCAGCTGCATGTGTGAATCACAGGACGTGATTCCGTAGTATCTTCCCATTAACAAATCCGTACCCAAACTCATGCTTATCCGCACGGCTGCTGTAGTAGATATCACAGGTTGCTAGCCATGTGCAAAGCAGTCCCTTTCATCGCATTTTCTGGATTGCAGTGAACAGCTTTATATATTTTTAAGATATCAATCACTAGGATAACGGCACCTTCCTAATTATGTGGTACATTCCGAGTGCATATCCATAAATCATTATCATTTTTTCATTTGCGGTAGTCGTCCTTTTTCCTTCACATTTACTTGAAATTATTCTTTTATGTGGTGGGCTTAAAATCAAATCAAATGCACAAATCTATTTAACCTTAGGAGGCAGAGGAAATACCGT
Source organism: Dichetophora obliterata (assembly GCA_963920525.1). NCBI lineage: Eukaryota > Metazoa > Arthropoda > Insecta > Diptera > Sciomyzidae > Dichetophora > Dichetophora obliterata. Next base: position 146,023,440 of record OY986435.1, on the reverse strand, counting down.
TGCAGAGGATATAGCACAAGGAGGTTTGAGTCGACTTGAGACGCTTTTAACATGAATAACGCTATTTCGCCGGGTTGATGAAGTCAGACACATTTCGATCTCAAAGTTCGTTCCTTCCCTGTTTCTTCGTTCGTCGTCGAGTAGATGTATAAGTTTTCTTCTTAAAGAAGAAAAAAGCTTTGCTCAAACAAGTTTTACAAATCTAAATCGAAGCTAATCCCACAGAAATAAGGTAATAATTTGACCTTATAAAAACCTAATCAAGTCGTTGTTTGTTATATACTACAGTGCCACACTCATCTACGGTCATGTAACGGATAATCTTCAGTCTGTGTAGAAGTGGGTTTTAAAAGCTACAACAAATAACAAACAATCGGAAAGGGGACCTAAGCAAGCGGACAAGACCAATCGACAATCAGATAGACGGAGACTAAAGTCAAGTTACTAAATTGAACGTGAAAACATGATCTTTTATAGAAAAACAATGCAATATATACACAAACACATAAAAACAGTAACGAAAAACTTGTCGTCCGTAGCGCAACATAAGAAAAAACTAACCAAAAATACATATGATACAAAGAACAAAAAACAAAAACATTAAACTAGAATAGAAAAACATAAACAAGAAGCCGACTGCAAGATACACAGCTATTTCTGTACAAAGTTATTTAGTAGATACATGGTAAAAAATTTATCTCATATATTTATTCAACGGTTTTTTCTTACTCTTCATTTGTATTCATGTTTTTTTAATTCTCTTCACTTACTCTTCTTTCGTATTGTTGTTTTTTTTATTTTTGTTTGTTTTGTTCTTTTTCAAAATCTTCATCTTGTATCTTGATAAAGTCTTGGCTGCATGAGGCAGAAGATTGCCATTGCTTGATACATATTGAGTTTTTAAATACAGATTCTATGTATGTCTGTTGGTTTTTTTTTATTAATGTATGTCGTCTACAAGAGTATGTCGTATAGAAATAAAATAACATTAATATCTCAGCAGCTAGTTACTCATCTAGTATTAGGACGATTTTTTTAACGCACCTGCGAGTATAAAGTACAGTCTGCAGATGCTGCATAAAAACTGTTGGATGGATTGATTCTTTCAGCCATGTTCTGCCATTTTTTTCATCTAATATTCAAGTGTTTGTCGTTATTCAAAGAAGTGAGAGAAGTTAATTTTCAAACTTATATGTAAGCTACATAGCATTTGCAATCAAATTTATTTTGTGCTTCTCATCAGCCAAATAAAAATTTACGCAATTTGGTTTCTAAAAACTTGTTCTGACAATTTTCTCCGTCATTATATATATACATTTTATCCGCAACCAAAAATTTACAAATATTAAGAAATTTTAAGGATCTCCATTTGAAGGGTTGCATACAGCCTACAAATTACAAATGTAGACCACTTAAAAAATTACACAGTCTTATACTAAAAATAATTAATGATTTCCATTAAAGGATTCTGTTAGAAGAGCTAAAACAAATAAAGTTTCGTGTATCAGAGTTTTATTTTTCTAGTCTTACGCATTGTACTAACATAAAAAGTAAGAAAACTACTAAAAAAAAGTTTTTTGGGTCGGTTCCTCATAATAATCCTAGATTTATTTTAAGTATTTCAACTCTAGCGAAATCCATCTGTAAGATGGAATGGTTTTAAAAATCGAGTTTTTTGTAAAAATATTGGCTGATGTAATAGCTGTAAAAAGAAGTAAAGAAATTATAGGCCGGAGTTCTTCATCAAAACACATAATTTTTACATGTTATTCGAAGTACGTGCTTTCAAAGCAATGCAATGACTGCATTTTTAAAGCAGTAAATTGCAATGTATTAAACGATAAATTACTTTAAGCATAAGTATATAATTTTCATACAATTATAGCTACCCAAGCGGACTTAGGTTATTTTACTTTTATCTCGGTGTTGAAAAACTTTCAAAACTAAAATATCTTCATATATATTTTTTTATTTTCTTAATATATTTCTTCAGTGCGTGTTTCTTTTATAATTAACATTTTAGTTTTAATATATGTACATCAATTAACGCAATTCTGACCAGAAATCGAACTTTCCAAGAATATCTTAAAAGTGAGGACCTCAATAGAAATAATTAAGTTTTTTAAGCTTTAGTAAAAATACCTTTTAAAAAATGAAAAAAATGAATGAAAAAAATGAATGAAAAAAATTATTATTTTATCTCAAAGTCAAAAATTTTAAATTTTTTGATGTAGACTGGAAGAATTTTTGTCCGATCTGGGAATGTTTGAACCACGTTTTGTCACTTATATATACAAATATATGTATATATTTGTATAATTGTATTGTATATAAATACAAGTCATATAAATGGTGTGCATTTTAAAAAGTAACAATATTATCCTGAACTCAAAATATGACAGTTTTTTTGTAGAAACGTAAATTTTTTACGAAAATGAGCATTCTTTGGTGGCTTTCCGTTTTTGTCCCCAACTGGCGACACGAAATAAATGAGAAGACCATTGCGCATAAGCCATACGTTTGAAAAATTGAAGAAACGATCTACACTAGAATCCCGTAAATTATATTTAATATGTACACAAAAAAAAAATTAAAATTAAAAATTCTTGGTAATAATACAATGGCTAAAAAGAGCACAGTGTGGTTTTTTATTATTTGTCAGTTAGACATTTTTGCTATCCGTAGTTTAGTTCTTAAAAATTTTTTCACTAAAAAAATCTTTGCGTTTATAAGTTTTTATGAAAATTTATTACAGTTCAGGTAATTATATTCCAATGCTTAGCTTTTACTGCGTCATTTTCAATTGTCAGTTTTTTCAAACAAATCAATCTCTGAAAATGTTTAAATATTTAAACTGCTAATTTCAGATTTTAAGTTTCTAAGGTGACATTTTATGTAATTAAGATATGTAAAACTGATATAGTGAAAACCATGCATAAGTTAAATATTTATAATACCTATTTTAATTTGAATATTATCCGTAACATTAAAATATTTATACCAATAAATGTAATATTTATTTTACTGATAGCTTAGTTTTTTCAGAAGATAAGCCTAGAAAATACGGCACGCAAATGACATGTTGTTAGTTAATTTGGGAATTCAATAGCAGCAGATACTGTTTGTACAACGCGTTTTGCACAATAATAAATCGGAAAAACATCGTAAAGGTAATTTATTTTTATCGTTTTGTTTTTAATTCATTTATGAAGTAATAAATTTGTAGAGATACTGCAAACTACTGGTTATCAAAGATATTGAATGAATTGCTCAAACGGCTTCCTGACTGTCTCTCTTACCACTTTAACACATCAAATCTTAAATAGCAGCAAAGTGCTTATGAAAGTTATAAAAAATTAACTACTAGCTAATAACTCATAAACGATTTAAAAGGCAACAATAAGAACAACAGCAAAAACAAGTACGCATTTTTATGCGACTTTGCGGTGCCTTTTAAGTGGAATAAAATAATAATTAAAAAGTAAGTATGTATGTTATAAAATGTTTGTGTGTATTTAATGACAATAAACATACTCGTTGATTTTTTTGTTGTTGTTTTCAACACCTTAGCACCTTATAAAACAATTAACACTTGGCGCTGGACTTAAAATTCAAGTGTTAATTGGATGAGTAGCAACAACAATCAAGAAAAATTAATGAATGAATGAATGAAAGGACAGCCAAAGAAGTAGAATAAGTAGAAGAATATGAAATCTAATAAAACAATCATAATATTATAATAATAATAAAAACGTGCTTCAGTCGGTGTTAAAGTTGTGGTGTTGATGGTAGCAATGAAGGTGATGTAGGAGGAGGTGCTGGCCAGTGCGGTACGAAAAACTAAACAAATCATAAAAATTAAGTTTATTAACATGAAGTGCGTGTATCTGTTAAAAACAACGGCAATAACAACAATTTACTGGTTAGCTATAATCATTGACTTTGATAAATGATGCATGTCAGCCATTTACAACAACAACAATATCAGAGCAAAAATAATATATTTAACCAAGATACATGCATGAATGGAGTGACGTAGTGAATGAGTTAAAATACATAATAAAAATTTTATATTAGGCTATAATCTTAAAGAGAACTAGAGAACTACTGCACTACTTAAAGTTAAAAAACAAAAACCACAACAAAAGCAGTGCAGTCGTTGATGTTGCCAAGTGGCGGGGGCTCAACCGCAATGAGTGTCTCTTTTAAGGTGAAGCCGCTTTTTTTATGTTTGCAAATTCAAAAACGTCATAAAATGCAACAGAAACCGAAACAAACATCAACAGCAGCAGCAACAACTATTTACAATAAATGTTTTCAAGTTCAACGATACAATAACAACAGCAACAACAACAACAGAAGAGGAAGAACAATAAAAATTATTTATTACTACATTAAACGAAGACAACAACAACTGTAGCAATACTACATCTACAACAACATTCTCTGACAGTAGTTAAAGCATTGTTGACTATCATTTTGTTATGGCTGCGCATTTTTATATGCATTATTTTTATTATATTTTTTTTAAAGGAGCTAAAAATGTTTATGCGTCAAGGCCATTTGTGTAATAGCCAAAACTAAAAAAGTATTTTTAAGCGGACACACACTCACAAATAAATATCTATTGTTGATTGATAGATAGTTGACGACGATGTAAATATTACCTAAAAATAAACAAATTAGCAGTCGAGAACTTCTTCTTCTATTTCTTTTTCTTATGCTATTATCCAATAATAACTGAATGTTTCTCATTTACTGTTGCCCGGGCGTTGTTAATGAAGGAAAAGTTTAAAATTAATATGATTTTTTAAAAGTTGTAAGATCAAGCTAACGCATAACATCATCGGTAATACAATCTTGTGCATTCGAATTATAAAGTCACATTCACTAAGCATCTGAAATTATGTGTCAAAGTAAGTTTAACAACTTTTCAAGGTCAATTTTAAGGTTAAACCTAAGGTCAACGTCTATTTCTAGTCTTGGATATTCCTTGTCCGATGATTGGTTTGTATTTTGTATTGAGAAATCGCACTCACTGCAAGTATCGAAACATGTGGCAACGCCAATATGGAAAATTTTTACAAAGATGATAATGCGTAAATTGAAAAGATGATAATATGTTTTTATTTCGTATGGACGACGACTCATACGAAACGTAAGTACGCAAAAACGCATTTACTAAAAATTCCGAATGATGTGGCAACGCTAATTTTTTAATTGTGTATTTTTGTAGATCAGTTAAAAAGCTATAATATTTTCAATATTTTGAATAGGCTTCCTGATCAATTCTTTTTTATGCAATTAAATTAAAATTTCAATTCATAATTTTCCCGACGTTTCGTTGATTCTTTTTCAACTTCTTCAGGAGATCTTTTATTAAAAACGAAAACAACAAAAAAACAATTTTTTTATAACTTAGTTGAACAAATCATTTTGAATTTGAAATTTAAAAATAGTTTAAGTGAAAATTATTTGACTGATAATGAAATAAATATATAAATAAAAGCTGTAAACAAATGACATAAGAACTCACATGCTGAACGTTTAATTTGATTAAAACATAAAAATTGTTTAAATACTTAGTTACTTTGAAGTTCTTTTTTATAAAATTTTTTAAAATTATATTTATCGTAAACTGCACCACTTGTCAACACTGTCTTATTGGTTTAAGTATTATTGGTTTAATATTTTTTAAATTCTTCAAGGAATTCTAATTTGCAGTTTAAAGCTTCACTATCTACTTTGATCCTTGAATCGACTTTGCCCTACGATTTATTTTAATAATAATAGTGCGACCACAATAACTTTTGGTTAGTAAACTACGTAAATTTGCGCATATATACATATTAAAATATGCATATATGTATATGTTGTTTACTACAGGAAAAATAAATAATTCAAATTTACCAATATTTATTTCCATAAATTGAACATAACTTTGAATTTAATTTAGTTTTAACCAACAAAACAAATGAACAAGAATAACAAATTCATCACCAAAAATAACAAACGAAAACTTATTATAAAACAAAACAAATTTTTTCATGAATTTAATTGTGAGCTTTTTAGATCAGGTAAGTTTGAAGAAGGACAACAACAACAAACTTGTTTTTGAATAATTTTTAATTATAATATGAAATGCCTTAAAATAGTTTTGAAAAATATAAATAAAAAAACCAGAATTTTTCTTTATTATTGTACAGAAAGGAATTCTACGTCTATACTTACGATACTATTGAAACTGTCTTTTTATATTAATATTAATACATAAACAGCAGAGTTTTGCAATTAAATTCATGCGCACCTAACAAAACTCAGTTTTTTCAATGTATATCCAAATTTGAGGGTGGTCACAAAAAAACAATTATGCAGTTATCTTATTTGCTACCAGGCTTACAGCTTCAACTATGTCTTGTGCCAAGTTTTTACATTTTTCTGTATTTGTTACACCGAGTTATTCGATGTTCAATAAATTTTTAAAAGAATTAAAAAAAAACTAACCAATTCAATTAGAGGATATGTTAAATGCTGCTAATATGATTTCGCTTAGAATTTGCCTTAAAGAACTACAGGAGTTTGATGTTAAAAACTTTTTTAAGCTAAAGAGAGAAATGGAGCCCATGCGAAGGAAAGGTGTATAAGCAAATAAAAATGAAGACACAGTTTTGATAGTATCTGTGTAGACGTAGAATTCTGTTTTATACAGCAATAGAGAAAAATTTTGTTTTTTTGTATGTATTTTTCAAAATTATTTTAAAGAACTTCATCGTCTAATAAAAATTATTTAAAAACTAATTTATTTGGAAACATAATTTGTATTTCTTATTTTTGTGATGAATTTGCTCTTCTTGTACATTTTTATATTGGTTACAATGAAATATAATGCAGTGTATGTATAAGAAATGGAAATAAATATTTCGAAAAAATATGACTTTATTATGCTTCTCACATTTTTTATCACATTTTAACTTAAGCAAACTAAATATATTTTTTATATGAAATAAATTTAATTATAATTCCGTTTATAACAAGATTAATTACTTTTTCCTTATTTAATTCGCGCACGTCATTCACTTTTTAACACTAATATTAACACAAAAAGTTTCAAGTGAGGGCACACTCATTAGACTATGAACATACCGAAATAGTTTTATTTCACAAAATTTTCAGAACTTCAGCTCAAAAAGCTTTGTTTTTGTCTCAAAACACAGAGAGAACACATGCATTTCGACTAACGTGTAGAAAACTGTTTCCTCTTTGAAAGGGACATAATGTGCATGGACGTTCTGTCTTATTCGGTATGGACATTATCGTCGTAAAATGATTTGCCCTTGTACATAATGTTTTTTTTTCACCACAAATAAATAAGAAAAAATAAATTGAGCTTGGAGCGAATTTTATGCCAAACGACCATAACATCCGTGGACATTATGTCCCCCCACCATTTAATGCATGTTTTTCTCATACAAAAATCTGAATTTTTTCCTCTTAGATCTTGCAATTTTGTATCTTTATTAAAAAGTGACAAAATCCAAAGTAAGATATTCTTTTACTGTTGATAGATTTTTTCGAATATATTTTATCTTTGTACCGTGAATATTAAAGACTAAATGTATATCAAAAAGTGTGCACTAAATACCTTGAAAATTTTTTTGTAAATGACCGCGCTGACGCGTATGACGTCAAAAAAGTAATGTTTTGATTTGAAAAAAAATTAGTATGCCACAAAATTCTACGACCGAAAATTAAGTTTACGTGTCTAGCGCACTGTTAGATTTGCATCAAGTGAAACCACTCCCGGTGAAATAATGTCAACAATAAGCTATTTAATTGTGTTTTAATATAAACACAGCCTATAAGAAAATTAGTAATACTCACGAATGTATGAAAAAATTTTATCAATAACAAAACAATGCACAATATAACGAGTTCTCTAAAACCTTTTAAAATATATAATTAGCAAGAATATTATAACTTCAATTATTACAAGTTAAGTTTAAAATTCAAAGGGTATTAAGTAGTGTCCGACCGAATATTCAGCTTCGGCTTCGTATTCAGTCTGTAATGCAAGTCTCGCAATATGAGTATATTCCATTATTGGCATTCTTCTTACTTTTTTAATATTAAGAAAATGGCCGAAAAATATTTACCTACTCCGTCAACGGGCGTGGCAAGTGAACAACGTTTTAAAGCTGCTGGGTAGCTGCAAACGAATAGACGATCCAATCTTCTTGGGGAAAATGGTGATAAGTTGCTGTTTTTAGCTAATAATATAAAGCTTTTTTAATTATTGGTTTTTTATGATTAATTACCATGGGTGGATGACATAACTAGTGTCCGACCGAAACCGGAATTTTGACGGAACTGAAACCGAATATTCGGCCATTTTATAATATTCGGCCAAAACCGAAACTGGTTATTATTTATTTTTTTCGATTTCTAAACCTTAACAGGTTTTATAGCAAATTTAAAATTATAAAATAAGATATTTAATACAATTCAAAAATATAATGTATGATATTGATTGAAATCATGCTCTATTAACAAACTAAAAGTTTTCATAAATTACTTAAAGTATATAATTTTATTAAAGTATAAAAACAAAAAAAGTTAAGTCAAATCGATAATATCAGACAGCATAGCAGGGTTGGGTTTTGAAGACAAACAAGGTCAAGTTAGCAACAATTTTTGTATCCGGACATCGGCGGAGAATCTAAAACACCACTCCAATATAATATATATCGTACAGTCTTCCTGAAGCCGGTGGGAGCCAGGCTTCACAGGGTGATTACTCGACAGACTAGGTCAACTTCACCAAACCAATTTTCATTTTCATTAATTATCATATTAAATTAATATGAAAATTTAAGTTTCTACAACTATTTTTTTTTTATTAAAAGAAAACAAAAGTACTTTCATTCACATAAGAAAAAATGTCATATAAAAAAAGGATTATTTGAATATTGAAGTTTATAAGAATTAATTAAAATTTACTATAATAATAAATGAGATCATTTTTTATTTTATTTTTTATTACATAAGTATTGCATACTTTATATATTCCGTACACACTCAAAATATTGTGCACCTACAATATACATTTTTATAGGACAACAAAACAAATTATTTTTTTTTTAAAGGTTTAGTATTATAAAAATTGAAATATATCATTTTCTTTTCCTTTATTCCACACACACAGAATTCGTTCGGAAGTTTAATTATCAATTTTTGGCTACAGTACCTATAAAACTTTAGTATTAATTGCAATAGAGATGATAAAATCGAAAATGATAGAATCGAACGCATAGAATTAACCAAAATGTTAAAATGTCAAATTATAGACGAATTCATAATTTTTGTTTTGTACAATACGTTGTAAATATTCTTATTAAACCAAACTTATATATTTGAATTATATGACTGATGCAAACATTTTTTACCAAAAGTTTCGGCTGACAACAAAAAGGGCCGAAACTGGCCGTAACCGAAACCGAATATTCGGTCGGACACTAGACTTAACGTCCATGGACATATGGTCTATTCGTTTGCAGCTGCCCAGCAGCGCTAAAACATTGTTCACTGGCATGTGACGTTATTGATCCGAACAAAGGTGTTAAAAGCAAAAACGATAACAGTGTCCGTAAAGCCATTTTTTGAATACGCATCATTCTCTCTTTACAAAGATTTTAGGATATCATACAAAAAATCTAATAACAAATATTTCTGAATACTCAACTCAAAAATCCCAGATTTTAATTGTGATAGTCTTGCACAAAATGAACGATATGTAAAGTACACTAACAATTTTTGATCAAGTGCAATTATTTATACTATACAATAAAATAAAATGTTCAATTTAATAATAAAAAACTGTTTACATTTTATGTTCATTGTTTACTACATAACTTGTAAAAAATTAATTTTTTCATTGATCATACTTGTAAATTATTTTTTATATTTGAACATTTTTTTGGGATTGTGGAAAAAAAAATTAGGCTGTGGCAGCCATGGTTGGAATATTCCCAGAAAACAGCGCTTGGTTTGGTTTAGTTCTTATGTGTATTTATTAACTGAGAAGCCAACACTCGGTGCATTATTGCCGAAATAAGCTGGCTAGAAAAAGTGGCGCAAAATTTGATTATCTTATCGCTATCATAACACGCTTTTAAAGCAAAAATATTTATAATTTCATTAGGTTCTCAATACTTTATTTTATTTTAAGCGAAACACAATTTATATGCTATACCTATACACCACTATTCAATATCTGTGGCAACCCGCACAAGCTATTTTTATACATAGAATCAGACCAGATCAAATATTTATTTTTGGAAGCAACAATATTATGGTCACATTAAATAATTTAGCAACTGTTAAATTTTTACTATCAAGAACAAAATATTTGATAAGAGAGATAGAGAGAGAGAGAGAGAGAGAGAGAGAGCATTTCATTACCTTATTATTTCAAAATAATATTCTTTTTCTCGAAATAATAGTATGTGACTGCAGCGGGCTCGTAGCAAGGTTTTACCCACGGGGGGTTTTGATTAAAAAAAAATATTGGCAGTTTTTGATATCGAATAATCAAAAATTATTTTTATATGCATATTAAATGTTTGCTCCCCCATAGACCAAATTGTTGGCGCCATAGACTTAAAATAGTCGATTTAATATAAAAATAATAATAATATAAAAATAATATCTTTAAAGTTTCGTGCTGATTGATAGACTTTTAAAACTAGATCAAAAGATCAATAAATGGAGATGCGTTTTACAAGTAAATCATCTCTTGAAGTAAATTTTCTTTAAAAAACAAGTATGCATTTCGTTTTTAATATAATTGTTCTTTAAAATGAGTTAACATAAAAATGGGGTTAAAAGCACTAATTTGCGATATTTTACTTTTCGGAAAAGATTATTTAATTTCTTGTTTCAATAAAAAAAAATTTATGAAATTCCAAATTTTAGAAATTGCAATGAAATGTTGTTGAAATATTTTCTGAAACAACACTTAATGCAAATGAGGAGTGTCTTTTTAAAAGTTCCAATTTAAAATTTTTGAAAAAGCTGTTTTTACTATGGCTTAGCACTTAAAATATTTAATCCTATTTGCACAAAAAAAAAAATTAAGAAAATCGTAAATTTTTCCAATATTCTGTGCATAAAAGTTTATGTTCAAAAGGGTCTTAATATGCATACTGAAAAGTTGCTTTTGAAGATATTTTAACAAAAGGGGCTAATTTCCATACAAGGTTTAAGTTTTGGTACAATATTTAATCTCATCAAATTTTTTTGAAAGAATCAATTACAAGTTCCCTTTAAGGTAAGAAACTGATTATTCAATGAATGAAAGTCCTCAATGAATCCTCATTTCTACAATGAGAAACCGACGAAGAATGTGAACGTATTAAGCCCGACATAGGTCACTTACGTGTTTAGTGAATGAATTATTTCTGTGAAAGCTTCTTATGTATATTTATTGTTGTGCTCATTTTATAAATTGCTTAAAAACCTTATCAAAATGTCTACTTCTTCAGTGACTGCACAAGAGGACATATTTTTAATTTTGAAATCTCTATAACTCTGAAACCATTAAAATTTTTTTATCCATCCTTACATCATATATTAGCTGTTTTTCTCAGAATTATAAACACAACAAAAACTAGACTTTTTTCAGTTTTCTTCAACTTCATACAATGCCGAAATAAACTCTTTTGAACAGACACTCATCAAATACATAAAAATTGTGCGATTACGTTGCTTACTCAATCCCCAAAAATACGAAAATGTGAAAAAAATGACATAACGGGGTGCTTTAGCATAGTCTTTAGTTATTTTGTGAAAAAAATTACAAAAAACAAAATTCGGATCAAAAAGTTATAGCTGTTGAAACTTGATGTTTTTTACTAAAATGCTTAAAGTGCCTGTGCATTTCAAACACAAAAATAAAAAAAATCATAAGAAATTTCAAAAACTATATCCATCATTTAAAATTATTTAAACTAATTTAAAAATATTTCTTATTTTCATTAAAAAAAAATTCATTACGAATTTATATAGTAATTTTAAATATTTTAAAATAGCAACTCTACAACATAACCAAAGTGAAATACAACTGTTAAACATTTCAATTTACGTTACTAAAGTAGTGATTAATACGCTTATTACAATACGCTGTTCTAGTTATTAATTTTTGGGGAAAAACAGCAAAGACTGTGAATGGAAAATCTTGATTACAAATGTAAAAGGTCCGCCATCTAACATTTTTTTTTCAACTAGTGCTTATTACGTGAATGGTAACACTTAGCTCATGTTTGATTTGACAGATAATTAGTTTTATCCTTCCGCTGAACGAATACGGTTGTGTATACGCTTGAACAACGCTGGGAAGTGGGCCTGCGATCGACTTACAGAATATGCCGATTTTGCCAAAAAAATCATATTTTCAGATGAAGCTCATTTTGATCTTGGCGGGTATGTAAACAAGCAAAAATTGTCGCATTTGGGGCACAGAAAACCCGCACGCATACATTGAAAAGCCGCTGCACCCAAAACGAGTCACTGTTTTGTGCGGATTTTGGTCCAGAGGCAGAATTGGGCCATTTTTCTTCGAAAATGAGCAAGGAGTGGCCGTTAGAGTAAATTTCGATCGTTATCGGGCCATGTTGTTCACAAAAATTGAGGATATTGGCAACATTTGGTTTCAACAGGATGGCGCTACGTGCCACACAGCCGAAGCTACACTCGATGTTTTGCGCCCTGTTTTTGAAGATCGCATTATCAGCTGCAGAGCTGATGTCGTTTGGCCACCTCGGAGCTGCAATTTGACACCGTTAGACTATTATTTGTGGGGTGACCTCAAAGATAAGTGTTACGCCGACAAGCCAGAGACAATTGACGCTTTAAAAGACAATATTCGTGAAGGCATTGGTGCAATACAGCTGCACACAATCGATAATGTGCTTAAAAATTGGACCGATCGTGTAGGCTACTGCATGGCCAGCCGAGGCAGCCATTTGAATGAAATTATTTTCCGTTATTAACCGGAAGGATTCTACTTTCAAATGAAAAAAGAAATTTGAGAAAATATCCAGTAGTTTTTTAATAGAATTTAAAAAAAAAAAGTCATTTGGCGGACCCTTTATTTAGTTGGTAGTGCGTACATAAATAGCAATTTGAAAATCAAAAGTTTTTATTGTTTTTATTAGTTGAAATGCGAGAGGCGATATTGTGGTATTTCGAAATTCGGTTGCGTTGTCTTAAGCTTTAATAACAGCATCCTGTAGCTTCTTTCTAGACCCTAAGGGGGGTTTAATGGGCTCGTAGATAAGGGGGGTTTTAGGGGTTAAAACCCTTTTATCGACGAGCCTGGACTGCAGAATTATTTTCCTACGTAGAGAAATATATTACGTAAATAACTTTTTCAAGTAAGGGCCAATCCGGATATCTTTAACCAGTGGTTTTCTACGAAATATGAAATCTCTTATAAATTCTTAACGTACACTCGCGGTCAAAAAATAAAGCAGACTAAATAATTAAGTAACAAATATTATTTTTCTTGAATTATAACACATTGTGCCGAAATCGACAAAAAAAAAACAACACCGAACTTTATAGAAATTCCTTAAGAGGTACATGTTGAGGGTAAATCTTATCTAATTTGATCTCCAAATTTCGTCACAATTTTTTTTAATTTATTTTTAAAGTTGAAGTGTTCGAATTTTGTTGTGCCGATATTCATTGAATTTTTACAGCTCTTTGCTTCGTTGGAAATGAAAAAATAAAATTCATTTCTTTTTCGTAGAATTTTGCGTAAAATAAAGCTATGTAAAAAGAATTGCGATAAAATACATAATAAAACGTGTAACGAAGCAAATTCTTGTACTTTTCTTTAACTTAAAAAAAAATTGTGCTTCTATAAATTTTAATTAAAAAATATTCCATTAATCGCATTTGTTTTTTCATATACTTTTCAATTGAACTTGAGAAGATCGAAATCGGTTAAGAGCTCCTTAAATAGCGCCAATTTTAACTTTTGTTTTTTTTTTCGTCAAAAACTGAGTGCTATCTATATATTTATTACCATACAAAATGCTCCCATTTTGCCAAATCTTTTACAAATCCTTATTCTACTCAAAGTTATACTAAAGGAGGTTATATAAAGGTTATACAAAGTTATACTTCTACTCAAAGTACCGAAAGGAAGTGAAATTTTTTTCATTTCCAACAAGGAAAATGGCTGTAAAAATTAAACGAATGTCGGCACATCTAAATTCGAATACTTCACTTTTAAAAATAAATTGAAAAAATTATGACGGCATTGAGATGTCAAATTAGGTGCGATAGACTCTTAACATATCCCTCTTTAAGAATTTCAATAAAGTTTGGTTGTGCTTTTTTTTGCCGATTTCGTCAAACTGTGCTATAATTCAAGAAAAAGAATATTTGTTATTAAGTCAGCTTTTTTTGACCGTGAGTGTAAATGATAATAATAATAACATAATGAATAACAGTCGCGTCAGGTTTACTTTTTAGTACTATTCATTTAATAGGATTCACCCACAAAAAATCTTATTTTTTTTTTGGTCTTATTAAGTTAAATTAGTCTTTATCTACTTAAATCAACAACAGTAATAATAATATTTCTAAATGAGAAGTCAGTATTTAGCGTGACGTGAAAGATATATTTCATGTGACAAACGCTGTTAAAAATTTAATATCAAAGGTTTTACGGAGTATTTTAGAAATGCTAATATATTGATTATGTGCCATTCAAAGGGTAGAGTTGATTGACTTAATTTTTTTTTATTGCACGTCCCCTCTCATAATCCGTACGGATTTCAAACACATTTCGACGAACGAAAATTATTTTGATTTAATTGCCAAAATGCAAAAAGTCCGTAGGTTTGGTCCATTCTAGTCACGTAAGTTGCAGTATTGAAAAGAGCATTAACCCAAAAAATGTCTCATGATTTTAAGTTAGGTATTTCTGAATTCTGTCAAATTCGGCAAATTCATCATTATTTTTTAATATCGAATTTCATTACGATAGCTTTAAGTACAGTAGTATAATCATGATCACAAGCGGACAGACAAACAAATGAATAGACGGATAGACAGATAGAAAAATTGAAGTCGACTCAGGATATGATGCTAGTGAATAGTATATTTTCTTTTTACACCTGTCACGTCTCTTTATTGTCGTCTGCATTCAATTTATTAATTAACAAATTAGTCAAACAAAAACATTTTCACCTATTAATAAATTGCTGATTTAATCAATAGATTTTATCAGAAATGGCTTTTTTTTATTTGAAAATAAAAATCAAAGTGCTGAACATTAACATTGCATGAACTATTAATAGTGCATGAACTATACATTTCTTGTCGTTTTTATTTTTTTAAGAAATTTGTTCCAAAGAAATTGGACAAAATTTTGCTGGAAAATTAACTTATTCTCTTTTGTAAGAGAGTACAAACAGGTATTCGCAAAAATACACTAAAAAAATTTAATTTACAACGTTATTCGCGATTATGCTTCAATTGTTAAGGTTAAGTCTATAATGTCTTCTGTGCAAAATAGATTTTTTTATGTTGGTGAAATGGATTGAATCTTTGCTAAGCAATAGAACTCCTGTTACTTTTACAGTTTTACAATAGAGTTTTCTGTTACTTCTGGAGTACCTCAAGGAATTCGCTATGGTCACCACTTTTTTTTCAAATTAATGTAAATGATTTGTTATCTGTAATTAAGCATCTTGATGTTTTCTGACTATGTCAAATTCTTTCTTTCTTTCTTTCTTTCTTTCTTTCTTTCTTTCTTTCTTTCTTTCTTTCTTTCTTTCTTTCTTTCTTTCTTTCTTTCTTTCTTTCTTTCTTTCCTTCTTTCTGTCTTTCATTATTATGCTAAATGCTTGTTGGATTATCAAACTTTCGAAGGAAGCAACGAACTTTCTTTTAGTTAGAAGATCTTTTGAGTTAATCACATTTAAGAGCTTGCCGTGGCTTCAATTTTGTACTTGATGTCATATCCTTAAGTGAATCCGATGACACATTAAACATAAAATTATAGATAAATTAAACATTAAAATTATAGAAATGGATTATTAGTTTTAGTATATCTATATTAAACTCATCTGAATGAATCTAAATCTGTTGATCCTCAATTTGTACACATACTTTTATGGGGAGTATCAGATCGGTGCCCTCCCACGTCTTATGGGGAGTATAATCAGTGTCGGATTAAACATTAGGTCAAGTACATACTGGTCTATGGGTCCCGCTCTTTTTAAGGGCCCTGCAACAACGGACATTTTTTTCCTTCCTCTTATCTGGAGGTGGGTCACCTGTTACTTTTTCGGACCCGGTCAGCAACCAGGGGCCTCCATGCCACCACTGCCTTCCCCTTCACACTTTCTGCATTAGATATTCACCTACCAAGCAACACGCACTCAGTTAAAACTGTTGAATTGTTTCTACCTCTCTTTAACTCTGCCATGCTGGTCAATTTGTAGTAAGACCAACTGAGTTTTTTTAAATAGCAGCAATATTTATACAAAATTTCCCGAATAAAATCATGGAAGTCTATAGAATACTCAACACCATGCATAGACTAAATCGAAACATATTTGTTCCATACATAGGTTTAATTATGTACATGGGACACATATATTACGTATTTTGACGTATTATCAGGGCTCCACGTCAAGGACCTAGTGCTATAAGGTGGTGTGCAAGGGCCGATGCGATGAAGTCATTCTCCCACGTCTACAACAACTTTCATAGGGTTTTACAAGACTTCGCTGAATATGCGACTCAGAAAGCCAAGATAATCCACGAAGCTAAATGTCTGATAAATGAATTATCAAAGAAGGGAAATGTCACCATTGTTGGCTTTTGGGCTGCAATCTACGACCGAATATACGGAGTGAGAAAATCTCTACTAAAGGAAACAATAGAGCTTCAAACGGCAGTTAACCTTCATAAATCATTACTCGACTTTTTGGAATTTCAAAGAGAAAAATTCGATGACTTACAGAGAAAGGCGAATGAAACGACCAATTTAAGTGACGACGCGCAGATCAACGCAGGCGTGTGAGCTAAACAAAAAGGCAGTATAACGATGGTGACTTGGAAGAGATTTTGCTTGAAATAAGGGAAAAGTTTAAATGCGAAACTTATCTACCAATAATAGATAAATTATGTGCAGAACTTTTTGCCGTCTCGAAGTAAATGACAAAGTGGAGAGTATATTCGGATTTCAAGTTGAATTCCCATCAAAAACAGATATTGACATCAATAAATCTGCCCAAGATTTGCAGAGAGGTTTTCCGAAGACATAGAAAAAGTTTATATTCTTTCGAAGCTGAAACTTCAAAAAATTGTCACAGATCATCGAAGTCAGAAGAAAGCGATTTCAAAGCCAATAAGGGTAAAGGAATATGACGTTTTGGAGAAGGTGGACTTCAAAGATATTTTAAAAGAGTTTATCACAAAAAAAATTAAGAAAAGTAAATATATAAAATTTTATGATATATTAATAATATTTATTAATAATATTATTTAAGATTTTATCATCTAGATAAGATATATTATTTATAAATGTTTGCCTAGCTCAATAGAATTGCTTTGTCAAGATTTTGTTGTTCAAAACGAATAAGGTTATAACATATATTCAATTGGGAAATTGGCCACAAGATTTCGACGGCCTAAGGGCCTTTGATAAGTCTTGCGCTGAATGTGTCGACTGTACAGTAGACCAAGTCAAATGCTACTTTCTACGAAATCCTCCGTGGCCCCTGAAAAACACGATGGTTGCAAATGAAGTAATTAGAACTCTTGAAAGTCGAAGAATTGTCATAAATGGCCCGGTTCTATTCGATAAAGCGATTTTCAGAAAGTAATTTTAGATGAAATGTATTTACAATTTTCTAATACATTTAAAATTTACAAAAAAAAAAAGCAAAATTAACTTTCAGAATCTGATTTCTGACTTAGATTTGACGTAAAATGTAGTCCGGTACCAATAAACACACTTAAATTCAACATATTTCAAAGTTTTTTAATATAATTTTTTATTCATGTTTTATTCATGCATTGATCTAGGATATTTTTTCAAAATAAATGTATTATTTCAGCCTATCATATGGTAATAATAATTTAAAAAAAAATAAAACTGGATCGACCATTTTTTGAAAGCAAGTCGAGTTTGATGGAAAGAGGAACATAAGGAAATTTGAAAGAACAGACTTGAATGTACCCAAGGTTGATTAATATAGGTTAAGTCACTTGAGAGAAAATCACTCTTTTTCACCTTTGTTTGAACTGTCAAAGTAGCTATTAGCTAAAAATTTTACAGATTCAGGTTTTTTTTCTTGATTTCCTTTCATACATTCTGATAGTTTGACCGAGCTGCTCTCAAGTGACTTAACCTGTATTAATTAACCTTGAATATATCTTCAAGTTTTTGACATTATGCTTTGTTCTTTTGTTTTCTTCTTATTTTTCATTTCATTTACGGAAAGTTATCTCACTCGCAATCAAAATGTTTAGCGAGATGCATTATTTGCTCGAGGAAAGCCGACATCATTATTCAAAAATAATATTGCCCAACTGCAAGCACGTTTTAGGCCGGTTGGTGCACCTGCATTTTTAAGAAAAAAAAAAAGATTGCCGAAACCATTAACTGTGTCGTGAAGCAATTAGTAAGCATTTGAAATAATTTTGGAACACATTTTGCAAAACATAGAGATCGTATATATGACCTACAGGTTCCAATGTACTATACTATTTCCTGCGCCGAAACTTGATCTTCAATTAAATAGAAATCTTATTTAATTTCGGCACATAAATGAACGAATCGCCAATAATGTTTTGACAAAGTTCGGCAAACATTTATGGTACTTATCGGAAACACTTATAGGACTTGCATTTTTTGATAGAAGTATTGACGCAGAGACAAAACGACTGATGGTGACAGCATTTCAGAAAACTGGCAAAATCAAAAACATCAAACAAGCTTCCATCAATTTCAATTCCGTCGATGTTTCGAATTTAAGAACCAATAATTTCGTTACATCGAATACTGAACAATTTTGCAAATAGTTGTTTGTGAACGATTTGAGTGATGATGATAGCATAAGATTTTTAAAAAACGAACTAAGATGTTGGATTCAAAAACAGTCGTCAAAAACATTTCTGTCGTTAACGATGCTGCTTAGAGAGCAATAAATCTTATGTCGAGATACAACGATAAAATGACTACATTGAAAGCGGAAAAACAGGCTCTACTTCACGTTTTAGGGGACCATTGGAAATTCTTTCCATGCGGTAAAACAAAAGCCGATATTTCTGAACGCATGCAATAAAACAAAATCCATTCACAATGATTAAAATGAATTCCTATAAAAATCACTATGTCCTAGATCAATGCAAAGGACAAAGATGAATAAAAATTAATATGAAAAAATTTTAAAATGTTGACTTTAAATGTGTTCGGACCGAGCTTCATTGTACCTTAAATCTAAGTCCGGAAGCTGATTCTTCAGCTAGTGTAACATTGAAGTAGGTACCTTTGTTTTTTTTCGTTACTTTGAAGTGCATTAGAAAAATATAAATACATTTCATCTAAAATTACTCTCTGAAAACCGAATTTTCGTAAAGGACCGGGCCATTTTTGACAATTCTTGGATTTTCAAGAGTTCTAATTACGTCATTTGCAACCATCATGTTTTTCAGGGGGGTAGGCACGGAGGATCCCAGATACTTTAACAAAATCCATACAAATGTGACTTGCTCTACTGTACATTTGTAGCTTGGAATTGTTCTCATTAAACACCACGCTAGAACGACTTGTACAGGTTGATTGAAAGTCTGGAAAGCAAAAATGAAAAACTGTGCATTTTTTTACGAAATTTTGTGGTATGTTTTGTATATTATAATATCGATCAGCTTTAGTTATCTTTTCTAATGATAATTCAATAATTTTATACCATCTTTGGAATGATTTCCCGGAATCTCTGCAAAGTACTGTTCCACGGCTGCGATAGCTTCTTCATTCGATGAAAAATGCTTTCCACGAAGAATTGTTTCAAGGTTCTGAAGAGGAAGGAAGTAGTTGCTGGGAGCCAAATCTGACGAACACGGTGTGTTATACAGCAATTCGTACTTTAATTTACTCAATTTAGACATCGTCAAAACACGTGCATGGTCTTGATGAAATCTAGCTTTTTTTCTGTAAAACAGGGCTTTTCTTACAAATATTTTAATTCAGCTGATCCAAAAGGTTACTCCACGCTGATAAAAGTTTACGTGGTTTTGGACTTGTACGACCATGTTTTAACTCTAAAACCCATCGATGTACAGTTGGAAATTTAGGAGCAGATTCCTTAAACACTTTTACCATTTTTGCATAAATTTTTGTTACTGATAAAATATAAAAAGCAAAGAATTTTATCACTGCCGGTGAAATGAAAAAATCAAATTTCGATTTTTTCCATTGCAAAAAACTGAACTGACACATCAAATTTAAAGGGTTGTAAACAAAGAATAAAAAATTAAATATTGAAATGGTTTATAATTTTGGTTCTTCTTCTGGTTAATAGGTGTCGCTTTCACATTTTTTACTTTGTAACTTTGTAATTCTTCATCCTGATTACAGCTGTACATGATATTCTAAATGTACAAAATCGACAAAGGCCATAACAGTTCGAATTCGCATTTATTTTACCTGGCAGTACCCGCACAGTAAAAAATATGAGGATAAATATTATACTATTTGGTGTACATATAAATCCAAAACAAAAATATTTTAAAATTTATACCATCAAATCTTATAAAGTTTTCCAGACCATTTTTCTCGTCAGACCAATCGAAAACAACTATATTTTAAAATTTCCCAATTTCGGTGAATATTTTACTTTCGAAGCAGAATATATTTTGATTTACACATGATATCCATAAAAAATTTTTAAAATATATATTTTTTTTATTATTTTTATAATATTGAGTGGTTAAAATTTTTAAACTATTTTGAATAAAAAAGTTTATAACACACAAATGTTATAAAAAAGATAAAATTTACCCTCAAATTATTTACTGTGCGGGTACCTTCATATAAGACGAAGATGTAGTACTTAAAAATTTTTAATAAAAACTTTCCAAGATATTTTCTTTTAAGTATAAAAACTATATTGAATAAAAAATTAATTTTAGGAAGGTATTAAATATTTCAGTATATAGTTCCTTGGACGAAAGTTACCTTTTTTTGCTTTAAAATTGAATTAAAGTACACGAGTCCCTTCGTATACACAGGAGGGTTAAGAGGTCATGTGAAAAGAACGCGACTTACCACGCAAAATATTTGCAAGCAGTTTTGTTATATTAAATTGTTTTCTGATGAAAAAACTAAAAAAGTGATGTATTTATGAAGTCAAAAAATGTATAAACTATAACCCAAACTCGAAAAAACTAATTTTCGAAAAAGTCACAAGGTCCTATGTGAAGGATATTCGAATCTAAAGGACACTCGAGGTAGCACAAGACTTTTGATTGCTATCTGACTGTCTAAATTTTGGCGATTTTGATTATTGTGTTGACATATACCTTAAATTAGGCAAATTAATAATTTGCATATTTTTTGCATATGCATTTTCTTGTTTTTGAGAAATGTATACTTGAATGCAATTTTTTAACATTTTCAAAAAAACTAATATTAGGTGAATTTAAATCCGAGCTTTAGATCAAGTAAGTTTTTAAGAAGACAACATTAACAACAACAACTCTGTATAGAGTCAATCACTTAGCTGACTAGACAGTCTGTTTCGGAAATCGCTACATTTCCTCTTCAGTAGTCTTTGAGTGATTAAGCTGTGATCAACTCACTGCTTAAAGTTGCATATGATTTCACAAATTTGAAATTCATGCATTTGAATTATATAAAACAAATTGAACGTTAAAATTGGTTACTTAATCATACGACACTTTTTAAAGTAGTAGGCAATTTATAGATCACCGCCATCAACTCTACCAAGGTTACCATCTGTTCTTGTTGCCACAGAAATGACACGAGTTTTTTTGTTTCACTAGAAGCTAGTGTTTTAACTGAAAGGAGGCTGATTACTTGATCCAAAGCTCGCAATTAAATTCATGTAATAATTTAATAGATCACAAAATTAATTAATTAATATAAGGTTTTATATCTCGGGCACCAGAAGTGGTACCGAAGATAATTTCCTTAATTTAGATTCTGCAAATACTTCTTAACAACACCCTGTCCAAGAGTATCAATTAACAAAACCAGGTTTAGACCACAATTTTTTTTTTTCTATTTAGATTTTTTAAAATTTTTTCTTCCTTATGAATTTTATTATTTCGTAAAACATCTCAAATCAGCATTCACAAAAATGTTAAACAAAAATTTTGAGTTTCTGAGCTTGTTATTCGATAGGTCTCAGTTGACTTAGCAATTGTTTTTAAGAAGTGTTTTAATGAAATAAAAACGAAACAGGAGATATGAACGAAATTGTTACATTTCATGCTTGAAGTAATTTTTTTAAAATATCAAAATAGAAAAAAAAGTCGTGGCCTTTTCCTACTGTTTTAAAATAGATATTTTTAGACAGGGTTTAGTTCAAAAATATTTGCAGAATCCGAATCGAGAAAATTATTTCATTACCACTTCTAGTAACATATATATGACCGATATGTTACATATATTCGTTTTTTTGAAAAAGTTAAAGAATTACATTCAAGTACACATTTCTCTAAAACAGGAAAATGTATATGCGAAAAATATGCAAATTATTAATTCGCCAAATTTAAGGAAAACTTTAATACTGCAACTAATATCACTAAAATTGAGACAGTCAGATAATAATTAAAAGTTCTATGACACTGTGGGTGGACATAGATTGGCATTGCCGAAATATTGTTAGTTAAAGTCTATATTTATTTTTGCTTTAAGACATATGTAATTTTTCTTACAAAAATTAAAGCATTTTGAGATCGTGATTTTTAACTTCTTTCTCAAAAAACAACTTTGCCCTTAAGGGAGGGGAAGAGATCCTTATATTTTTTAAAAATGTTTTTTGGGAGATCTTGACCACCCTATGCAACTTTTGAGACCTCAAAGAATGTCAAATGAAAAAAAAAAAATGTAATTCGATACGTCCTAATGTTCATCATCATATGACGTTTGAATATCGTCGATAACTTTCAGCATTGCTGGCGCACAGCTATGCCCAGTTCGAAAACCCGATTGGTATGGAGATAAAATTTTATTTGCTGAAAGATATTGATTTATCTGATAAGCCATAAGGGACTCACAAATCTTAGAAAGAGGGGTCAAAATACTAATTGGTTTACAATCACTCAAGGTATAAGCACAATTAACTTTAGGAACGGAGATAACATTTGCTAGTTTCCACGATTGAGGGAAACATGATGTTGAAATGCAGTGATTAACGATATGTGTTAGTGGACCAATTATATAGGTTAAATGATTTTGATAAATTTTAATGAAATACCATCATGCCCAAAAACATTGGATTTAATTTTCATGATAGAATTTATAACATCATTTTCATCCACATTAGAAAAAAAGAATTGTTGGCGTCAATAAACTGACGAGCACTACATTGAAAGCTAACATTATAGGCTGAAGTATTTGAAAGAAAGAAATCATTCACCAAATTTCACGTTTTCCAAATACCGGTAAAACTGATCTTATGTATGTTGTATGTACGCGCAGTGGATCCCACATTGGAAGACATGTGAAGTCCTTCCCACATTATAAATTCATGGACATTTTAAAAAAGCACCACAAAATTTTTTTTTCTGCATATTAATATAAATCTCTTTATAATCTTAAAGATAAACTAAAAACCAACACAATGCATATGCTGAACGTTTTTATAGCATAAAAAATAATGACAATATGATCACTGGTAAAAATGATGAAAAAACTTTCAGGGGGTCAGATTTTTCCCATGCAAGTGGATATACTCTAATAAATATTAATATAAGTTGCCAACAAGAGCTAGTTTCTCTTGATTCCTGCGTTCGCAACAATTTTTTTTTTGTGTTTAATGAAATTGGTGTTTCCACCTAGTTTGTGGTATTAAGTCAGGATCCATTTAGGAATGTGCAAGTCGAAGTCGAAATAAATCAAAAATCGACTATTGCTCGATAATTTTTGACTTTTAGTGGTCGACTTTCTAATATTGAAAAAAGCCGATAGTCGACTTTTATTTTCAACTTTTGCATTTTATGCGAAACCAATACTTGACGATACTCTGAGAACTGCTCTTCTCTAAACTACTAAACGAAATCGCTGTTTAAAAACAAATAAAGCTAAGTTGGCAACACTTGATTCGATAAATGTAAAACTTCACTTATACATTTTTGATCGCGTTCTTTAGAAATTGGAATTAAGAAGCAAGAAATTTATTTGTATAGCCCTAGAATCTAAAAATAATAGCAAAGTAATTTGCGATCAGTTTTTAATAATAAAAATTTAATAATAAAAATTCTGTTCTTGGCGCTTACGTTAAGGAGGCACAACTAGTTAGAATTTTGGGGAAAAAATTTTTTTTAAAATTTTCAAAAGTATTCTCTTAAAAATTTAAGCTTATCGGATTGTTATTTATGAAGATAGATAACTTTTAATTGTGTTTTTTTTAACTGTATGCACATCGTAGTCAAAAATTTAAACGCGTTTTTCTCAAAACCATGTTTTCAAAGTCGGTGATCTCTGTAACTTTAGAACCGCTTCACCGATAAGTTTAAAATTTTTCTCACTTATTCTTTGCTTAATTGCCCTCCTGATAAATGAAGGACATTTTTTACGATTACATTTTTTTTAAAAAAATATGAGTGAAATTTTGTGCCCAACAAATGCAGTGCAAAAATATTTAAAAAAGTCGAAAAAAGTTTAAATGTGGATTTCTAAAAGTTTAAAAAATCGCTGATTCTACTTCTAAATTTTCAACGGTTGCAAAAGTTGAATTCGATCCAATCGACCTTAGCAAGACAAACCGATATATATTATATCCTTATTTGAGTGGTGTTTCATTAATTGGTATAAGACCGTGTTTGTTTCGTCCATTATCAATATTATAAAAGGTGATTTTGTAAGCGTTTGGTTTTTAAAAATTGAACAAAAAAAAAGAAACTTTGCATAGGGATTAAAATATTTATTTGGAGCGATAAATCAGTGCATGCTATTTACTTCTTACAGATTATTTCATGTAAATGTTGCCAGCGGCTACGCCTAAGGTCTGTAAGATCTAATTTTGGCATACTTTTTCCAGCATTTTGGCCGGTATCTTTCCAATGGCAGCTGTAATGTTGTCTTCCAGGGTTGCAATTGTTTCTGGTTTGTCCATGAATAAGAGAGATTTCACGTAGCCCCACAAAAAATAGTCTAGTGGGGTCGAACCGCATGGTCTCGGCGGCCAATGGACTGACTGCTCCACAACGTGAGATTAATTGCTCACCAAACTCGACTTTCAATAGGTCCATGGTATCGCGTACCGTGTGGCATGTGGCACCGTCTTGTTGAAACCACATATAAACCAAGTCCAATTTTTTCATTTTGGACAAAAAAAAGTCGGTAATCATTTCACGGTACTTTGATCCATTGACTGTAACGTTGCGATTTTCATTATTTTTGGAAAAATATGGTCCAATGATGCCGCCGACCCACAAACCGCATCAAACAGAGAATTTTTCATGCTGCTCTTTAGACTTAGTTCGACAATTCTGTTTGTTGACGTACAAGGTCACATATCTGGTAACATTTGACAAAACAGCTTCTCTTTAAAACATCAAATTTTCAGGAGAGCGAAAAAAACTGTTAAAATGCCTAACAAAATTTTTTGTAAAGTAATCGAAAGGAATCTTATACTAACACATTATACACAAATGTAAAGGAAACATTTTGCGATATTTTTTTTTCCACTAAGAGCTATAGTTTTTTTTGAAAATGAAAATGAAAAAGATAAGATAGTTTGTCAAATGGATTCTTAGCACAAAAAATAGCTTTTCCCACACAAGTATTTTTGTCAAAACTATTTTTATTAAAAAAGAAAATGATCTAAGTTACTTATATGAAGACAAGTCGTTTTGTTAAATTGAAATGTAGAGAAATGTTCGAAAGAAGTTAGTTTGGCAAAAAAGCATTTAAGATTTATTAAAAGTTGTATTTTATTTAATTAAAATATAACATTATAATTGCTACCTTCGTTTACTATATTTTTTTTAATGCTTAGTTACGGATTTAAAACTTAGAAAAAACAAAAAAAAATAGAATTAAATATCTTGTCTTAGTTGCTCTTTGTCTGTGTTTATGTCCGTATATCTATCACAGACTGTCTGTCTCAAAAGACTCAAATAGCCAAAAGACTCAAATAGCCAAATAATAATAAAAAATATTATTAATTTTTAATAACAAAAAACATTTAGTTAAGTTAAATTGAAACATGAAAATTTACTTTAAAATATAAAAGTAATATAGCGAACAATAAAAAATTACATTAAGCAATTTTAGTACAGAGAAACTTATTTAGGATATTCACAAGGTCATGTTATATTGTCCTAAGATTTTGTTGTAAAATTTTAGGACAATGTGACATGATAGCACACCTTGTGAATACCCTTATTGTAATTATATATCTTCTTCGTTAATATCGGCCTTAATGTTTGAAAATTGTTTCTAGTACTCTAGTGACCCAAGAAACAATTTGTGTCCGCACCAAACTACTCAAGCACAAAAGTCCAGAGTATCGGACTCAATTTTATGTTTAAAAGCTACGAGTTGTAATTAAAAACTTCGAAGTTTATGAAAAATTAATCGCACAATTAATATTAAGCCGAATGCAAACGAGCAGGACCCGAGAAAAAAATGTACATATTGTGTCAATAAAGTACCCGAATAATACCCAACAAGTACCTCGAAAGTCACCTGAAATAGTACTGAAGTAAGTCTGTATTATGTCAATAAAGTGTTCAAAAACGAGCGACTATATTCGGACACAATAAACCGACGAGTTCCCGAATCGGTCTTCCTTCGTACATTGTGCCTGCCCAAGGTGTTCCAGAACAAGCACTTCTTTGGGTGCAGAGGCCGGACATTTACTGTCAAGGGCACCGGACATATATCAGCTACTGTATTGACACAAAATATAAAATTGTTTCTCGGGTGATTGACTCTATACAGAGTTGTTGTTGTTGTTGTCTTCTTAAAAACTTACTTGATCTAAAGCTCGAAATTCATGTTATAATTTAAATAAGATAACTTTAATCTAAAATTATTATTTGATCTATTAAATTATTATATTATTATATGATCTATTAAATTATTATATTATTATATTCATGTTATTATATTGAAAATTAATTTAGATAACTTTAATCTAAAAATTATTTAATAGTTACAGTGCAAATGACAAAGTGTTTTTATATGTGAAGATGAAAATGTGATTAAGGATATGAATGAGAATGTAAATGAGTGTAAATGCGAGTATGTATGAAATCATGTATGAGAACACTACAGCCTCGATACTTATTTTGATTTGGTGCTGTTGCAATAGTGTAACATATCATCACTAACACCGACATCAGGAGATATGATTATTTCTTACCGAGCGTTTCCACTGCCTGCACTGAGAAAACAAAAAATCAAAAACGCACATTTTAAAAACGTTTAGTAAAATTAATATTTTTAAAAATATTTTACGCCATACAAAAATGAAAACGCACATTTTTAAATAAAAAAGTAAAACGAAACGTTTTTAAAACAACCACGAATATTTTACTATGATATGTTAGGATAAAATTAATATTTTTAAAAACATTTTACGCCATACAAAAATGTAAACGCACATTTTTAAATAGAAAAGTAAAACGAAACGTTTTTAAAACAACTACGAATGTTTTACTATATACTTTTTTTAGAAACATTTTAGGCCATACAAAAATGAAAACGCGCATTTTTAAATAGAAAAGTGAAACGAAATGTTTTTAAAACAACTACGAACGTTTTACCATGACATAGTAAAATTCACATACTTTGTTTCAAAGCACTTGTTAATAACGAATTGTTTGTTATAGAGGGTAGCCCTTATTCGAAGCGCCCATCTGGCAACACTGTAACTTTCCGCAGTGATGCCAAATCGACTAATGACATACCGCGTTTGAAGCGTCATCAAGCAAATGTTTACAATGGAACAGTACACGCCTCGCGAACGCTCTAAAATTGTTGAAATTTACATTCAACAAAACAAGTCAATAGTGAAAACTCAACTCAATGAGCGATGAAGCTCATTTTCACAACAAAATTGCCGTATTTATGCCACTGAAAATCCACAAGAGATTCAAGAGGTACCTCTTCACGATGTAAAAGTCACTGTTTGGTGCGGCGTTTGTGCTAAAATGCTCATTGGGCCGTTCTTTTTCGAAGATGATAATGGCCACAGAGTTACTGTCAATCAGGAGCGTTATTGCGATATGATAAACAATTTTTTCATGCCAATCGTTCGTCGAAAGCGTATCAGGCACTACTGGTTTCAACAAGACGGCGCGCCACCACACACAAGCCACACTACAATCGATTTTTTGAAGCAATTGTTCCCTGGCCGTTTGATGTCAAAAAATGGTGATTTCGATTGGCCGCCAAGATCACCAGATTTAACGCCTCCAGACTTCTTTTTGTGGGGTTATTTGAAATCAAAGGTTTACGTCAACAAGCCAAAGACCCTAGAAGAGCTGAAAACCAACATCCGTCAAGAAGAAAACCGCCATTCCCATCGAAATGTTGAAGAAAACTATGGAAAATTCTGCAAAACGGGCACAATATGTCGTAGAGGCCAATGGCGACCATTTACGAGATATCATATTCAAGAAATAATGTAAGCAAATCTACTTGAACCCAATTAAATGATATTCATGACGAACAGACCAAAAATTGTGTTTTTTTTTATTTATTTAAAAATAAAATGGTGCTTCGAATATGGGCAACCCTGTATATGTTTCCTTGACTGATGTATTTGATATTTGTTCAGAAAATGAAATATTTGCCTAAAAACTGTAAAACTGTAATGTTGAAAACCAATAAACCTTTTTTTAATTTATATAGGAAATGCGGATTTCTGTAAATTTATGAATTAATGGGAAATAATGAACATTTTCGTTCTTACAATATAAATAATTGTTGCACTATTGCATTTTAAAATGTTTATTGTTACAAATCGAACGAACATTTTAGAATCTCATTTGAAAATATAAGTTTTGAAAATGAAAATAAACGTCTTACTATTTCATTTTGAAATGTTCGTTTTTAAAATTAAAATAAACGTTAGAAGTGCAAAATCTGGGTCAAACGTTTTTAAAAGTAGCTCGTTTCTGCCACTTTTGAAAATGTTGTTTTCTCTGTGTGAATGAACGAAGAATTCACCGTTCGTTCAGGCAGTGGAAACAGTTTGGTGCGAGCGCTATTCGTGAAGTGGAAACACTTTTTCAGCACGAACGAACGAAGATTTCGTCGTTCGCTCTGATCGGACGGCTCTCGAACATTGTGGGCGAATCCTGTGTTTCTTTGTGAATAGAGTAGTAGATTTTTTGAAATGGTAGTTAAAATAAATTAAAAACTTAATGGCGTTTTCGTTTCTCGAAAAAAAGCAAAATTTTTTTTGACTTTTTGAAGATTCTGTCCTCTTGAGAATAAAAATAGTGACCTCTAAAATTGAATCGTGTTCTTTTCGCGAAAATGTTGACCTCAAAAGAAGAAAAAAATTCAGATTTCCCAAAGAGGACAGAAAAATGCAACACTTTTTCGAAAAACTAAAACGCCATTAGACAAAAGAACACTGTTTTATTTGTGTCAAGTTTTCTTACTATTTAAGTTTTCAATATCGCAAACATTTTTAATTCAAACAAGATGGCGACTTACCAATGTTCGCCACTTGTGTTCGTGTGGAAACGGTTGGAGCGAACGAAAAATTCATAGCTATGTTTTCTTCGTTCGTTTAGGCCGTGGAAACGCTCGGTTAGGGAAGTTGTTGTAAAACCAATCCATTGCTATGAGAGAAATTTTGGGAACTCCATCGTTTCCAACTTTGATATATGAAATTTTCATCGTTGGCAACATACTTTTCAGCCGAAGATTTTTCTATTTTATGGTTTTTGGCCGTTAATAAAGGAGCATTTTCGGCTTCTTTTTCACTTTTTTGGCCATGGCGTCTAGTTTTAACTCGCTTCATTTGAACGAATTGCTATTAATTGGTTTTAATTATATTTTAGCAGCAAAACAGCTTCTTTTGTCTTTTATTTCTTTATTCCTTTTAACAAAAAGCACTTATGTTAAGATAAGATTAATTTTTTCAAATTTCATTTTTACAAAAGAACTTGTACCGACACAGGACGTTTTGTCGCAATGAACGCACGCGATGAACTGATTTAAAACTCAACTTGTCTCAGACAAGTTGTGAATTTTTCAAATTTTGCTTTTGACAAAACGACTTCTTTTGAAAGAAACTGTTTTGTCAAAAGGGAATTGTTAAAAATGTGCTTGCACTAAATGGATACAGGTTGTTTTGTCAAATGATCGTTAAATGGCCGTTTCAAAATTTTTTGAATTGTCTCATAGAAGTTGTTTTGTCATATTGCAACTGAGTAAAATCTGAAAGAGGTCGTTTTGCTGCTTGCGTATTTTATTTTCTAAAATTCGTAGAAATGCGGCGATTAGACCAAAAGAAGAGCTTTAAATTTTTATATTTACTACAAAAAGATTGGAAAATTGTCTTATCTCGAGAGAAGTCTTTTTGTCTAATGTCCACAGATATGTTGGACTAATTTGTAATCCATTCGTTGAAATCATGAATTTTTTCTGTTCTGTTAGAATTAAAACTTTTTTTTTTAATTTTTTTTTAATAAAACCTGGAATAATATTTGATACATGTTGGAATACTCTAAAAAAGCAACGTTCAGCCTGGTCCGGTTTTTATGCATGTTTATAATTTCTTTATACATATGGCTTCATATAGCAGTTAGTAGAGCCATAAACTAATAACCTAAGCGAAGTGGGTTCGAGCCCCACAGGTTTCGTTATTTTTTATTTTTGCCAAAAATATGTCAATACAAGCATGTTTTAAGTAGGAATGGCCACTTTTAAAAAAACCCTTTTCGGATAATCGGTTTTGTAATTTCGGGCTTCCACCGACACTAAAAAGCGAATAAAAATAACGGTTTATAAGAAAACCTTTTTTTGCATCCTTACCGAGTGTCTGTTTTGTAGATGCTGGTTCCGCTTTTCACACAGCAATTCATGAGCAATATTACCTTCGCCGCAAGCAGTTTTTCAATAACTCGCCACGATAGGGGTTTGACAAAAGGCTTATTTTAATCCGAATAGCCAACAAACTGCTGCGGCAAAAGCAATTATTGCTCCGAGAATTGCCGTGTGAAAAGATGGACTTCCCGCAAGTTTGATGTGCCACATCAAATTTTCAATCTTTTTATGCATAAGCTTAGTATACTGTAGGAACGAAAATTTTTGGGCATATAACTCTACACGCGAAATTTTGGTGTACAGTCAAAATTTTAACAGATTCATATTTTTATTGCTGCAATTTTATATCCCATAAAAGGCAAGACTACACATTAATAAACTATATAAATGCAACAATAAATTTGTTAAGTAACAAATTGAACACATTAAAATACTTTCTGCATATTTTTTATTGTTGAATGGCAAATTTCTGCTCCAATTAAATGTACGGGCATAAGCTTAGTATGCTGCAGGAACGAAAAATTTCCATAAGAAATACATTGAGATTTCTGACAACGAACAGGCAACGACATTTTTTTCGCCAGCTAGTACGCTGTAGAAGCGAAAATTATTGCTATGTTGCCAAATTTCCATTCGTGAGTGGAGAGTTGAAATATCAAATTTTCGCTGTCGATTATGTGCCCGCATATTTAATTGGCGCAGAAATATGCCATTTAACAATAAAAAATAGGAAGTAAATATGGTGAGTGTTGAATTTGTTATTTAACAAATTTATTGTTGCATTTATATAAATTATTAATGTGTAGTCTTGCCTTCTATAAAATATAAAATTGCAGCAATAAATATATGCAACTGCCAACCAGTACAGCAGAGCTTTTTCTCCACTCAAAAATTTTGACTCTACACCGAAATTTCGCGTGTACACGCTGAGAAAAAACATAGTAGTAACAACCATATTTTAAGAGGATCATAATATGATTCGGATTATGATTGTTGCTAACATGTTCTTAAACATATAATATTTTCTTTGATCATGATAAAATGATTACAATAACTATATTTAGAAAAGGAACTTTTTTGTAGGAACCAAAATATTATTGAAACAATCATTTTTCTCTTATTAGGTCGAAAATAGAATGATTGCAACAACTTTATTATGAATTTATTTTTAGGATCCAGAATATAATTGAAACAAAAATTTTCTTTTTATTTTCATACACGCCAATTTCCACAGCTATTTATAGATATCTCCAGAGGTTTGCCATTGTCTAGGCTGAACAGAAATATTAATTCAATTGAAAAAGCTTTTTGATAAAATTTTCTGTCCGAGCTGGGGTTAAACCGCGGCTTTTTCGCTTACGAGCCACGCACACTTCTAGTAGGCCACAGCCGCTACTAACGCTCGCCTGACTTATGCCATTTATAAACATGGTGGTATATTAAGTGTATTGTCACAAAAAAAGCAATATGTGTGATAAACAAAATATAGTCAGAATTGCAAAATATATTTACGGTAAATGGAAATATGTTTGCTGCAATTAAAGTCGAAAATCTCACTTTTCTGCGTGCTGTTTTTAGGATAAGGCGATTCAAAAAAAAAAACACAATAATTGAACAGTTTACAAACAAAACGGCATATACCCAGGAATCGATAAAACTTATTGTGTCTGAATGAAGGGAAAGTTTTTCCTGCTAACTATTCAGACACAATAAATTCTTTCGATTTTTGGCTATGTTCTGCTTCGTTTGCCAACAATCAAAAGAAAGAAAACATTCAAAATTCTAATATGTTTATCTCTATAATAATATTCACATTTATCATGATTGACAGAACTACAACATTTTTGTTGCAACTAATAGTTGAGGCAATCATAGTATGTTGACGATTTCAATGATGGTATGATTTCAACTATAACGTTATTTTTGGTACCACCATTAGTAAATAATGACTTTATTAAGGCAAAAATTTGTGTTTGCAGAAATAATACAATAGTTTTAGTAAAAGAATTATTATTGCAGTAATCGTGTCTCAACCATGTCTTTTCTCTGCGTGTAGAGTTATATGCCCAAAAATTTTCGTTCCTACAGCATACCAAGCTATATAATCGACGGCGAAATTTTGATATTTCAACTCTCCACTCACGAATGGAAATTTGGCAACATAGCAATAATTTTCGCTTCTACTGCATACTAGCTGGCGAAAAAAAATTTCGCTGCCTGGTCCTTGTCAAAAACTCAATGTATTTCTTATGGAAATTTTTTTTTCGTTTTTACAGCATACTAAGCTATAGGGGACACTGCCAAATTATTCTCCACTTTTTTAAAATATCGCCACACTTCACTAGTCATTTACGCTTAAAATTTCTTATTTTGATCTATTTTTTGTAAATTTTATTCACCATCGCAGCTTTTTTGACAGTATTTCAGGTTGATAAATTATCGTTATCGGTTTTTGACATTTTCTACCGGCGTTACGGTATTTTTTCTTCTAAAAACACACCGAAAAAAAACCGGTTAAAAAATCGATCACTCTTAAACGCCGACGATTTTTGTCCATCCCTAGGTTTAAGACTTAGTACCATGAGGGAATAAAAATGTATTTTAATATAAAGTGTTGATAAAATTTTAATTCAGTTTTGGTGTCAACATATATTCAATACAGGATTTATTAGAATTAAGTTCAAGATTTTTGAGCGTGTACCCATTAAGCCAAAATTGAGCCTCGTCGCTGAAGACACTTTTTCTACAAAAAAGTGGATCTTCCTTCAACTTTTCTACGGCCTATTCACCAAACAAACGACGTTGTGTTAGGTCACCCAACTTCAGTTCTTGCACAAGCTGTATTTTGTATGGTTTCATACCGTGGTCCTTACGTTAAATCTTCGAGGTGGTCGAACTACACAAGCCCAATTGTTGACAACGGCGACGAATTGACATATCGCGATTTTCATTGACACTGGCTGATACAGCAGTAATATTCTCCTCGGTACGCACTCTCCGCATACGTGTTGGTGGATTAATGTCCAATAAAGTGGAACTGGAGCGAAATTGGGTAACAAGAGTTTGAATAGCCTGTTCGGTGGGTCGATTATTACGGCCATCACATATACGAAATTTGCGACACATATACACTATTGGACAATTTAAAGTGCAATTGACTACACTGTAAAAGTTGTGATAAAAAAAAGATTATAAGAGAATTTCTAAAAAATAAACTTCTACTATTCCGTTATTCCTACATCTGCGTGGTTTTCTTTGAAATAAAAAAAAACACGTGTTTAGTCTTATCTTGCTGCGCTGGAGACAATATTATCAATTGGGGCTATTTTTCAGTTGGCCAAAATAAAGTGCAATTTTGTTTTGTGCAAATAATTCTTTTTATTATTGTAAAATATATAGTAAAATATCGAAGGTAAGTTCTTTTAAAATGTGAATACTTTCATAATATTTGAATATTTTTTTTTTATTAAAAATTTACAGTGCATTAACATAACCTTAAAGGTCCAACCACTCTAGAAAAAATAATATGAAACCATTATCAAAAGAAGTGAAAGATTTGTTAGTAGAAGACCGAAAAAATGGCTTAACTTACAAACAATTGGCAGAAAAATATAAACTTTCTCTGTCAGGAGCAAGAAAAATTTTAAAAATGTATGAAAAACGAAATTCAAATGAAAGTTTTAAGAAACTCTGTGGCAGAAAACGTAAGACTTCTGAGCGTGATGATCATCATATCGCAGTTTTGGCAAAAAAAAACCCATTTATTTCATCCAGAGTGATAAAAGATGAAATAAAATTAAGTGTGTCATCCCGTACCATACGCAGAAGGCTACATGAGGTCGGATTAAAGAGCTTCTTCGCAAAGAAAAAGCCACTGTTACGTGCTGCGAATATTAGAAAGAGATTGGACTTCGCTAAGAAATATATTAATATGCCAAAAACATTCTGGGATAAGGTAATCTGGTCAGACGAGTCGAAATTTGAATAAAAAAATGAAAAACGGCGAAAACGTGTGTGGTGTGAGCCTTCGCAAAGACTAAAGTCTAAAAACTTAACCCATACTGTTAAGCATGGTGGAGGAAGTCTAATGGTATGGGGCTGCTTTTCGTCGCTAGGAGTAGGTAGACTGGTTAAAATCGACTCAAAAATGACTGGAGAGCATTACGTTAATATTTTGAGAGAAAATCTTAACAGTAGTGCTGAGGAAATGTGCTTGGGGGACTTCATCTTTCAGCAGGATAATGACCCCAAGCACACTAGTAAGGTGGCAAAAAATTATTTCCGTGATAATAACATCGAACAACTAGATTGGCCGCCACAAAGCCCAGATTTGAATCCTATTGAACACCTATGGACCATTCTGGATGATAAAATTTCAATAGAATCACGTACCAATATTCCAGCATTTTGGGATAAAATGCAAGCCGAATGGAGGGCGATTCCGAAAAATATAATGCAAAATCTATCTGCAAGTATGCCCAACAGACTTAGAGAGGTCATTACCAACAAGGGAGGAGCAACCAAGTATTAACATTTTATTAAGTTAATGTGTTTTATACAAATATTTTGAATTTGCACTTTATTTTGTCCAAACATACCTTTTACTTTGTTT
Source organism: Dichetophora obliterata (assembly GCA_963920525.1). Taxonomy (NCBI): domain Eukaryota; kingdom Metazoa; phylum Arthropoda; class Insecta; order Diptera; family Sciomyzidae; genus Dichetophora; species Dichetophora obliterata. The sequence goes on along the minus strand of OY986435.1, from coordinate 145,987,540 downwards.
AGTTTTGTTAAATTTATTAAAAATATTGAAGTCATACATACCTGCTTTTTGTTTTTTTTTTATCATAAAATAAATGAAATAAATAAATTTACTCAAGTTTTAAACATTAAAATTAAATTCAATTAATTTTTCTTCAACGAGAGGAAACATACATTGAATTGCACTTTATTTTGCCCAATAGTGTATCTCACAGATCACGAAATGTCAAAATCACCTTTTACATATCGAATTTAAAATTTTTTTTGTTTTGTAATAAGGGGCCCATAACACATCAGTAATTTTTATTTTTTCGCGGAATGCGTCCGGAATACAAGAAAGTCATTGCCTAGTGTAATTAGAGTTTTGACCATTCCTCCTAATTGTTGGCCATTAAAGATTTATCTGTGTCTTAGTTTATAAATTATAAATCCATTGTTGAAAGTGTCATTATTTTCTTTTTCCGCCATTTAAAGTCACCTTAGATGCCAGTCACAACAATCGTAAATATTTGTTATTATTAAACAAGATACAACGAGGGAAAAACAAAAAAGAAACAGCTATATAATAAAGAACTTATGTATACTGAAAAAATGTACTAAAAGTAGTGTTACGACTTCGCGGTTGAGAGTGAAAGTTATAGATTTAATTTTTTAATGGCACCATTTTAGCGCCATTAAAATACATTTATTTGTCTCAGTTTTGTACGTTTTAGCGCTTTCGTGTCTGCATAAATGTGGATGTGTGTGAATGTGTTCTGAGTTTTTACTCAAGTGTCATAAACCAACTGACAATTACTCCTTATTTGCATGTAAAGCAATAATTCAGAAGAGGTTTAAATAATGCCTTGTTTTTATTTTGACGACATATGAGGCTCTCATGTTTTTGTAAGTGTTGATATGTGTTTGTGTGCGTTTAAATAGAGCAACTGTGAAATTATCTATCTAACCAACTCTATTAGGAAGACATAAAAAATATCATAAAATTCGCTAATGACACTGATTTTTAAACCAAGACCAGTAAGGGTCTTAAAAAATATCCATGCAATCATCTTTCCATTCATAATTCTACAGTAAACGTTGCATGTAACAATTAATGTGCATAAAGTCAAATGTGATACCTAAAGTTAGAGGAAAAAACATTCAAGCTAAATTATGTTTTAACCCATGAAAAAGACTTGCTTGTAAACACACCTTTTTTTATTTTGCTTACTTTCACACTAGTTCTTTTTAATTGAAGGGACAAATATTAAAGTTAAAAAAATTGGTTTTAAAAGTTTTACTGCTAATTAACTTTTTACTCTCATTTTTATATACACATAAGAAATAAAGCGATAAGATTGAGATTTGATAACTTGTCATAAATCAATTTAGAGCAGTTTTACAGTATCAAAATTCATTTCTTGTTGACCATTATTGCCCATTATTGTGAATTTATGAAAAGTAATGTCCAAAGCTGTGTTTGATAAAATAGTAGAGGACTTTAATTTTAAGAAATGTTAAATTTAAATAATTGAACTTATCTTAATGCTTTTTTTTTATAAAGTATTAAAACTGATTTCGTCTTAAAGGAATAAAACGGCAGTCCAGACCCGCTACTTAAACATAAATAATTAATTTAAATAGTTAATATCAAGCAATGGTGTTTTAACATAATAGTAGTTGAGCAGATCAGTTGGGTCTGTTTCGGTGAAGTATGATTCATGCCTTTAGCTGCCAATCTTGGTAAGTCGAGCTATTTTCATATAACTTTCGGGCAATTTGTGCTCGGTTTATATGCAAACGGAGAAAAACAAAAAAAGAACAAAACACCAGTAATAAGTTAGCTTAGATTATATTTACAATATTTATTTCTTACGTGTTATTTGTTCGGCAAATCTTCAATACGTGATATTTACTTATAAATACGTAAAGATGGCTGTTGCAATAAGTGCAAGAAGTGCCTATACAGCAACGTTAAAGAAAACTTAAATTATGCACCTGGCAATCAATTAGTGATTGCTTGCTGATAATCAATAAGTGATTATTTAATTCCAATTAGTGGCAATATTTAATTTATTATTAAATTTAACGCGGTGGCTCAAAATGAAGTTTTCTACTTTCCGAAATCAATTTGTGATGACAAGTAAAAAGCAAAACTCACTCGTCGGAGAAGCCGATCGAGCGACTCGTTCGTGTATCGAGAATCGATATTGGAACGAGTCGATAAAGTAGTATGTTAAACTATTACTTTCTTTAACCTTTAGGGTTGCGGCCTAAACAGTAGTTCCTTAAAATTCGTAAAAACTTTTGAATAAATGTTCTAAAATAGGAGCTAAAAAGTATTTTTTTTTTGTGAACTCATATAATAAAAAATATAAAAAATAATATTTAAATAATAAAATATTTAACTGTTTTTTACATTTTAACCGAAATTATCTGCATGGACTTAAGGAAGGTTCTAGTAGAAATCGACTGAAAAGTTTTGTTTCTGTTTTTTGCTTTATTTTCATCCTTAGGATCTTGGAAATATGAAGTCAAAAGGATATTTTCATATCTAATTTATGAGGCAAAGCGCATTAGACGAAAGAGTGCGTTAGCCGAAAAACAGGTATAAATGTTTTTCTCGAAACACCTTTTTTCCGCGCTGTACACGATTCCGCATCAAAGACTTGACCGATTTCGATGTTTGATAGCTCAAATTAAAGCTTATTCAATTTAAGAGGCCTTCTGGAAGCCTTTTTTTACAAAAAAAAAAAGTATTATTATTATCTTTTAACGTTTAAAGAAGGAGGAGGAAAAACAGGGTTTTTTGAAAGGGCCGCCATTTTTTTAAAAAGGTTTTTATTAAAATCTGGGGGGAATCTGGGGGCGAACCTTTACAATGTAACATTTCTGATTGTCTTAACCTGGCGAGGCCAGCATAATCTTTGTGAAATCGCTTCAAGTCGACTCAAACCTCCACGTGGTGTTTCCTAGGCAACGTCAAAACTGACAACCGTTAGTTTGGCGGCTAATCTGACGGCGGGCCTCCCTAGGCTTAAAATAGGTTGTGCGTCGGGGTGGGCACCCGTAAAAACCCATTTCAATGAAAACAAATAAGAAAAGAAGAAAAATGATCCCCAAATCTGATGACGACTACCGCAAACGAAAAACTGATAATGATTTACGGATATGCACCTGGAATGTCCGAACCCTTAATTGGGAAGGTGCCTCTATCCAACTGACTGATGTCTTGGAAAGATGCAAAGCTGATATCACTGCTATCCAAGAAATGCGTTGGAAGGGACAGGGTTGCATTCGGCATGCACCCTGTGATGTCTACTACAGCGGCCATGCGGAGAAGCACGAGTTTGGATGCGGATTTCTAGTTGGAAAGAGACTACGGCCCCACGTCCTGCGATTCACACCTGTCAACGAACGACTTGCCATAATCCGCATCAAGGTTAGATTTTTCAATATAAGCCTAATATGTGCGCACGCTCCGACAGAAGACAAGGACGATGAGATCAAGGAAATTTTCTACGAGCGCCTTGAAAATGCTTACGAGCGCTGCCCCCGTCACAACGTAAAAATCGTGCTTGGTGACTTCAACGCTAAGGTGGGCAAGGAAAATATTTTTGGTCCAACAGTCGGAAAGTTCTACCTCCACTACAACACCTCCGTAACGGAATGAGGCTGATTGACTTCACCGCAGCACGAAACATGGTCGTAAGTAGCACTAGATTCAAGCATCTCAATATTCACAAAGCCACCTGGATGTCCCCTGATCAAAAAACCAAGAATCAAATTGATCACGTTTTGATCGACGGAAGGCACTCTTCCAGTGTATTGCATGTACGCACGATCCGTGGTGCAAACATTGACTCGGATCACTATCTTGTTGCAGCCAAGATCCGTACACGTCTGTGCGCAGCTAAGAATACATGCAGCCCTACATAGAGAAAGCTAGACGTCGACAAGCTGCAATCGAAACAGACAGCCGATGCTTTCGCCACTCGACTCTCACTCCTGCTTCAAAGCACTCCTCCAATCGATGATATATGCGCGCAGTGGACACACATTTCCAACTCCATGCGTGCGGCTGCTGAAGAGGTGATTGGCTACCAACGCCCTCGCCGAAACCAGTGGTATGACCAGGAGTGTCGCAACGCCACTGCAGAGAAAGACGCCGCCTACAAAGCCACCCTGCAGTCGATTGCAACGCGCGCTGCTAAGGAGCGATACAAAGAAAAGAGGAGAGAAGAGAGACGTATTTTTAGGCAGAAAAAAAGATAGGCAGAACAGCGCGAGCAGGAGAAGATTGAGATGTATGGTGATAGGAATGAGGCCCGAAAATTTTTCGAAAAAATAAGACGCCTTGCCAATGGTTTTAAAACCGGTGCCTCTTCCTGCAAGGATGAAAACGGGAATCTAGTGACAGATGTCCAGAGTACACTGAAGTTATGGAGGGAACACTTCTCTTAGCTTCGGCGACTCTGACAACAATCCCGCTAATAGAGATGATATTCCGGAAACCCTAATTTTGGATGACAGCGTCGAGGTTCCGCTGCCCGACTATGATCAAGTTCTGATAGCTATAGCTCGGCTTAAAAATATCAAAGCCGCGGGAGCTGATGGCTTACCTGCTGAGCTGTTTAAGAACGGAGGCGAAGCTCTACTTAAATGCATTCACGAGCTTCAATGCAGAATATGGTCGGAAGAATGCATTCCGAACGATTGGAATCTCAGTGTGCTCTGCCCAATCCACAAGAAAGGCGATCCCACTATCTGTGCCAATTACCGTGGGATAAGCCTTCTTAATATCGCATATAAGGTCCTGTCGAGCGTTTTATGTGAAAGATTGAAGCCCATTGTAAACGAACTGATCGGACCTTATCAGTGTGGCTTCAGACCTGGAAACTCCACCATTGACCAGATTTTCACGCTACGACAAACCTTGGAGAAGACTCAAGAAAAACAAGTCGACACCTACCATCTTTTTGTTGATTACAAAGCCGCCTTCGACAGCCCAATAAGGAAGCACCTGTACTCCACCATGTCTGAAATTGGTATTCTTGCAAAACTAATACGACTTTGCAGGATGACACTGAGCAACACCAGCAGCGCAGTTAAAATCGGGAAGGACCTCCCCCCACCATTTATTACCAAACGAGGTTTCAGACAAGGTGATTCCTTATCGTGCAACTTTTTCAACCTAATGATGGAAAAGATCATCCGAGCTGCTCATCTGAGACGTAGTGGCACAATATTCTACAAGAGTGTTATGCTGCTTGCGTATGCTGATGACATCGATATCATTGGCCATAATACGCGCGAAGTCAGTGCAGCATTTTCCAGATTAGAAAATGAGTCAAGTCGAATGGGTCTGGCAGTGAATGCAGATAAGACGAAATACTTGGTTTCAACAAACAAACAGTCCCAGCGTCTTGGAACCCACGTTACAGTTGACAATACCTCCTTCGATGTTGTAAAGGACTTCATTTATCTGGGATCCAGCATAAACTCAACCAACGACATCAGCATTGAGATCAAACGAAGAATAACTCTTGCCAACAGGTGTTACTTTGGGCTCAGTAGGCAACTGAGAAGCAGAGCCCTCTCTCGACGAACGAAAATCACTCTCTATGAATCGCTCATCATGCCCGTCCTACTTTATGCATCACAAACCTGGACGCTGAGCAGTTTAGATGAAAAGACTTTAGGAGCATTCGAGAGAAAGATCCTTCGTAAGATCTACGGACCAATCTGCGTTAATGGAGAGTACCGAATACGGTGGAATGATGAACTGTATGAGCTGTACGCTGACATCGACATAGTGAGGCGCATTAAAATCGAGCGGCTTCGCTGGCTTGGTCATGTTCAGCGCATGATAGACGATGCTCCAGTGAAAAAACATTCGATTCAGTACCCAGCGGCGGTCAACGCAGAAGAAGACGACCTCATCTTTGTTGGAAAGACCAAGTAGAGGACAACCTGACGAAGCTTGGAATTTCCAACTGGCACCAGCAAGCGAAAGACAGAAATGGCTGGCGCAAATTTTAAGATGAGGCCAAGACCGACATACGATTGTAGCGCCAACTAAGTAAGTAAGTAACTTTATTTTTTATTTGTTTATTTGTAAATGAGTTATCGAACACGGCCTATACAGATACAAAACCCTATACAGATCGGGGTGATAAATCAATCTAACTAGGTCTAAAGTCTGTGAAGTTTCTATTGAAGTCTATAATTTGAGTTTAACCATGTAAGACCTTTGGCACACATTAAACATTACTAAACACTGCAAAAAAAAATTGTGTAACAGAGAACATTGGGGTATTTGACCGATTTACGCAGCCAAAATTATTTTATTCGGAAAATAGTTTCTATCCAAGTCTGTTATTTGATTTTAACCCTGTACGACCATTGAGACAAACTTCAATACTATTTAACATTGCAAAAAAATTCGTAGCTCATATTGGGGTATTTGACCGATTTAGGCAGCCAAAACTATTTTTTACGGTAAATAGTTTGTATTCAAGTTTATTATTTGATTTTAACAGCATTGGGAAAAATTAAACACCATTCAACAATGCAAAAAAAAATCTTGTAGCAGCGCACATGGGGGTAATTTACCGATTTACGCAGCCAAAATTATTTTATATGGTAAATCTTATACTATCAAACGAGAAATATTTGTTTGTTTGCATGTTTGTTTGTAAATGAGCTGTTGAAAAGGGCCCAAGCGATTTCGATGGAATTTTCAATATAGGGGATTATTTCTGAGAAAATTATTTTAACAGCGCACATTGGGATATTTGACCGATTTAGGCGGCCAAAATTATTTCATTCGGTACGCAGTTTTAAGTCAAGTCTGTTATTTGATTTTAATCCTGTTCGACCATTAAGAAATATTCAATTTTGCAAAAATTATTTTTTTCTTTCAAAACTGTATTTTATTAATAAGAATTTTGGCAGCCCAAATCCGTTATTTACCCCTATGTGCATCTCGAAAAATGTTCACACCCACTGTTCGATTCCCATAACCCTGAGATTGGAATAACTGATCGAATCCCTGATAAGGACATTAGGAAAAAGTATATCCCAAGATATTTCGATGAAATTTTTAATATAGCGGCTTACGGGGGCGAAAAATCGATACAACCAAGTCTGATTTCTGAAAAAACAAGTTACTTAGTGTTTTCACGAAAATAGTTTGTATTGCTTTTCTTATGTATCGAGGCATGAGTCATAACATTTTCCATGTTGTTGTGTGTAATATGAGCTCAGTCACATATGCATTTTGTTGTTTGTGTTTTAGCTGCGTATAAATGTTTTATTTTTTCGTGTATTTTAATGTGTTAGTGAAAGCATTCAGCAGCTCACATTGGGGTATTTGACCGATTTAGGTGGATAAAATTATTTTATTCGGTTAAAAGTTTGTAGAAACAAACTAATAATAAACTAACAAACTAATAATTTTTTTGGGAATTTACGTACATTTTACACAAAGAAATTTATTGTTTTGTTGATTTTTTATCGAAAATTTTAAATACATGGTTTTTGGAAGAAGCCGAGCTAAGCTAAGAAGCCAATTGATATTGAAATAAGAAAAAAAATATTTTTTTTATATAATTTTTGTATTATTTTGTTGAGTTTTCCTTAGCTTGAGTTTTCGTGAATTTTTGTTAATTTTTTTTTAAACCAAATTTTTAACCGATATCATATTTTGAAATGAATTTAACCTGAATTTTAATTAATTTAGAATTATTTAATTTAGTTACTATAATTACTTAATTATGTAAGTAAATTAATTGGAAAGGCTTTACACTCTAAGTTGCTGCGTTTTTTCTGTGTTTATAGATTTAACAGCGTCAGTAGCAGCATTTCCCAGTTGAACCTTGACATTTTTTTTCATGTAGCATATAATTGTTTCGCTCGCTTAAATGGCGCCCGCTACGTTATCAAATTTAATGACCGCTCTTATAATTTTACCATTAACCAATCGAATTTTAACACAATTGTGGCCAACTGTTGAATACGGCTAATATCAACAGACAGATTAAATGTCAAATACAAGCGACATCTTGGATTTTAGTAATAGATGCCGACTTTACCTCAACGAACAGTTTTACTTAGCAGCTTGTCGGCCTTAGTGTGAAAATAGTATTAGAGCCTAATATATATTAAAACATCAGGTTATAAGACACCATACATTCATTTTGAACTATTTTCATTGACTCGTAAAATTCATGAATGAAAGTTATGGTAAACAAATTTTTGTAAACAAAGGCCTTGTTTTCCCTAATTTTCATTCTGCCTACGCCCTTGATTCAGGGAGTTATAAAATTTAAGCCTGCTGTAGAACTAAACTGTAAAACTATATAAGCATAAGTTTAACCAATTTTCTTCCCTTTTATTTGTTTTAATTTGATTTTTTTTTTAATTTCCTTCATTTCAGTCTTTTCAGCTTTTTGTTTAATTAATGTTCTTTTTCTATTTATGAATCATTATTATTATTTTAATTTTAATTTTTAATTGATTTTGTTAATACCATGTAAAAACTAATCTAGCTAAGTACGGTATATTAAACAAAAATTCTACATTAAAAGGACATAGTTCTTATTATATATTGAACATAAGTAAACTAAATTAAAAAAATAAGGAACCTCCTTTAATCCAATCTCTAAAATAGAAGCTAACATACATTCTATATTTCTTGATTTCAATGAATTTTCTGGTATTATGTAGTAACCCAGATATTTCAGTCGAGCTTGAACAAGTGCGCGACACTGTCCTAGAATGTGCTTCGCAGATTCTTTGTCTTACATGCAAAACCTATATGAGATCTCACTTAGAATTCCCAATTCTTTGAGGTGATTGCTTAACTTTGTGACCTGTTAGCAATCCTTTAATGATTCTTAAAACATTCTTTGTTAGCTTCATGCAATCCTTAAATCTCTTTAGGTCGTATATTCCTAAGAGAAGTTTAGAGTGCACTAGCCTTGGTAGATTTTTTCATTATTCTCCTGTTTGTTTTTATTCATCTTTCCTTATCGAAAGGGAGAGGAGGATCGCTTTACCTATTCCACAGAATGGTTACGGACTAATCAAACGAGTTGATGCTTCTTTCTTTGGCAGTTCTTTGGCAATTTCGTTTCCTTCTATGCCTTTTTTTCGAAACCCAAATGATCCAGACCCAGTTTTGTTCGCCAAGCTTATGTACCTCCCATACAAAATTGTGTTAAAAATTTACAGAGACCCAAGGGGGATACCGTTAAGGACTGACCGACTGACAAACTTTTGTAAAATTTTTCTTAGGTAGCTTTAACTCACCAATCATACACAATTTCATGACTCCTATTTTTGTTCCAATTTTGTATCGGATGAACGCACTTAATATCTAAACTATTTCTACTTAACCTTTAAATTTTTTCAGGCAGTGACTTATTAAGAATTTATGTGATCAAAAATTAAATAAATTCGTTCAAATTGTTCGTTCAAATATTTGTTTAGAAAATATTGACCCTGTTATTAGACCACTGCAAGAAAACTTTTTTTATTTTTTTGATAAGCACTCCCCCCTATCTTTTGTTTTTTGTTAAAACGAACTTAATTACAAAAAATGAAAGATGTAGGTAAAATTTGGCCCCCGCGTAAATCAATAATACTTTCAAATACAACGTAATGAAACAGATTCTTGCAACCCGTTTTAATATTTTAAATTTAAAATACTTTTGATTTAATTTCGATAATAGTAGACCATTTTTTGTAGGCAATTTATATTGATTTGTGAGCGATAAAAGGGGGCGTGGGAAACTTTTTTCTTCCTAAACCATCTCGTACTCGAAAAAAATCGGCTGCCAAAATTTCAGCTTAATTTAGTTTATACACTCAAAAAAAAAAAACACTGTCGGAACAAAGACTTTTCACTTTTGAAAAACTGTTACAAGAAAATATTTGTCATAAAATCTAATTCTCTGTAAAAACAATAAAGTCTTTACGCCAACAATTTCTAAGCTTTTTTCCAAAAGTGTCGCATTCATCGCAATTCGAGCGCATTTGAATTTCTACAAGAGCCAAAGTATTTTTGCTAAATACATAGTTGTTGTGCCAACAGTTTTAACTTTTGAAATTTAATTCAAGAAAGGCACTGTTCGGCCAAAACTAAATATTTACGCTAATAACGGAAAGATGTAGATTTATTCGAAAGCAACAATTTTATCGCTAATGGCGCAACAACTATATTGTTGAATCAAATGTGAAAGTTGCTGATAGATCAAATGTTCCTGCGCTGTTGCCACAAATGAGTTCCGTTTTTGGGAATGTACATATTTTTGCTTTCGACATTCCTTTTGTTTCTGTCTGAAAGTATGCGTGATGGGGTTTAAATTTATTCAGTATTAAAAGTTACCGTGTGGAACAACGTCGAGTTGAATGTTTAAAATTTCGTCGCCTCAGAAATTAAGTGCCGTATGTGGACTTCGATAGTTTTTAGAGTAAAATTAAGTTTATAATAGTTGAGGGTAAAACGACATAAAGTTTTTTGACAAAAATAGAAAAAATAGTTTTATGTAGAAAATATAAAATGGTTAAGTTTTAAAAAAAAGTAAAAAACATATATATTTTAATTACAAAAGTATTTGATCAACTCACACAATTTGTTTTTCTTTAATAATGTTGACAGTGATAAGTATTCGTTCCAACAATTTTCACTTTGAAATATTTCAGAATATAGCAATAAATAAGGTGGCACCGATTTTTTGACGGCTATATAAATACGAATACTTTTTATTTAATGAATATACATATAGTATATGTAAAAAATAATTGTTAATGTATTTTTCCAATTAAACAATTTTGATAAATTACTAAACTATGTAATATTTACTATTACTAATCTTTTATTTTATATAAAAGGGTGTACGCGGGTGTCAAAACACGACCAAATAACATTAAAAAATGTATAGACTCTTCCCTTTATATTTGGAACAACATAGGGGAGTGTTTCACGAAAATAAAATAAATAAATTTTTCCCATGTGTTCATGCAATGGCCTACTGGCCATTTCCACAGAAAAGTGACCAAAAAATTAAAACTTATTAAAAACTTATTATTTGATGATATTATCTAAGAGAAACATTTTAATTTTTTAATTTAAGCAATTTCTACATTAATGATCACCATGATGATCAAATCGTCTGCACTGCTTCACAAATGTAGTTTTTCTTTTTCTTAAATGTTGAGTTAATATTTCGTAAACTTTTTGTTTTATTAAAAATGGAAGGCATTGGCTAAAGATAATGAAAAAAGGGTTGAGGCAGAGAAAGGACTATACATTAATTTTGTTTTTTAATTACTAAATTACATAATTACTTAACTATCTAATTACTTAATTACCCAATTTATCTACAATGGAAATTTAAGTAACGTAACGCCAGATCATAAAGCTATATTAAAAAATACCAGAGAAGATCTTTTAATTCTATCAAATGAAAAATAAACTTATGTTATTTTAAACTCTTCTAAAAAAAGTTGTATGCAAAAAGTCTGGCCCAATTCAGAAAGTTTTCCAAATTTTGTTGTCCAAGTCAAAAAACACTTTCGTTTTTTTTAACGTAACGCCAGCACTTATTTATTCTTATATCTAAAAATCCTTAGAGTCGATTGTTGTCATTATTTTTACTTAACATAGTGCTACTTAATTACTAAGCGAATATAAAAAAGCTTTTTAAAAATTGGACTTTCTCATTCCATTTCTTAATATTTCTTCGTACAAATCATCCGTAACGCTAGTTTGGAAATGCCCATACATAATGTGTTAAATCTGTTTAAAAATAGTCTTGATTTGTTGCTCGAGATCGGCTCCAATCACATCTTCTGCCTCTTAGCTTGCAAGCGGCAGCTGCAAAGACTCAGAAGGCACGGGCTCAGTAATTGAAAATAAAAAAGTGCCTCATGTTCAAGAGCCGAGCTTCAGAAAATATAAGAATGGTTTGGGCTCACAAGTCAGAGCTAAAAATTAAAAAAAAATTGGCTCTAGACAAAAGCCAGGAGTCGTGTTTAACGCCACTCGCTCGGTAGCATGTCCCTGCTCTGCTTTTAAGTAAAATTTCATCTTGGGGTCAAGAAGTCAACACATTAAGTTATACTAAGATAATAGTTGTATTTAGATAACTGTTTTAACAGTTAAAATTTTGATTTAGCGTAAGAATTTAATCAATTAGAGTGATATACAATTTCAATTATAATCAAATAAATAATACATTATCAAATTAATATGAAATAAGATATAACAAAACAAGAAAATTATTTTCTTGCTCAGTGAATAATTTTTTATGTAAAGTCAAATGTACTTATTTTCAAAATGTGACTTGCATCAATAAAATTGTTCTCTTTTCTAGAAAAAAGTTTCGAATATCAAACAGAATGCTCTTATTATATGAAAATTATGTACTAGGATCAAGCAAATTATTATTATTTTAAGAAAATAAGCTACTTTTATTAGAATAATACATTTAATATTTTCTTGATGCAAGCGAAAAAATACTTACATTAACCCATTAATGACTAACGGGTATTTAAATACCCATAAAACAGTGTTTACGAAAAAGGCTATATCTCGAAAGTGGTTGGAGGTATCAAAATAATTTTTTTAAGCATTACGGAAAAATGAAACTAATTATTGTCTTTACAATGTGAAAAATCGAAGATGTGTGATTTTCAAAAATGACAAAATCCATATATAAAGCTATGTAGAAAATTAGAAAATGGAAAGATCGAGGGAAAAATTCGTAGTCAGTTTGCCTCTAGTATCCTCTATTTATCAGGTCTTCATTATGACAAAGGAATGTTGCCATATATGCAAATTTTTATTAACACCAAGAACCCGGATTAGCCGATTGGGTATTTAAATACCCAATGCAGATCTCAAATACGGTGACAGTTACAAACATGCAATTTTGCAAAGCAACTTCTATGGCCTACATAAGTTTCCTGATAAATTTTGAAAAAAAATCGTACGGCGGAATCTATGAGCAGTCTTTAATGGGTTAAGAATTTTGTGTATAAGTTTAAACCGAAATCCTTTTTGCTTGGTTAAAGTTAGGTTAGAAAACCTTATACTACCAAAACTTTATAGCGATTCTTATCTGTAACTCGTTATGAAACACTAGCACAGCTACACAAATCGCACAATTCACTTATACGTCTAGCAGAGGATGATTTCTAAACCTTTCTTATTCAAAGAAATGTTTCAACAGTGCTCTGTTAAAAGTATAATTCTTATAAAAATTTCATAAAAAAAAGGAAAATTGGATTTTCAAAAATGGAACAACACGTCAAAATTTTGTAAGACGACAGCAGAAAACGCACGCTTTTAACCATGTTTTTTAATAATTTAATAGATACTCTGTGATATTTGATGATATGATGAAAGTGAATCTGCATAAAGGCTACATAGTTTTCAGAAAATGTTATATATAAAAAAATGTTGTTTTTTCCTTGTAGAATATTCTTAGAATTAGGCTTCACAGTTTTCAGAAAATGTTATATATAAAAAATTTTGTTTTTTCCTTGTAAAATGTTCTTAGAATTAGGCTACATAGTTTTCAGAAAATGTTATATATAAAAAATGTTGTGTTTTCCTTGTAAAATTTTCTTAGAATTTTCATAGATAATGTTTTTACTATACGCTTTGTCAAGTTTGATCCACCCCAATCTGCAAAGTGCAGTATCAGGTGCATGTAAGTAAGTTTTGAAAAGTTTGCATTTGAATCCAAAAAATGTTAATATTAATTTGAAAAGCTTATATTATCAGCCATCTTTAATGTTCGAGTTGTTCATGTTCCTGCAAAATAAATAAAAAAGAGTTGATTTGGAAAATTATTGAAAATCATAATTTTACAAAACAGGTCCATTGGCACACTTCAAAATAGTTCAAAATATGTGTCGAATTAATGTACTAATCAGGAACTTACTGCGTTCATGGAATAATTGCTTCTTTTGCAAAGTTTAACATGAAATGTACTACAAAAACAAAACACAAAAACGCACAAACTTTGATTAATTTCATTGACAATCAACTTCCAGTTTTATATTAATGGATAAACTTTTTTTCTCATTATTAAACGTTTGAGCAAAAACAAAAAAATGGACAACCTACGTAGCTCGAATTGTATACTTACATAATTTTGACATTTTGAAAAACAATTTAATTTTTTTTTTCTTTCGTGTTCCTGATACAAATAAAATCATCAAAAATGTACGATGGTACTCCAAGTACCTCCACAAAGACCATTAAAAAAATCTGGCGTTTGAAAACCATAATGGCTAAATACAGGCCCCCTACTCTCAACTTCTTGCATTACTTTGATATTATTTTTATTTTATTTATGTACTATTTTAAACCAATAAAACAACATTTATTTTATTATGATTTAAAGTATATTTATAAATAAAATAGCATAACAAAACTTATATTAAAGTCACTAACAACTAGGTTATTCAGCTTTGTAATAAATCGAAATCTCTAAACTCATGCACAAGACACAAAAAATATAAAAAAATTAACTCTAAAGAAATTTTTTATTAAATAAGGTCTGCTGGTTTTTTAATACGTAGCAAAAAATGCATAACCATCTGGTCCCAGCGATTTCAGGCCTTTAAGTATTTTACCGCCTCTTTCAAAAGTTTGTGAGAAATTCATGGCTCAGCAAATCAATAATTTTATACTCGGCAGAAACCTGCTATACCCCTTTCTATCTGGTTTTCGAGCTGGACATAGTTGCTCTTCAGCTGTTGTTAAAGTTATTAACGATATAAGACCTGAATACGATGCGGGTTCTATGACTACACTCTGTCTGCTGGATTTATCTAAAGCTTTTAATAGAGTAAGTCATCAGAATTTGTGTCATAAGTTTAAGACTTTATTTGGTTTCTGTAATAGTGCTGTCAATCTAATTTCCAATTATTTTTGTAAAAAGTCTCAATAAGTTAAAGTTGGTCAATTGTCCTCTCCGTATAAGTTATTATTAAATGGTGTTCCACAAGGCTCCATACTTGGTCCTCTGTTATTTTCAATATTAATAAATGATATTTTTAATGTTTGCAAACATGCATCTATTCATGCATGTGCTGATGATGTTAAGCTTTATCTTTCACGACGAACAGGGTATCTTGACGAACTCTGTTGTAGAATAAATGAAGATCTCAACAGCATCAATGAATGGGCCAATAACAATTTTCAGCAATTAAATGCATCAAGGTCATATGTCTTGCCTATTTGTTAGTACAAAATCTGTATAATTAATACCCCTGATTTATTTATTGGAATAAATAAGCTAGCTGTTGTGTCAAAAATTGTAAATCTCGGCTATTATATACATTCTTCTTTTCCCTGTGTTCAATGTATTGATCATGTGAACAATGTACTGAAAAAAGTTTATTATATCTATTGTAGTTTATGTCTGCTAGTGTAACTCCTGTAAATATAAAACTTAGGTGGGTGATACAATTAATTTTACCATTGATAACATTCTTTGAAACAGTGTAGAGTAAGCTCAACTCATCTTCCCAATTAAAATTGCAAATAGCTTTTAATTACGCCACACGTTATTTTTATGGCTTACGAAGATATGAACACCTATCTAGCTTTAGAAATTCAATACTTGGTTGTGACATAACATCATACATCAAAGCAAGAAACTGTATATATCTGCTTAAACTTATTCATGAAAAATCGCCTCGTTACCTTTATGAAAAATTACGCTTTTGTATGTCTAGAAGAAGTCATATTCTTATTGTGTCCAGGCATAATTCTTTAAACACCTCTTACTTGTTTTTCATTAACCCATTAGAGTCTGGAATGCGCTTTCTAGATGGTTAAGAGAAATAACTAGGACAGGTACTTTTAGGCAATCTATGTTTATTTTTTTTCTACTCTATAGTATCTGCAATTTGCTTAAACTATTTCAAAGGTTATTTTTATTTCTTTTCTCTTTTTTTTTCTTTTCTTTTCTTCTTTATTACTATATTTACTTTTTTTTATTATAATATCTGATATTTATATAATTATCTTTTAATCTGAAGTATTGTTAAATGTTGGTAATTAAATCTTAAGCCCGGTTGTTATAATTTTAATCTAATTTAATTCTTATTTAATTACCTAACCTAAATGATTTTTTACTATAAAAGAACATAGTTCTAAATAAATAAAAATAAAATAAATAAATGAATAATCTTTCAATATAGACTTTTCCCCCCCATCCGAAAATTCTATTGACCAGCACCTTAGGTTACTTCCATGCATTGTTAGATTTCATTAAAAAAAGTATATTTCACTACGCATAAGTTAATATACAAGAAAGTAGCTTATAACTTTTCTAACATTCTAAATGAGAATCCATAAAAAGTAAAGAAATTTAATCAAATAATACTAATGCTTATGTTCAAAACGTAAACAAAAAAGCAAATTTGCAAATGCATTTGTATTGTTACAAAAATTTGATTCGAAAACAAAAATTTGCATTTTATGCAGTGTAAAAGCAAAACTATAACAGAACCCTTAAGAGTAAAAAAAATAAAAAAGCTTTATCAAATTTGCATGGCAAAATAATTCAATACTCTTAATGGTAGAAAGGCTGGCACTTGTTTTTTATACCGTTTTATGTTTTGCACAACAAGCAGAAACTACAACATCAAGAAGAAGAATAAATACAAAACAAGATAAGCAAAAAGAAAATTGCTTTCGTATGCCAACATTAACATTTACATAAGCATAATTTTCACATAGTTATTCTTTCTAAGCAAACACACATAAACAAACACTGAGAAGAAAATTATTCATACAGTCAAAAAACAAACACACACACATATATATATTTATATATATATATATATATATATATATATATAAATTTATATGTATGTATGTAATGGTAGTACGCAACCAAGTTGACGAAGTCAAAACAATATTTATTCAAATGGCGTGCGTCTTCCTCCCGGTTAATTTCAAAAGTGACAACAAAAACAACAGTGATGGCAGCAGCTCATGGCAAGGAACCCAAGCCAAAAGTCGATGTACTCTGCCTTCACATCGTCGCCCACTCAACAACAACCACAAGAACTGCAACCACCACCCACACTTGTTTTGCCAGTCGTAGATATTTTGCGCATTTCAGTCAGCCCTGCGAGTCCACCCCTAAAGTCACAGTGAGCTTTGTATTGTGTTTGTTGTAAGCTGCCAGTGGTGAGTGTGTGTTTGTGTTTGTGTGTGTGCTTCTCGGAAAATATCGATCCTTCTTGGGTCGTGACAACTGAATGAGTTCACAAGTTTTCTATTTTTTTATCCTAATATTTTTGCTTTTGTACGTTCGCGTTTTCCATTTTCTGTAGCGCTGTAGATTGTATTTTCAGATACTCAATATATGCATTTATATACATACAGTCAAACTTCCCAAATTCGGATCAACAGCCCTCCAGGAAAAATCGGAAGGCTTCCATCTAAAAGTGATATAGAAACATTCCCCACCGTATCTTTTGAAAGCTTAAGGATAGTTTTGTATTTATATTGTTTCCCCACCGTATCTTTTGGAAGCTTAAGGGTAGTTTTGTACTTATATTGTTTCCAAACCGCTTCTTTAAGAACGCATGTGGAAACTTGTATTTATTGTCAAGCAATGACAATAGAAAATATTAATACCATTGTTTTCTAGCCGCTTATTGTAGAATTCGATAGTCTAGTGGTAGCGCGCTCGACTGTCGCTCAGGGGTCCCGGGTTCGAATCCTGGCCGAATCCATTTTCATAACAAGGGAGAGGAATGTTTCCACATGACTTTTTAACACAGCGGGGAGGAATGTTTCCCTCTAATGACATGCTATGTTAAAAAAGCAATGGAGTGTGCAACAAAGGGGAATGCTTCCAACATTCCATGGTATGTTTCCTGGTAACATCCTGGAATGCTCACATTTCCTGGAGGGAGTATTCCAAATTCAACGTTGTCAAGCATTGGATTTTTTTATCTGTTTGGTGCTGCCAGATGAGAAAACTAATTTTTTTTTTAAATGTTGAAATCGTACTTGGTGGTATGATACGTTTTAACGCCACATCTGTTTTTGCAGCTTTTTCTACTTCTTTTATATAACTGAATTTTCTTCAAACGCCTTTTTTTTCATCGAGCCTTCTCGATCATCGAAATCAAATTTTTCTTCAATCGAAGCGTTTCAAAATCATCACCAAGCGCGAATGACATTAAAACAATCTCATAAAAAATAAGTAAAACCAAGGACTTTACCGAAAAAATTAAAGAAAAATGTATCACCTAGAAATATCTTTAGAAGTGGTTAAAAATGTACTTAAATTGCTTTTAATACTCAAAATTTTGATAAGGATTTGTTTAATGACATCTTCATTCAAATCATCCTAAAAAAAAATGTACATCTAAGATAAATGGGGACCAGTACCTAGGTTTCTGGATGCAAAAAAAGTAAAAAAATACTAATATTTTAAAAAAAGTTTTCTTCATTAATAAATGTCAAAAGAATTGTCCAAACATAACATTATGTATTTTTTTTTTAATGCAGAAATTACCTCAAACTCTCAAGCTATACCGAATTATTTTTTTTTTTTAATTAAAAATGGCGGTTCATTTTTGATATAATCGCAATTAAGTCGTGAAATTTTTTTGTACTTTTAGAATGTAATGTAATATTTTTTGATGTTAACTTGAAGATATACTAAAAAATTTGTTATTTAAACCGGATTTTGAGCCGAAATTAAACAAGAAATTTAAAAATTTATGTGAATAAAACCAATTTCCTGGTGAATAAAAGTATTGTATGGAGGTTTCGTCCTTGTTTTGATAGTCAATAAAATTTATATAATTTAGTGGTTGGAGTTCAGTTAAATGCCTTTTAAAAATAATTTTTTAATTAGTTTTTATGATTTATTAAATAATTACATGAATTAAGATTGTGAGCTTTAGATCAAGTAAGTTTTTAAGAAGACAACAACAACAACTCTGTATAGAATCAATCACTTAGCTGACTAGACAGTCTGTTTCGGAAATCGCTACATTTTTCTCTTCAGTAGTCTTTGAGTGATTAAGCTGTGAACTCACTGTTTAAATTAGTATATGAATGTGCAGATTTTGGAATTTATTCTTATGAATTGTATGGCTGCTAATCATATGACATTTTAAAGCAGTAGGCTATTTATAGATCACCGCCATCAACTCTATCAAGGGTTGCCATATGTTCTTATTCTTCTTCTTTATTTATTTCAATATTCAATATAATATAATTATAATTATATTTTGTTGCAGAAGGATTTTAAAGGAAAGAAGTTAAATGGATCTAAAATATTATTATGTACCTATTAGACAAAGCCATATCTAGATAATTCTTCCTACTTCTACCTTCTTTTATTTCTCTTTTGTCATCACAGAATCATAAAGATGCTCAACTGATACAAAAATGTAATTTATCTTGTATGCCTTGATTCATTTTTGATATGAATTCTGTACAGTAGAATTTATGGTTTTTGTTTTATTATTGTCATTATTCTCAAAGGACTGCCATCCTTTGTTCTTATAATGTAAAAATTTTAGTCCAACGGTTAATATGAGTCATGCCAATTTTTGTCTTGAGTCCAAAACGCTATATTACTTATACAACAGTGAACATATTTTGATGTTTTTTTTGCAATTTCTTTCCAATATAAGACCAAATATAAAAGTAAACCTTCAAATTTTGTGGTTATACTTCATCTTCTAATTAACGAAGATTGGTAATAAAATTTTTGTGTTTTTTTTTTTGCAAAATAGGACAAAAAGTGAAATTTCAGAAAAAAGTAGTGCTATTTTTGAACGAATCGTCGTAATATTGTTACTTTAGAAAGTATTTTGTATTCAAAAATACTCGAAAATGTTATTTTTGCATAATTATTTTTACATTTGTTGATGAAAAACCCTTCGTATAAATATTATGATCTTTTGTCTTTTTTATATAAAGAAACCTACTGATTTGCACTTCCCTTAGCTGTTAAAATCGTTGTGGCAGGGCTTAAGTTATGGCACTAACCAACACATCCTTATTCAAACTTTTTGTAAACATTTTGGATGATTTTTTAGCTCTTCTAAAAAAAATCTCTGGCGATGAGTTTTTTTTTTTTGACGCGTGGTGTAATTTCAAAATCTTAGCAAACGCACGTTCAAATTATTTTGTTCGAATTTCAGGGAATTTGAGTTATGGCAGTTCGACTTATGGAAGAATAGTTGTATGCAATTTACTTTTCAAACGCTAATGAGATTCGACTTAGTTCGGCTGCAAGAAAATTCGAGTTAGAGAAGTTCGAGTTATGGAAGTTTGTCTGTTTGTATATATAGCAATGTGTATTTGTTTTTCACTTTACAACTACACACGCAAGGCCAAACAAAGCAATTCCTTTACGGCGCGTTGTTCTCCGCCTAGCGTTCAGTCACTTGGCTTTACTTTAAATTATTCGTTATCCTTGCAGGGGTTTTTCTATGTTTTCACTAAAAGTCAGTTATTTAGTGTCGGAAAAATACACAATATTCCTACAATCGGTAACCGGCTACTTCGTAATACAAGAACATTTTGCCACCATATTTGATATAAAGGATATAATGCAAGATATTTTCACAAAAACAATTACGTTCTTACACGCCAAAAACGATTTGGCTTAAAATTCATGCGATAAAAAATAGTATCTCATTTACACATGAGCGACAGCTTTTAAAACTTTTATTTAATCCAACTCATCGAAAAGTTTATTACCATTTATTTGTATTATTATTTACATTTCCTAATTCCACTTTGTTTATCTTTTTTTAACAAAAGTTCAATGAAGAAACCTTGAACGACCCGGTTACTTTTCAAAGGTTTATTCTGTTCAATGTAATTATTTTTTTTTCGCCGCCCTTCGATGTTGCGTTATTTCGCTTGGTTCGTTAGCTCGGAATGTATTAAGACCAAGGCTGCTACTGCCAGCCGCTCCTTCTCTGCTGTTACACCCTTCACTTTGCAATCTTTGAAGCTCCTCACACCGCTATTGTATAACTTTTATCATTATTTGCATTATGCTCAGCTCGTGGAACTCGTTTAGTTTGCTTTTGTTTTTTCTCATCTATTTTTTATTTCATTTTTTTCTTTCTGTTTGCTTAATAATTTAACTTGACGTAGCTGTTTATTTAAGATAAAAATACAAAAAGATGGTTTACAGTCGAAAAAGATGCGCCATTTTTTAATACCATCCACTTACATACATTGGCGCTTGTAAAAAACGTTAGCGCACCGCTGGATACGTTGTGATGAGCCGCGTTTCTTATCGCGGACCATCTTTGAGTTAATTAAGCGATTCGTACGTTGTGGTGTTTGCGAATTAAAATGTTTAAGTATGACTGAATAAACTTTATGTTACGAAATTCGAGCTGTCGAAAGAGACAAGGATAATATCAAAATTCTTTGTTAAAAAAAAAAACATTAAATGGAAAATTTATTTGGGTCTTCAGAAAACTTCAATCAGTTAATTAACTTTCGAATAATATTCTTCATTGAAACAACTAACTGCCATTGTCATTATTCACATGCTCAAAAAACAAAATAGATTCAGTATTTTTACCCTCTATAATATGCCTTTTACAAACGAAATTTTTTTCTATATAAAGACATCGAAATAAGTTTAAGATAAGAAAATTTAATAAGGTGGCTAATATAAATTAAATAAATAATGACATGACTACTACTTATAAGTTTTTTAAAGTAGTTTAATTTTATTACTTTTTTAAAATTTGAGTCCATAGCTCCTTTGTAAGAGAGCGCAAGGCAAGTGTTGTGCTGATGATGAGCTTTAATCAAGTCTCTCTCTCCATCAGTAACGATCATAAAAAGGCGTGGCTGACACAAACAAGTGTATTTATTTTTGATCAACATCATGACCTGAGTCGATTTATCCATGTTTGTCTATCTGTCACTCTATCTATCCGTCTGTGATCACGTTGTCAGCGGTTAATTTTAAAAATCGGTATGAAATTTCAAATATAAGTTTCTGTCTACAAAATAAAAATCAAAATCCTTTTACCTATCATATAAAGTAACTTAAAAAAAACTATAAAGGAAATATATTTGACTGCACCGAAGTTAAAATACCCCACGGCCTTATTTTTGTTTATTTAAAGTCTATAAAGTTGTAGCATTTTGATGACGTCACTTTTATAAGCCGTGGTTTTTATTCAAATATATCACATTTGAAAATCAGAGTCCTTTTTAATTATTAAAGCTTACACGGAGATAATTATTTTGCTTGAATCAAATAGCAAATCAAATAGCTCAAATAGCAAATTTTTACTAATTTCATGCAAATATTTGCTAAGTTATTATAAACTCAAATAGCAAATTTTTTCTAAACACACGAGCACTCGTTCATTCTTAATGAAGAAAATTAGGCAACGATTGGTTAACAAATGCGATGGTTGAATGGCTAAGCCCATGCACTTACACTCACGTGGCCGAGGTTCAAGTCTCCGGATAAAGGCAATTTCTCAATTTCAGCAAAAAATAAAAAATTCGCTTTTCCAATTTACATTAACTTAGAAAATATTTGCTTGAATTAAGTAGAAATTTGCTTTTGCATTTAATAATAACTTAGCAAAATTTTGCTTGAATTTCATCAAAATTTTACTTAGTTATTATAAATTAATTTTGATTAAATTAATTAGATAATTAAAAATTTATTTATAATAACTAAGTAAAATTTTGATTAAATTCAAGCAAGAATTTGCTAAGTTATTATAAACTAAGTAAAATTTTGATTAAATTCAAGCAAGAATTTGATAAACTGGAATAGCAAATTTTGATTAATTTTTGCTTAAATCTAGCATAATTTTGAAGTGGCTGAGAATCAAGCATAAGTTTTGCTTAACCACAATATAAATTAAGTAAACAGTTTTTCCGAGTATGTGCACAATATTAATTTTAAATATTATTTTTTTAAATTAATAAATGTATTACTATTATGATGATGTCACTTTGTATGGGAATTTTCAGTTTTTTCCCAAATTTAGTTGCACAATTTGAAGCCATTGCACTTAATTTTATGGAATTTAAGGATATTTTTCAGTTTTCATAAAGTCACTTTGTATGGGAGGTAGACGTCGTTTTAATCTGATTTGACTTATTTACGAACTTGATCTGTAGTTTTGAATATAAAGCTTATATATTGAATTTGGCTACGATGGCTTAAAAGATACGCCTGTTATCGTGATCACAGACGGACAGGCAGACAGACAGACATGGCTAAATCGACTCAGCATGTGATGTTGATCAAAAATATATATACTTTTCTATACCTGATTAACGGCGTTACAAACAGTGTGACAAAGTTAATTAACCCCTAACGCATTTTTATATGCGTGGGGGTATAAGAATTAAACAAAAATTAATGCATTCAAATTATTCCAGCTTACGAATGGCTATCACTAGAGCCGATATTTAGGGAATCATCATAACATAAACCAACGACTTTTTTGTGGAACCGAAATTAACAACGTTCTTTTGTGAGGCACCTTAATTCACATGTCTTTTTTTTTTGAATTGTATCTTTTTGTTTATATTATTTGTATCGTTTGACGTCACAAAAGCTACAATTATTTTTTAATAAATATTTTCAAGAAACGAAAGTTAGTATTAAAATAAAATTTTTTTTTTCACCAAATGACCTCAATTATTTGAGATTTTAAAATATATTATTTTTTAGTTAAAATGTGCCTATCTCACTAAAATTTCGCTATTACTATTTCAAAAAAATAAAACAAACATCTAACTTCCGCCGCTCATTTCTAAAAGAAATTAAATTTGATGAGAGAATTTCGAAAACCAACGAAACGAAAAAAGAACAGCGGCACAGTATTAAAGGCGAACAGAAGCAATAACCAGTAAACTAGTCGATGCATGTCAATTTGTTTAACATTCGTAAAATAGAAGTGAAGATACTGAGACAAAAATTTACCCGCACAATCGATGCATCCCGGTCTAAAAGAGATATACCTTTCAGTAATATAAGAGATGCCTTCACGCACCCCTTTTGTTTATTACATATAATTCAAATACCAAGGTAGTCCATCTCAAGGAATAAACTTTAAGCTCTCGTCGAAGCTGACACGCACACTTTTTTATGTCAATTTAGTAACATATCTTGTGGAAAATATAAAAAAATACATAAAAAAAATATTTCTTTACCAAAAAAGGATTCAAGTGAAAATTAACCAATCCAATGAGTTCTTCTAACTTTTTTAAAAACGAAAGGAGTTTTAATTTCAATGGGATCTATTGTGTATATTTTTTAATGACGCACTCGCAGCAAGGCCCCTTTGTTGTAGAAAGTTCATAAGGAATTTGCTATCAAATTGGCACATTTAACTAGTGCTCGACCTATTCGGCATCTGCTGGTCAGGGGCTAAACAAGCGGGGGATAAGGAGGATAAGCTACCAGAGGAGTACCGAGGTCATTTTGATTGGGGGGGTTTCAATATATTTCGGTCGACTGGATACCCTTAAGTCCCGACTTTTTTTAAAATACAACATAGTTGAATTATATAAATTTACTCATCCGTTCGATCAATATACAGTAGTTTTGACTTAACTGCCACTCTTTTAGCTGCCAATTTGAGATACCTGCCAAAAACCACAAAATTTCACTCATTTCTTCAATTTCGTATGAAATGTACTTGTTTAAATGCCAATTTCATACGTGCCAATTTAAGTTAGCTGTCACAAATATTTGGAATTACTATCCCATATTCATTGATAATATTTCATTTAACAGCCACAAAATTTTTTTTGCAACTGTTGCTAACGAAAACTATGTATGTATGTAGTTTGTTTTTGTTAGAATTCTCGCAGCCTTTTCTTTTTTTTTAAGGCTGGATTTGATAAAGCTCCTGAAAGCGACCTTAGCATTCAAGATACAGACTTTCTAAAACTGACACCAAATTATTCAGACTATATTTACTGTGACGCTGATGTGGATTGTTACGGAGAGTTATCGGATAACGAAATTCTCGAGTCTATTAAAGAAACCACTCCTATTAGATAACTCCACTCCTATCCTAGAAGATAGCGTCCCATTCAAAATTCCATCGACTAAGGAGGCATTAGAAGCTTTGAATGTCCTCCAAAAATATTGTATGCACCACGAAATTGATATCATTCCAGAAACTATAGAGGATCATATCGTTAAAGGGTCTATAAAAGCTTTTAAGCAAGCTTCAATCACAGAAAATTTTTCTTAAAGGTTACTTTTTAATTACCTTTTACTAAAAAAATGTATCTGCAAAGACTGAAATAATTTGTTCCTTTTAATTTATATTATTTTTCCTGAAGTACCTTTATGTTGTTTTATTAATAAATAATAAATGAAAAGAATATTTTTATTTTCTTTTTTTTTAAGTTTTGTTTATGGGCCATTTCTTTGGTAAGTAAACGAATCAGATAACTGCCAATTTTTGGCAGTTAAAAAATTTAACTTTAGTGCCATTTTGACTTACCTGCCACAAAATGCGTGCAAAACACGGTGTGGCAGTTAAGTCAAAACTACTGTAAATACATCTTAAGGGGTCTTTTTCATTTGAACGGCTAAGAAAAACACTTTGTAATTATTTTTACTAAAAACTTTTTTTGATGATGAAAAAAAACTTGTGTACATCAAAATACATATAATTAAGTATGTTTTGAATTTTTTTTTTGGTTTGGCTTCTTATCTCCTCTCTTTAGCTTTTCGCAATTTGGACATCATTTTTCGAATCCAAAAAGGTGGCAACAATTTCTCAACTTTTACAACAGGTAACTGAAAATTTTTGTAGTTCATCTAAACGATAATACTTGAAACTATAAGATTACGTATAGCCAACTAAACCTCATACCTGTTTTTGGCGCCATTTTCAAAACAAAAATTGAAAAAATACCCTATTTTTTACATTTCTAACGCTCTAAAAATTGAGATTTTACAATAATAAATAAAATGCAAAACAGTTTCAGCTCAAACGGACTTTTCGTTAATCTTTGGTACCGTTTTAAGAAATCCTGAAATTTTTAAACCGCATATGGTAACACTTTTCAATCTTTCGATCTTTTTCAAGTGAAGAAGTTTCCTCAAAAGCAGTTTTCATTTCGTTCCCTCTATCAAAGAAAATAAAAGTATTTCAACATTATCGAATCAGCATTTAAAAATTTATTTTCCTTTTTTGTTTTAAAAAATTCATAGTATAAATAAATAGGGCTTTCAATTTCTTTTACATTTTTTCTATTAATTTTTTAAATTAATAAAAAAATAGTGTTTTAAATAAAAAATACAAACTTAATTTTTAAGTATAACATTTAAATATTAATTCTTCTTTTTTTAAGGTATCCCATTGCTGCGCAATATTATCTAAGTTAATGAGATCAACTATGTCCTTTTCCGATGAAATTATTAATAAGTCTTTAAGACGTGAGTCACTTTGCGTGGTTCATAGAATACTTAGAATTCCACTTTCAATTGCAGAGAATCCAACAAACAATTTTTTGGTAACAATTTTTATTGATTCTAGAATTCGCTTTTGGGTCAAGTTAGTAGAAGATAGATTTTGATTAAAGAGTTCATACAGAGGCTTTATTGTTTCTAAGCAATTGTTTAATTTATCTCACATTAAAAACAGTTCATCGAAAAATAAGCCGCGCTGACATTGTTATCATCCAAACGTTTCGGCGCAAGACGACTACGATGGCGAATGAGAATTCCTTTTCAGCATCAACATTAAAAGATTTTAGCAATGCAACAGCAATACTAGTTAGGTTATCTGTACCTTCAGAGTCCGAATTTATTTTTTTTAATTATTTAAGGGTTCAAGAAATAAATTTCATAGCATTTAAAATATTCAGTTGAACGGCTTCAAGATATTCAGTCAGGAGTTTCATATTTACTTGCACATTTTTCATAAAAACAAGACTTATAATAAAGTCCACAGAAATGAGTTGGTTTGATAGCGAATATGCAGCATTTTGAGTCCACTTGCCAATTTTTTTAGAGCTTTGGGAAATTTCGTATAAGACATAAACAATGACATAAAGCGATGCTTTTATAATAAATGGATTTTGAATGCAGATTTAAAAATGATGATTGTATGAATCATCTCGAGTTTAACAGTTAAAACGAACCTTTTTTCAATAGTTTGACTAAATCCTTTAAATTCATTATATATTATAATTGTATTTATATTAAAATGTTATGTCTATGAAATTAAAGATTTTACATCAGAGTTCTTGAGCTAAAAAAATTTCTTTAAATATGTTGGCCGATTTCGATCATTAAATTTTTTATTACAAATGTTGGTTATTTTATATTAATTAGGTTTTAAAAAGAGGAATATGTGTGGCGACATTAAATGAGTAAGCCCTTGTTCGTTTGGACTTGTTTTATTCCACTAATTTTTTAAACTTTTTGGCAAGGTATTTGTATCAGGGACTGTTATCATTAAGCTATATCCAAAAATTTAAGCATTAATCATTATTTTATGATTTTCAAGTTTTTGCTTAGATATAAGAATAGTAATCTTATTTTACGTTTTAAATCTTAAATAAAAATCATTAATATTTTTTTGGTCAAACAAAAATATCATTTTCGGTTTTTATTTTTGGTCAAGGACACGGTTGCACAATTGGACTAAAAATGGTCCATTTTTTCCATTTGGTCCGCTGCTCTCTTTTACATTACTATGCATTACTATTTCCGTACATTTTTAACAAAATGTATACTACTTTTCTGAACTTTTTCTGCATTTTGTCACAAAGGAACACTGGACTCGTTTACAACAATTCAACGCTGATACGACTTAACATGAGTTGGCCGACTGAAGTTTGTTTAAGGTACGACTGAAAGTGAATTTGCCGACTTAAGATAGTTTAAGGTACGACTTAAAATGAGTTGGCCGACTGAAGTTCTTTTAAGGTACGACTGAAAGTGAATTGGCCGACCGAAAATAGTTTTAGGTATGAATTAAAATGAAATAGCCGACTAAAGATGGTATTTGTTATGAAAATGGCAATAAAAGGTACGACTGGCTTTGATGCGTTCATAATTATTGTTTATAAAAATCAATATTTTAAAAATTTAAAAAAAAAAATAACAATTAGGCCGAATTAAAAAATAAGGAGGGTAGTCTACCCCCTTACCCCCGCTAGTTAGGTCCCTGTAAGCTACCCCCTTATTTTTCAAAGAGTCGTCCTAATAGTATTTTTATTGCTGAACTTTGTTTAATATATTCTTTTACTTTTATTACTACTACTCTCATTTACCTTTCTTGTTACCAAAGAATTATTTGGTGGATCCACTTCAATTTAAAGCAGAGTTTGAAAAATTCTTTGAGCTATGCAAAGGCGTAGAAACTCTATTGGGTGCAGCTAATGTTTCAGAAAGCAATAAAAAAAATCACTTCCTGCAGTTAACAAAACGTCTCGTTTTCGGTGCACAGTACCCGTTAGTGTTGCAGAAAATGAGAGAACGTTCAGCAAATTAAGACAAGATAAACATTTATTTAATTCATTATTTGCATTATTGTTAATATGCACATTTATTAGAAAAATAGTTAATAAAAAAGTGAAGCTCAGTTTTTTTTAGTGATATATATATTATAATTTTAAAAATTATTAAAACTAAAACGAAAATAAATTTTTAAATGCTGATTTAATATTGTTGAAAAACTATTATTTTTTTCATTAAATGAGGAAAAGATATAGCAACTGCTTTTAAGATTTTTATTGCACGAACGGATGAGAAACTTTGATTAATTAAATTCATTCAGTCGGCCAAAGCTCCTAACTACCCCCCTATCAACATGGTCTCGGTACGTTTCTTCGGCTGGTTTCAGCAGAAAATTCTATTATATAATTATATAATAGGAATACGAAACGAAACGTCAAACGAAGGAAGTTGAAAATTTTATCTCCTAATTTTAAACACAAATTTAAACATATTTAAGAAGTTAAAAATTGGAAAAATAATCAGAGCTTCTAAAACGTAGCTTGGAGTTTCCGTTGTGATTTGAAATTGGGCGTTTCTGAGGAGTTATCGTCGTTTGCTGCACTGAATGAATCTGGTGAGTGCTGCTTGCTGAACTGGTGTCTATTGCTGATACCTGTTGTTGTCTGTCTTGGATATCGTGTTTTATCTTCTGTTCTGGCTTTCTAGCTCTGAAATACATAATCCGAACTAGTGTAAGTTAAAATAATAATACAAATTTACTTATAATTTGCGATTATTTGCACTTGTTGCAATATTGCGCCAGAACTGAAAAAACAAGAAACTAAGCAATCAGCTGGGAACTGTCAAACTACTTGATACAGCGTTTCGACCTAGTACAAAGTGAAAAAACAACCGCTGTACTTAATTTGCGACACCGAAACGTTCAGACTTACGTACGTAAAATTAAAAAATGCCGTGTAGTTGCTTAGCAAGGGTTGAGCGTAATTTGCAAGACTACAAGAAAGTGAAATGTGTCACTTGTAACGAATATTTCCACTGCCACTGTGTGAATATAAAGAAAGCTGACTTAGAGTTCATACAAAAGAACAGACAGCAATACAAATGCGCGAAATGTCTCTCGGCTCGTAGGGAATCGTTCGTTCACTCACCACCAATAAAGACCAATGCAAACTCGTCAGACACATGCCCTATTGTGACAGGCCTTACCGTGATTGGCAATGTTTCTACGCCTCCAGAAAGGGTCTGCACTAAATATATGAGTGAGAAACTTACCACTTCGACTTTGCTTGCTAGTTTTGAACAGAAGTTTGAGAAGCAAAACGAAGTGTTTGAACTACGCCTTTCAAACATTGTGCGCAGATCGCTTCCCAAATCAAAGATGAGCTGGCCATTGTTATAAAAGAGAGTGAGCAAAGGGTTCTGGCTGAGCTATGTCAACCCGTTGCGGAAATAAGTAGTGATCTACAGTTGGTTGCTGGTAGAGTTACACAATTAGAAAAAGTTGCTCTTGATGTAGGCGCATTAAAAGGGGATATAAGCACTTTTAAAACAGAGCTTGACGAATTTAAGGTGTGGTTTGTTGAACAATAGGGGAATGCTGCGGGAGAGGTCTTACATGCCCAAATGGGTGATGTTGATTGTCTCAAAAGGGAGGTAGACGAGTTAAAATCTCAACTGGCTAGACAAGATAATATAGCCATTGCTTGTGATCTTCGTCTGAATGGAATTCCATTTTCTGAAGGTGAAAGCCTTTGGGAAATATAAAATAATATATGTTCTACCGTAAACATTTTTTCCCTTCCTAAGGTGAAGACTTTGTTCCGTCCCAATCAAAAATTAAATCATCGAAACAACAGCAAAGATACAACAATATGTCAAACTTGATACGTCCTTTGACAGAACCTTTGTCTTAAGCTCTGTTGCAAAATTTCGACGTGAAACAAATGACACTGAATCTGAAGCATGCTGGTTTCCAGTCTAATAAGCCAATTTATGTAAATGAAAGCTTAACGAAAGTGATTTTTGTTATTCTGCAGCATGCATTCCATTATAAAAAGCAACTTTTACTATCTGCCGCTTTTACTCGTCGTGGGATCGTGCATATTAAGTTACAGGGTAATGATAATGCGGCATCCGTTGAGACGTTGTCAAGATTGGAAGCAATTCTTGAAAGCCTCAATACTGGCCATGATCCTGCCGATCCTGGTATAGTTAGTAATTCTCATTGTTTTCTTGACTTCACAAATTAATATCCTTATTTTTAGTCTCAATAATTTTAATATTGTATTTTTATATGTTACCGCAGCGAAGAAAACTTGTTTTGTCATTAAGCACGCTTTGGGTATGATTATTTTTTTGATACTCTGTAAACATGTTAAGTTCGTTAAGTGCTGAATTGTTTCGTTCCAAAGATAACAGCTTTAATATGATTAGAATACTCTCCAAACAAGAAACTGGGTTTAAAATTTGCCACCTAAATGCTCCATGCTTTGTTAACAAAACTGATGAGCTGTGTTACATGTTTGAGGGTTCTGGCATAGATACTGTTTGTGTAAGTGAAACATGGTTTAATAATGATATACCGGATAGTTTGTTTAGTTTGAAAGGTTTTAAAATATTTCGAGCGGATAGAGTTGGTCATGCTGGCGGAGTTGCAATTTTTCTCAAAGAAAATGTTACGTGTAAGATACTCTGCAAGTCGTCTCAAGATAGTGTCATTGAATATGTCTTTGTAGTGGTTTCAAATGGTGAGCAAAATTTACTTCTAGGGTCTGTTTATCATCTGAATAGAACTGTTGATTTCTTACCATTTTTAAGCACACTGGAAAATATTGCGCTCTCCTTCACTGAAATTATTATTGCTGGTGATTTTAATAGTAATCTCCTCGTAGAAAATAATCTAGTCCAAGATATGAATGCTTAGATATTCTACCTGTAAACTCAACAATGCCTACTCACTATACAAAAACTTCAAATACTGTCCTAGATTTTTTCTTTGTCAGCGTTAAAATTGGAATCCTTCTCTATGATAAGATATCCGTACCTAATTTTTCAAAACATGACCTAATTTTTCTAGCTAATGACCTTAGACTCACTGATACTGTTAACAAATTCAGTTACCGCGACTTCAAAAACATCGACTATGCTCGAGTTGAAACTGCTATACTTAATATAAACTGGGAACAAATTTTTCATATTACTTCAGTTGATGATCAAGTTGAATTTTTTCATCGCAATGTTAAAGTTTGTACCTATAAAGCATAAAATAACCAATCATAAGAAACGACCTTGGTTCAACAGAACAATTGAAAACTTGATACTAATGCGTAATAATGCGTAAAATCGATGGAAACGTTTCAAAACACCAGCATAAAATAAAGAGTTTAAAATTCTACGCTCGAGAGTAATTAAAGAGTTGAAAGCGGCAAAAACTAATTACTATGGTAATAAGTTTAACTCTATGGTAAACAGTAAGCAGAAGTGGCGTGAGATACGAAATATTGGTCTGAGTCAAAAAAATTTCGGTTTCTGTGATAGTGTGGACGTTGAATATTTAAATAAAAAATTTGTTGATATAGCTTTGCCTTTCGTAAGTCATAACGTTTATAATGACATCAACAATTCTTTAAGTGTCGATTCAAGCTTCAGTTTCTCTTGTGTATGTCAGGCTGATGTAAAAAGAAGTATCTTATCCATCAAATCGAACGCAATGGGGTATGATGAAATTAGTCCAATGTTTTTAAAAATTTTGCTTCCAAGTGTACTTCCTTACGTAACTCACATTTTTAACACTGTGCTCACAAAGTCAATTTACCCAAAAGAATGGAAGAAAGCTTATTCCTGTAGCTAAATCTCATAATGAGCACCGCCCAATAGCAATACTGTAATTTTTATCTAAAGCGTTAGAACTGTTAATAAGTCAAAAAGTCAATTTTCACTTGCACAGAAATGATTTATTAACTGATAGACAATCAGGCTTTAGAGCCAACCATAGTTGCATTACTGCCCTCATTGATGTGTCTGAAGACTTGCGTACTGGTTTAGATGGTAATGAAATCGGGTTCTTAGTTCTCTTGGATCACTCAATGGCTTTCGACACAATCGATCACGATATTTTAGAGGCCAAGCTTCTTAAAATGTTCATTTTAACTTTATCTGCTATTAATCTTATTGCATCTTATCTCTCCGAAAGATCTCAAGCCGTTTTTGCTAATAATATTTAATCATCTTTTCTTCCCATTAAAAGGGGTGTTCCTCAAGGATCTGTTTTGGGTCCTCTGTTTTTCTCCCTATATATCAATGATCTACTAAGTGTTTTAGATAATTGTAAAATTCGTATGTATGCTGATGACGTTCAGTTATATGTTAAATGTAAACGTGAGCACATCTACGAATGTATAGCTCGTTTGAATAATATTCTTGAAAAAATCAGCGATTAGACTAAAAAGTCTAAATGTCTAGTGATTGCGAAGAAAGTTATTGACATTTCTACTGCCTCTCACCTTATACTAAATAGTGACAATATAAAATATGTTGACTCTGTAAAAAATTTGGGGGTTATCTTCAATGGAACACTGACTTGGATTAATCATATTAGTAGCACTGTCGAGAAGGTATACAGCATGCTTCGTGTACTACATAGTACTTTACACCTGCTTATATACACTCTACAATACATTTCGTAAAGATCGTGATGCTGCTAAAACTGGCTGCTCAAGAGGAGGTGGTGTACTCATAGCTGTTAGTCGCAAATATTGTGCATCTATCTTAGTTTTGGAAAATGTTGATTCTCTTCTGTATCAGCTCTGTGTGAAAGTGCAGGGGTCGTCCGAACTGTTATTTATCTGCACTTCTTATATGCCACTTAACAGTGTTAAAAATATTTATAAGGCACATGTAGTTAACATTTTGAATTTATTTGCTGATAAGTTTCTTGATAATCACCTTTGTGTGCTAGGTGATTTTAATTTGAATAAATTATTCTGGTCGTATGCTTTTGATCATAATATCCTTACGCCATCTAATGTAAACAGTTCAATTAAAATTTATCTCATTTATAGTTTTGTTAGCTAAGGCTTATTGCAGATTAATAGTTTGCAGATTAAACTGAATAGAATTTTGGATCTAATATATATAAGTAATAATATTAACTATAAATAATATGAAAATCTTTTTCCTTTTAATTCTACTGACAACATCATGTACCACTAGCCATTGAGCTCGAATTTTATGAATTTCCGTCTCTTAATAACAATAATTCCATAATCAGTTTTAATTATAATCTCTGTGACTTTAATATCCTAAACAATCATTTTAAAAATATTGATTGGTTTTCTATGTTTAATGGTTCTGATGTAACGCCATGCTTTAATGATTTTAAGGCCAAAATCTTTGAAATTTGTTATCAAGCCATACCTTTAAGCTCACACAGTTCATATAAACTTCCCTGGTTTACTAAAGGATTAAAAAAGCTAAAAAATTTAAGAAATACATTTTTTAATAAAGGGTGGTTAAATTTTAAGGGCCGATGTCGACTGTGAACCACAACTAAACGTCAAGTTTTTTTCTGCATTTCATTTGACATTTCTCAATTTCAGATTAATTCAATTTGAACCATAGAAAGAAACACAATTGAGCAACGCGTAAAAGTTATTCAGGCTTATTATGAAAATGGACGTCCAAATCAAAATGCATATCGTGTACTTCGTGATTTTTTCGGTCAATTTAATCGTCCAAATGTGCGTACAATCGGAAAAATCGTGCACAAATTTGAGCAAACCGAGTCTGTCTGTAGGAGATGTGAAAACACCAGTGCATGCTCGTACAGCTCGTACTGCAGAAAATATTGCTGCTGTTCGCGATAGTGTGGCTGAAGAGCCGTCCACCTCAACTCGTCGTCGTGCCCAACAATTGCACCTCTCATGCTCGTCGTTGATGAACATTATGCATAAAGACTTGCATTTACACGCTTACAAGGTGCAATTGGCTCAAGAACTAAAGCCTCTTGACCATTTCAAGCGTCGTCTATGGTCGGAATGGTGGCAAGAAATGGCAACAGTGGATGATTAATTTTCGAAGAAAATCATCTTTAGTGATGAGGCACATTTTAACCTCAATGGATTCGTCAATAAGCAGAATTGCCGTATTTGGGCGAATGATAATCCAAGAGTGATTGTCGAAAAACCAATGCACCCACAAAGAGTGACTGTGTGGTGCGGTTTATGGGCTGGCGGTATCATCGGGCCGTATTTTTTCCAAAATGAGGCCGGTCAGGCAGTTACTGTGAATGGTGTTCGCTATCGTGAGATGATATAAAGAAACAAATGAGTCTAGTGCTTTTGATAAGTACCAACACTATATTGACTGAATGTCATCTATATTGTTAAAAATATGTTTGTCATTGGTTAACCCTATTATGACAATTTTCAATAAATCGCTTTCTTCAGGATTATTTATTTCTGATTGGAAAATGACTTAAGTAACACCAATATTTAAAAACGGTAATAAAAATGATGTATCTAATTATAGACCAATTTCAAAACTTCCATCTATTTTTAAACTTTTTAAGAGTGTAATAAAAAACAAAATGTATTTTCAAGTTAAAAGGTTTATTTTCCTAACCAACATGGGTTCGTATCGGGATGCTCAACAGTATCTAACCTTGCAGTATTCACTGAAGATTGCATCTCTGCTTTCAGCAAGGGATATCAGGTAGATGCTATTTATACAGATTTTTCTAAGGCCTTTGATAAGGTATCTCATAAATTCTTGGTTTCAAAACTATCAAACATGGGTTTTCACTCCATTTTTTTTTTTGAAATGGTTAAGATTTTATTCAACTGGAAGAGTTAGCTATGTTGTAATTGACAATGCAAGATCTGCCCCATTTTTTGCCTCTTCTGGTGTTCCGCAAGACAGCATTCTTGGCCCTTTACTATTCATTTTATTCATCAATGATATTGGTAGCTGTTTTTCAAATGCCAGCTACTTACTATACGCGGATGATCTTATATTGTATTCTACCATTAAAAATATATCTGATATGATCTACAACAACAACTGTCAAATATATCTGTATGGTGTTCTAAAAACCGCCTTTCATTAAATATAAAAAAGTATTTTCATATCTCGTTTCCAAAAACTCAAAATCTCATTAACACCTCATATTCTATTGATAAAAACATTTTAAAATTTGTCGATGAAATATCTGATTTGAGTGTGCTTTTTGATATTAAGTTTTCTTTTGTTAGCCATATCAATTTTATTATGCCTAAAGCATATGCCATGTATGCTTTCGTCGTCGCAATAGTTCAGCTTTTATTGATCCATATACGTATAAAGCACTCTTTTCTGCTTTTGTGAGATCTAAGCTTGAATATGCATCGTTTATTTGGAGCCCCTACTATAGCTCTCATCTCGTATTGAACGTATTCAAAAATCATTTAAACGATACGCTCTTAAGTCCTTAAATTTTGATCCAACCCCCTTATATAGTGCTCGGTGCTTATATATTGGTTTGAGATCGCTACAAAGTAGAAGAATTATAATATCACTTTTATTTGTATCAGATGAAATTAAAGGGACAGTTGATTGTCCTCGATTATTGGAAATGATAATTTTTAATATTCCTATAAGAAGTCTCAGAAATTATGACCTTTTTTTATTAAAATGCTCAGAACAAACTATGCGATTAATGTTCCTTTGAATAGGACTCTCATAGAATACAATATACTCTCTAACAATATTGCTATTGAAGATAAGCAGACTTAAAGAGTCCTAATAGATAGTTTCTATCGATGAATATACTATATTATAATATATTATATTATATATTATATTATATATATTATACATAGAATATTATTTTCTAATCTTAAACTATTATCAAAAATTGTTAACCTTAATTTTATAACAGTGGTTTTCCCAAACATTTTGTAGTTTACATAATTTAAGTGGCTTTGCCAAATATTTTGTAGTAAGTAAGAAACCTGTTCCATTGATGAATAAATAAATAAATAAATATACGAATGCTATTTGCTTAAGCATATCTCATACCAACAATGCTATTTGGCAGCGAAATTTTTGCTAACTGTGATAGTCTCAGTAAAAATAAATAAAACGTTCTTTATAATAATATTTCTCGTTATGTGTTTGGGCTGAAAAGAACCATGTTTCCCAGTATGCTAAAAGAATCCATGGCTTAACCTTTGATAACTTGCTGAACTATCGTACGCTTTTATTGTTGCATAAGACTATACGTAATTCAGATTCCAGTTATTTGTTTTCGAGATTAAACTTTTCCAGATCCAGTCGAACTAAGATGATTAATTGTTTTCGTGTTTCTTGTTTAACGTCCGAAAGACAATTTTTTGTACACTCTGTTTGTCTTTGGTACGCACTTCCTAATAGTCTAAGATCGTGTAATATCGCTGTGCAATTAAAAAATAAACTAACTTCACTCTATTCTTCACTGTAATAGTTCAATAAGTTAAATTATTAAATATTTTAAAAATATATAAAAAAGTTTTTAGATTAGTTTTGAATGTTTAATTCAATTCTTTTTTAAATCTGAGTTTGTAACCAACTTGTTTATATTAAATTTGATTTTATTTCCTTGTAATAATTCTTAAACTTAATTATAATATGTTATATGTTAGGTATGTAATTTAAGCTCTATTTTACTGGATGTTTATACTCTTATGCTATCGGTACTGTTGTTATTTATTTATTTATTAAAATTATTAGTCTATGCAATAATTTTACTTACAGACTAAAAGATATAAAAACCTTTTAAATAGTAATTTTAAGTTTTTTTAATAAATAGAATTTAACATAGATCTCATTTTATTTTTTGAGACAGAAAAATCTAAATCATGAATAGAGTTTACAGAATTAAACAATACTAAAGCACGATTGATTGGTGCATCTTTTCCAATAGTGCTGGGCTATTCACCAAACCATTGATAATATCAAAGACAAAAAGCAAGAACAAAATACTTCTTCTACTCTCCAAAGTTTTTTATCCTATTAAAAGACACCGGGTATTATATGAGAGAGGTCAGCCAGAAGTATTAAAAGAGTACAAGGCAAACCTCGTGAACGATTTCCGAATTCGTTCCAACCGAATTTTGTGTGACTCATAAAATGGATTCCAAATAATCGCTGCATATTCTAATCTAGCTCGCACAAGTGAGTTGAACAGAGCTTTCAAAGTATACGGATCTGAAAAGCAAGCACTGTTTCTTCGGATGAAAGCTAGCATGGCATATGCTTTGGGAATAATAAAGTCAATATGAGAAATAAAATTTAATTTACGATCGAAAACTACACCCAAATCCTTGATTTGATCAACGGCTGCCAATGGTGAGTGAGCAATATGATAGACGGACGGACGGAAAGTTTCAGATTTTGAGAAAATCATAAAAACACATTTTTTAAGATTCAAATTAAGACCGTTATTACAGCACCAACTATAGAGTTTATCAACATCATTTTGGGAAAAAAGAATCGGCATCGATGTAGGTTAAAAATGTAAACTATTTCGCCTGTACGATTGCGATTTTGCACACGTTAAATGAAATCAAAAATACATGAAAAAAAATGGTCTGCCTATTTCCAAATAAAAAATTTTTACGGTTGCGATTAAATATCTTTCAGCTCCTCCATCTAGTGTTGCTAGTGAGAAACTTATAAGTGCTGCAGGCTAATTATACTGCGATAAGGGATGTAGTTTAAAAGAAGTTAATTAAAAAACTTTCAAGTTCGTAACAGTAATTTATACCATTCTCTCATTTACACATATACTGGATATTTTATTATTGAAACAGCTTGTTTGAAAAACATTTGACTAAGCAGATCTCTGAAATGGGTTGCCCGATTTTACATTTTTTTTACTTAACTGTTTTACGCATCTAAAATTATTTCCTAACGAAGCAAAAATTCGGAAATTTAATTTAATTTATAAGTTAGTTGAAAACAATATGTTTCGTTGTTGTTTTTATTCCCTGAATTCAGTTTGCTTCTAGCTTACTGCTGTTTATTGCTTTTGTTGTGTAAACAGAACAAAGGTCTGTCTGTATATGTCAAAAAACCGAACGACATGGAACGACAACAAGATCGCTTTTGTGATTGTTGAAAAATTGTGAAAATATACCTTCTGTTTGGAATATTGCACATCAATTGTTTTTCATTGAATGTTTATTTATGGCTTTTTTCTACTTTTTTTATGATAAGTATTTTTTTTTATTTGAGAAAAATTTATCGAATCACTGAAATTTCTTTAAAAAAAAAAATAAAAAATACATATATGTATATGTTTTTATAGCTTAAGAAAAATGTTTTCGCATTTTTGACTCCCGAAATAAACCCAAATCATCCTGGAAAATTTTTTTTTCAAAACACAGTATTTTAAAATTTTATTGAGTTAATAATCCTCTACGCCACCTACGACGCAAAGTGGGACAATAACCTATTATTAAATCCAAATTGATTTTCCGGTCAAAATATTTGAACTAGCGAGGCAATTTGTTTTGAAGTGCTCGCAATTGAATTACGGTTCAATCTGTTTGGCCAGATTTTCGATCTTAATTTTTAATTTTCGCACTTTTTATTGAAACGTCAATTTATACATTTATATTAGAGAATATGTTTCTGTAGAGTTTCAGATTTTATTTTTGTACCAAAGAAAGGTTTGGCATAATTGAAGAAAACTGGAAACTTAAAAATTGAATTTTTTTGGTAGGTTATGTGAATTACTTGTTATATGACATTCTAAATTCAATGGCAAAGAATTTAAAAGTTCAGAAAATGTGCCTGAAAAACTTGTTTTTTTTTAATTTATTGATACCCATAATACTTGGGTATCAAAAGAAAGGTGATATTACCTATTTAACAAGCTGTTAACCATAAAAATAAACGCATTACTTTTGAATATATAACATTCTACATATTATGCACACTTGACGGTACACCATTTTACGAAACAACCAAAACGTAAGTACAAAGAATTATTTTTTTTATTTGCATCCATTTTTTCTTAATAACAACAATATTTTCACACCTTCTATGAAAACATTTATTTATCCACATTAAAATGTTCTAAGTATAGAAAGAGAATTATTATCCTAAAAAAAAATACATGGATTTGTATATTTAATAGCTTATTGAAATTTGCATTACAAATCGGTTGAAAAAAGCTAAGAATTAAATAAATGTACGATTTATAAGATCGGATAAGTTTATTCATTACACACATCTGCCTAACAATGACAAAACGTAGTATGTATAATATATAATAATAAATTATGATCTATTGTACGTATTTTGTCAAAAATACATGATTTTATGTTAAAAAATGAGTGAGATATGAATTTTGAAATTAAAAAAAATGTTAATTTTTAATTTTCATATAACTGTCTTATTTTCGGTCGGGCTTGGTGAATTTACAAAAAAGTTGCTTTTTTGAATAACCATAATGTATAATATTTTTTTTTTAAACAACATAACATTATATCTCTACTTTCATAATTTTGAGAAGAGTTTATTGGAGCGTGCGACTTAACTTAAATTCACCTTCAACATACCAATTTATGTAGCCTGCTTGCGCGTTTGTTAACAACTAGTTTTTTTTTGATTTTTCATGTTGCAATGGTAGTAAATACTTTGATATTTTGAATAAATACGTGGATTTTTTAAGTGAAACTTCTTAGGAGGCGATATGATATTAAGGGCAAAGTTTTTAGAGTCTCGTCACAAAAAATTTTCGTCATGATATATATTTACAGTCTCGTCACATTTTGTGTACACGAACAATGATATTTTTTTTTTGCGTTTTTTGTATGGAGACCCCCAGAAAGGTGGCAGGTGGAGAGTAGGTGTGCTTAGAAGAAATGTTGAGGGGGAAGAATTAATATGACCTGTTGATATATTTGACCCCCTACAGATCA
The DNA here is from genome assembly GCA_963920525.1 of Dichetophora obliterata. Lineage (NCBI taxonomy): Eukaryota > Metazoa > Arthropoda > Insecta > Diptera > Sciomyzidae > Dichetophora > Dichetophora obliterata. The sequence continues at coordinate 145,947,124 of OY986435.1, read as the reverse complement.
TTGATTTTTTGATATGAACTGTAATAGATATTTTTTCATTTTGCGCTTTTTGAATGGGACCTCCAGAAGGGTGGTAGATAGAGTGTAGGTAAGTTCAGAAGAAATGTTGAGGGAGAACATTAATAGCTCATACACTCGACCCCTCTAGAGGTTATAGATTTTTTGATATGAACTATAATTAGTGTGACCATCTGTCTTATTTACTCGGGACATGTCCCCGAATTTTGGCAAGTGTCCCGTTGTCCCCAAATCTAACCAAATGTCCTGAAATTCTGCCACAAAAAATTTTCTATCCATATAAAAAATATTGGTTCAAATGCGTTTACAAATTATTGCTTTAATATAATGGTTTGAAATATAAGAGTACTAGTATTCTGCATATTTCCTTTTTGGAGCTATTTGCCGAAAGCACTTTTTTCTCTTTTTAAAGCTTAATTTTTTTCATTTGATTTTTGCAAAATGCAAATATACCATTTTAAACAACACTTTAAGTAATTTTGAAGCAGTGTTGAAAAATTAGTTCAAGTGTAAAAGTGCAAAAAGTCGAGTTTGGTCACAATCATATTTATACACAACTTTACAAACTGTCTTTGCAACCATCTTATACGTAGCAACTCAGGTGTCGTTTCTCGGCTGATAGAATTATATTTTTTGATACAAACCATCAGAAGAATTTCATTAAACTCGTCATAATTTGAAAGGATGAAAAAAAAGAAGTAGTTAGATCTATAGTACAATTGTAAAAACCCTATCTTGTCACTGATAAGTATCAAATTCATTTTCTTTCCATACTTTCAGGCTGAACATTTTTGAGGACAATATATGTTGTAAAAGTAATGTAATAATGGCAAAAAAAATTACAGTTTGAGTGAGACTGTGCGCGGAGCAGTATGCTTGCCTTTTATTTATTAAGATTAATACTACAATAGATTACTTAAGTGTGAGTTCAAGTGCTTTCATTTGACGTTGTTTTGGCATAATTGCAGGTATTGTTTGGAATGGTAGGAAAGAAAACAACGCAAGTAAAGCTTACTTTTCTCTCCGATCCCGAACTACCGAATTAGGATTTCAATAAATAAATTATAAAATAAAACATAGAAACATAAAAATGAACACAGTGATCACGTTAGTTGTAATTTTTGCTATCAAGATTTTAATTTTGCGCATAGTGGGAAAAGTTCTATGGAATCATACCTAAAAAAAGGAAAAACCCAAGCAGTGTATGTCAGCCTGCTTCTTTACAAATTATTGGTTCATTTTTCACTAAACCTCAAGCTGGCAAATTTGTTTTGCAAACTGCTATAGCCGAAGGAGTCTGGACATAGCATGTCATATCAGAAAACCACAGTTTTCGTCCAGCCGATTGCGCATCAAAAGTTTTCCGGAATGCTTTAAAATTTGATAAGTTTACCAGAGCGCATACTAAATGCGAAGAAATTGCAATTAATGCAGTTGCTCTTTATGTATTAAAGCAAGTGCAAAATAATCTAAACGCGAGCTATTTCGCAAGTCCATTAACCGATGCATCCAATCATTGAAATGTGAAAGTTATTGATTGGTATTTTATGCCATTAGAAGGTGTGAAAGTTAAAGTTGTACAACTGACCACCGAATCGAATGAAAAGTCTTTTTCTATAGCTGATGTCATATCCACTGCAGCGACCACATATTATCCCTGTTTTTATCGAAAAATGTCCCCGAGTTTGGCTCAATGTCCCCGAAATTTTGGCCGATTGTCCCCGAATGCTGCAAAAGTGAGATGGTCACCTAACTATAATAGACATTTTTTTATTTTTTTTTATTTTGTATTTTTTGTATTGGGACCCCTACAGTAGATACATTTTTTTCACGTCGAAAATAGCGAATCACGGATATATGTATATCTCATATTGTAGTTAACCCAAACCATTTAAATCAGTATTACCAATTGAAGCACCAACCAATGACAGAGTAAATATTTAATAAACAGATTATTTTTATGTACATTTTTTTTGCCAAAAATAATTGGCATAGGCATCGGTGCAAAAATTGGGAATCGGTCGAGCACTAGATTTTACTTAATTGAAAGGTGGGGAATGGGAAAAACTCTCATTCAAGTTCATAATTTCAAACAAAGTTTAGTGTTGTAAAGTCAAATTTTCATCATATTTATTGGGAAGATTGGAATTCATGATGCTATTGATGCAACTCTTGCAGATTAATACCATAGAGAAAAAGTATGTCCATATTTACAATATATGGGTGGGCTTTCATACCACGTTTTAATGTCAAGAAAAGATAACTCTTGCATTCTTGTTACAAACTACACGAAATCTTGAAATTGTTTCGAAGTTGAGAACGAACTTAAGTCGAAAAACGGTAAATCATAATAAATTTACAAATAGTCTTCACCTAAAAAATAACAGTGGATACGGTGAATATTTAAGTTATTTACATTTCTTAACGATTAAAAACAGATATATTAAGGAGCCAATTAAGAAATGATTATAAGAAGCATAGCTACGAAGGCAGGAACAAATATCTTTTAATGAATAAAAAACTCGTATGAATTTTCTTAAAATCGTCGTCACTCACAAATAAAAGCTTTAAAAATACTTTATATTTGTTTTATTAATTTTTTTAAAAAATCATATTTCCAATAAAGGCATACAAATGTTTTTCAAAATGTGGTTTGATTTCAAACTCAAGTTTAAATCCACACAGAAAACCTTGGATAAATGCGGGCAAAAGTAATAACACCGAGTGACTGAACTTTTCTCACAAGATATAAGCCAGCTGTATGTGAACCTAGAGTCAAATGATAGTGAACCTGCGTTCCCACTTTTTCTAGAGCTAGAAATAAAACTCAAACTCACTTATTTTAGAGCTTCAATATTTATGTTTTAAGGTCTTCGAAATTGCTAAGCAGGTACTTTTTTCATGACATTTATTAACTAATGATAATAAATATACACCGAGAAAAAAGTATATTAAACCAAAGAAAACGTACTTTGCCACAAAGATTTTTGTTGGTTAAATTGAGCCCACAAAACTTCTTTGTGAACAAGGCAAAATTTTATTGAATTAACAAAGACGCGCACTTAAAAACAAAGAAGATATACTTTTGTATTCGAAAGAAGGTTATTTTAGTATGCGAGAAAATTTTATTTTTGCTTTGCTAAAGAGGAGTACAATAAAAGAGTATACTTTTACTTATTTTATCTTATCTTTTTATCTTATATATATTACGCAAACGCAAATTTTGTACGGAGTAAGGCTTTTTAAGTACAAGTTCAATCTTAATAAATTAAGTGTGGTTTTGTAAGTTTAGACCTGTAGATGTGCAAACTGGACATTTTATTTCTTAAAAATTTATATTTTTTAAGTTATAGCGAGTTAAAGTTTGCATACAATTGTTGTTGAATGTTGTTTTTTCTCTTCTTAATTTCAGCATTTGCCTTAAAATATGTGCGGTATTTAGCGCCACCGCAATGAAACTGTTATACTGACGAATAATCTTTTATAATTTCACAGCTAAAACCAGTGATGCCAGCCCGAGGAGAGTAAAAATCCACAAATGTGACATAAAAAATCCATGTAAGTCCGTGTTAGCAAATTTATATTTTTTTTTTTTTCAATTTAAAACTAACAGCTAATAAAATTACTCAATTGAAGTCATTAATAGTTTTTTAAAAAATTTTTGTACATTTAGTTTTCTTTTATAAAATTTGCATTAAAATTATAAAAGTTACAAACAATGTAAAACATAACTAAAAGTAAAAATATTAAACAACTATTACTTTTAGTTATGTTACTGTAACTAAAACTTTAAAACATAACTTAAAACGTAACTTTTATTAATTTTAAAGGAACGTTCGATTTTTTAAATATGTAATCATTATAAATACAATAAAATTGAAATACATTTTACAGTCACTTTAAGTTTGTTTTAACCAATTGATGACAAGGTATGATATGTCATACGCGATAAAAGCATTTTTCAAATATTCACAGCCATTGTAAAGCTTTTGCTTCCAACAGTGTGAAAAAGCCAAAAATATGCTTTTTCCATAAAAATTCTAAAATGTTCCTTTAAAGCCTTTTTGTTTATTTTTCCAGCCAGTGTTAAGCGCGGTAATGCAAAGAAAAGTGAAAAATTCCACTCAGGTGAGTTATTTTTTTAAACATCAAGAAGAAAGAAAATATAATTTTAAAAAAATGCATTAGGTTAGAGCTGAACGGCTGCGCTATGCAATGCAAGTTTCCAATTTCTAATTTTTTCTAATTTTTTAAGTTTTCTTTTTTTATTTCTTAACTTACAGACCCTTTATATGTTTTTGATCTTACATGTTTTTGATTAATACAAATTAGTCCCGAAAATTTCAAAAAATAAACTTGACGAGTTCTGGTGGTGGGCATTAATGGGTTAAGCGGTATACGCTCGCCTCAAATGAAGCTTCCCACTGGCTCACTTCGAAATTAGATTCCTTAAAACAGTTTTTTTATTTGCAAGTGTTTATAAGCACAAAGTTTTAAAAAATTATGTAAATACATTTTTTAGTGATAAATCTGTGTTCACAAGGAATAATGACTAAACTCAAAATTAAAGTATCGTAAAAGCGATATTTTAATTGCACGAACTACGATCCATTTTTTTGAATATATGAACCGTTACAAACAAAATATGTGCAGACATAAGTGATGATCAATTCTAGGTAAACAATTTATATCTGCATACTTCCAAAAATTGGCAATAAAGTAAATTTCATATTGTTTTTTTACGATATCTTAAGTTTAGTTATTATTCCTTGTGACCACAGAAATACATTTTTTTTTTACCATTCCAAAATTTTTGACATAAAATTTGTTGAAAAAAGCTAAATCTACGAAAATTCTGTGTGATATTCATAAAAATCAGTAGATTTAAATTATTTTGCAACTGTTGTCCGTTTATCTTGCAAGGCTTAAATATCCGTAGAAATCCGTAATTTTCGTGTAGTATATATACTGGCTAAAATTATGAATTGATATATTCAATTTAAAAGTGATACTGGAATGATTTCTTATAGTTAAAAAAAGATTTCTAAGCTGTTGATCAGAAAATTTTTTAATTTTTAAAAATTTATACAAAAATTTAATAAGAAATACGTGTATTGCTTAAAAAACGTGTATTGCAAAAACGCCAAAATTAATTTAATTTTAATTTAATTCAGTTGAAAATCTATTCTATAGCTTAAAACAAAGTCTAGGTATGTTTGATTTTGTCGTTTTAACGCCACACGGGCTTACTAGTATATATAAGATTGTTAAAAAATAATTAAAAACATGGTACATCAGTATATAAATAAAATACAAAAAACGGCACAAAATATTGTAATTTTAGTTCTTGTATAGAAAATATTGAGCAATAACCGCCGAAATAAGGGGGCACAACTAGTTGGGACGTACAAGAAAAGGGTCTTGTTTAGGTTTTTTTGGCACACATTAAAATAGTTAATAACCAATTCTTTTCACACGAAAGATATAAATTTTAAGAAAATGTTTTTTTTTATAACAAAATATTGGATTAATTAGTGAGATACAGCAAATTTGTAAGGGATAAAAAAAGTGTTATGCCGTGATCACTGCTGATCGTCACTAGATCATCCAAAATAAAAAAAGGATCATTACATGGTTAGAAATCTTGGACTAAATATAAGTCCCACTAAAATATTACTGGCTTTTTTTTACACCTTGGGGTTCAAAATTTAAACTTTGCAAATACTATCTTATAATTAAAACTCTTTTGTACCAGAATTTAAACCAAAGGTATATTGCAGCATCCATTTTAGCTTTTTTGTTTAAATTTTAGTTTTTTGGTTTCAATTAAGCCTTCTTGGCCTTTAAATTTAGCCTTAAATTTAAGTACAATTCTGTATTACTTTTTGTTTTAAATACAATTTATACTAAATTCTAGTACATTTGGTTACTAAATTTGGATTAAGACTCGTAAAAGGTTAGCCTGACAATGCTGCGACTTAGGCGACTCGGTTCATATATTTGTTTATCGTGCTTTTTATGTGTAGGCCAATAGCCCGGTGGTTAGATTAGTGAGTTTACAAACTGAATGTCGTGTGATCGAATCTCGCGGTGTTCTGAATTTGAAACCAAAGCTGTATTAAAACCATTTTTTAGTATTTTGCAAATACTATATTTAAAACAGAAAAGTTTGAATTGAAGTACAAATTTCTAACCGTGTAGTTAATAATATAATTCTGAATTAGAAAAATTTTGATTTTTCGAAAAATGTTGGATGTTGAAATTCAAAGTGGCTTACTTGACCAAAATTTCACTCATATTTAAAAAGAAATGTAATCGTACAAATAAGTCTTTGATACATCAGGAGAGCAATTTTGTATAGAATAAGTGAGAAAAATTTCAAACTTATCGGTAAGCCGTTCTAAAGTTACAGTGATCACCGTCTTCGAAAACATGGTTTTGAGAAAAACGCGATTAAAGTTTTGACTACGGTGTGCATGTAGATAAAAAAAATCCATATTAATAGTTATTTCTCTCCGTAAAAATAATTCGATTAGTCTGAAATTTTTAGAGTATACTTTTGTAATATTCTTATTTAAGAAAATTCAAAAAAAAAATTTTTTTTCCAAAAATTCTGAACAGTTGTAAGCGTTAACGTAACACAAATTAACGTAAGCCCAAAGGACAGAAGTTTTATTATTAAATTTTTATTATTACATTTTAAATTCTATACTGCACTGATTGCAAATAACTTAATAACTTAATAATTGAACTTAATAATTGAAGATTTACATTTATCGAATCAAGAGTTGCCAGCGCAGATTTATTTGTTTTTAAACAGCGATTTCGTTTATTAGTTTAGAAAAAAGCAGTTCTTAGACCCGAGAAACAATTTGTGTCCATACTAAACTACTCAGGCACAAAAGTGCAGAGTATCAGACTCAATTTTATTTTTAAAAGTATTTTAAAAGCGAAGAGAACCCGAGAAAAAAATTCATGCATCGTGTCAAAGTAGTTGATATGTATCGAAACTGGCCCGAGTCTTAACTATAATGTACCCGAAACATACCCAACAAGAACTTCGAAAGTCACCTGAAATTGTACCGTAGGAAGTCTGTAGTATGTCAATAATTCCCGATTCAGTCTTCGTTCGTTCATTGTGCCTGCCCAAAGTGTTCCAGAACTAGCATTTCTTTCAGTGCAGAGGTCGAACATTTATCGACACGGGCATCGGACATATATCAGCTACTTTTTAGACACAAAATAATTGGATTTGGTAAATAATCAATACAGAAGACTGCGGTATATTACTGGAAATGCAAGCAATGAAAATAACGAAAAAGGTGTTCTAATATATATTAAATGGTTTCATGTGTCTAGCTTCAAGTCATCTACAACATTCCAAGCTGTTAAGAATTATGTGGCCAATAAAGCCAATGTTAATGCATCTCAGATTGCTTGCTTTAAACTAGCTATTAAAAATGCCACTATAAATAAGGTGAATTTTAAAATAGCAATTCCACCTCGTCTAGTTAAAACTCTCTTTAACCCAATTTTCTGGAGTCTGGGCGTACGAATTAGGCCTTTCCAAAGAAACTCAAAAAACGAAATGAGGCCTCTTGCTCATATTCCGACCTGAATGCTATTATGCCAGTGGTCGCCTTAGTTACTAAATTGTCGCAAAGTGCCGAAATAAATAGATTGACTGTTTATTATCAGAATATAGGTGGCTTACGCACTAAATCATCGAAGTTTTCTGTTGCTGTGTCTGATTGCTGTTATGAAGTTGTTGCCTTGACTGAGACCTGGTTACAAATATGAAATTCAAAATCGACTTTTTGATTGATTATGATGCATCTTATCAAAATACATGTTTCGAAAAATTTTACACTTCTGCAACTAAAACCGACGTTTTTATTAACCAAGTTCCCAAAGCCCTAAGTCTAAGCGCAACTTGCAATCAAGAAAGTTTTTTAATTTTCTCTTAACCTTAATCGGTTCTTTGTGTAAATTTTGCACACTTTTCAACTTCAAACTGATATTTCTTTAATATAAGTTTATTAAATCGAGCTAGGATTTTGGATCAATGTAAAAATCGTATGCAAAAGTTATGTTTTCGACGTTTTTTTCACGCTAGGTGTCGCTGCTGTCCTACAGAAAAAATTTCCCTATTAGGTTCTTGTGTAAAATTTACACACTATAGTCTTGGCGCGCCTATGTCACTGTTCTTCTGCTTTATTGTTAAGTTTTGTTTCGATATTCTCTCAGTTTTTATTTTTGTTAACTAGCTGAAACCCGGCACGTTACTACTACGCTCTCTTGCAATATGCCCATAAAATCTTATGAGTGGAACGGCACGTGAAATTTGAGGTCGAATACCGAATTCCGAAGCTGTGTGATATTAAATTGCAAACCTGTTCAATATAGCAAATTTTTTGTTTAGGAAGTGCCACGCCTCCTTTTCTAATTCAAAAATTATTCTTGGTATGTGTTTAATAACTTCCTAAAGTTTTACGAAAACGAATTACTATGCCATATAGTATATTTGAGGTACCACGCACTTTTCAGAGTATCACGCAATCAGAACTAGACTTCAAGAGAACATTCTTCAGATTTTTCTACCGTTTGCACACATATATATATTAATTTTTTATAAAAATAGATGGGCGGAAAAAGTAGGCGTGTCAACATTTATAAATATAGTGACCACCACTTGGTCTCATTGCACCTACATTCTAATTTTCACTATCAAAACGTGAACATCTCAGGAATTAGCCAAATTTTGAAAAAGTGGGCGTAGAGATATTGCGACCATAGACATTTCAGACTAATCGAATTATTTTTACGGAGAGAAATAACTATTAATATGGATTTTTTTTATCTACATGCACACCGTAGTCAAAACTTTAATCGCGTTTTTCTCAAAACCATGTTTTCGAAGACGGTGATCACTGTAACTTTAGAACGGCTTACCGATAAGTTTGAAATTTTTCTCACTTATTCTATACAAAATTGCTCTCCTGATGTATCAAAGACTTATTTGTACGATTACATTTCTTTTTAAATATGAGTGAAATTTTGGTCAAGTAAGCCACTTTGAATTTCAACATCCAACATTTTTCGAAAAATCAAAATTTTTCTAATTCAGAATTATATTATTAACTACACGGTTAGAAATTTGTACTTCAATTCAAACTTTTCTGTTTTAAATATAGTATTTGCAAAATACTAAAAAATGGTTTTAATACAGCTTTGGTTTCAAATTCAGAACATTGCGACCATAGTAAACATATGAACTTAACTACCAAATTTTATTTTTATCCGTTCGAAACCGTCTTACATATATGTTCCATTGATTTTTGGGTGGTAAAATTGTGCTTGGCAACATTTATATATACTATAGTTTACTATCAAAATTTGTACAACTCAGGAATTTGCATGATTTCGAAAAAAAAGGCGTAGATAAAGGTGACCACGCTGATTTTTAGTACATTTATTTTATTATACAGTTACAAAATTTTAGTTTTTTACGATCAAAAACGTCCGATATATAGCATTTTTTATGGTTTATCGGCGATAGCGTAAATTTGGGTTGGGGACACCAAACTTCACAGAAGTATTCTCAAGATGTTGTTTTAATTTCCCTGAAAATTTCATAAAGATCGGTTCAGCGGTTTTTGAGTCTATAAGCAGTATACATACATACATACCCACATTCATACATCCACTTTTATATACGTATATAGATTTTTTTACTCTTGGTCTTCATTCTTCTTTACTCTTCATTCATCGATGAAAATATTGCTCCTGAAAAAAGTGTGTAAAATTTACACACAAGGCACCTATTCGTTTCTAGAAATAATGGACCGATGAAGGTTAAAATTTTTTAATTTAAACTTACAGCTTTTTTGATGGAATATGAAGATATATAAAAAATGTTCATTGCGCTTGTCCGCTTTCCCCCCTACGGACGCCGGCTAGTGTTCAGAAAGCTGCAGTGGGAGTTTATGCCGACTTACGACTCCCATTTTGTGCTTTTAGGCTTAAAAACCTTAGAGATTAGAAGAAAGTATTTGTTTGCTATATTTGCGCGTGATATATTCATCTACCACTTAGATTGTGCACCATTGCTTTCTTTATTTAGTATAAACGCACACGCAAGGAATTTTAGGTGCAGACGGTTTTTTTAAATTCCATATCGCAGGACAAATTATGGTAGACAGGACCCTGTTTATAATATGAGTTCTTCTTTTAGTGCAATTTGTAGCAATATTGATATAACCCAAACTAGGGTCTCTTTTAAAAATTGTATTATGTTAAGCTTACATTATATTGTTAAATTCTTACTTAATTTTGAGATAATTTTCAGTAACTGTAAAACAAACTTGTTTATAGTTGAATAATAAATAAATAAATAAATAAATAAAAATATGAAATTATTTCTCGGGAAAATATCGTCAAGTTTTAGTTTCGCATAAAATGAAAAAGTCGAAAGTAAAAGACGAATATCGACTTTTTTCAATATTAGAAAGTCGACCGCCAAAAGTCGAAAATTATCACGCAAAAGTCGATTTTCGATTTATTTTGACTTCAACCTGCACATCCCAAACTACAACGAGTCCACATCGTGTCTAAAAAGATCAAAAAATGTGGTCAACAACAGGTTTCAACTGTAGCAGGCTTGGTTAACAGAGAAACATGTCAACCAAATTAATTAAAAAATAAATTACACATTTTATTGCTTTTGTATTCCTTCTTTTAGCTTTGTTTTTGTTTTTGTTCTCTTCACTTGATTTCTTGACTTTTTTTGATTACGCGACTTAGCTTAACTTTGGTGGCATTTGGGAATGGAATTGGTTGGAATTTAATTTCGTGAACAAAAATAAAAAGGAATGAAAAAGAAGAAGTCAGCAATTTAAATTCCATTTAAAAACGTATATAATTTCTACTTAAAAGATCAAAAGGTTGAAAGAAAAAAACAAGTTTAAACAAAAATACTTAGAAAATGCGATGGAGTAGAGTAAGTAAGAGCAGTAATAAGAACCAGCTGTAAAAACCAGCTTAATAAGGAGCGACTGAGAAGTTTGAAAATAGTCAGAACATGTGAATCGCAAGATAGCCACAACTGACATGACCAAATGCAGTTCGACGACGATGACGACGACGACGACGACAACGAGTAGAAAACCACAATCAGAAATTTAATAATGGCTGCTCAAAAAGAACCAACAACAACCACAACTGCGCGGTGACGTGCACATATTTTACGAGTTTTATACACACCATGTGTAGAAGATACAAACACTCGCTTACTAAAGTCACTTTTAGATACACGAATCGAACGACAAACGGATAGTCAGTCAGTTACAAAAGTATCTGGAATGCATTTAAGTGTTTAAAATAAAAAAAAAAATCATCATATTTTAACATTTCACTTGTCTGGGTTGCATATATTTTATTTAAGAGGCTTTCCATAAGCGGCAGCCATGGAAAAATCGATGACAGCGTCCAGATACAAAGGGCGGAATGATATAAATATAAGGTCACAACAAAACCAACAATATTGAGGTAAAATTTTCTTTGTGAAGCGATGAAGATATCAAAACGATTTTTAGTAACTCGTACCTAAAAGACAAATGAGGCTAACCCAAAAACTCTTCTCAAAGTTCCCAACAAACGTTGCCAGCGGTGCACGACTTTCAAGTTGCACCTTAATGTAGAATTATTTTTTCTCTCTAAACTGTAGGTAGGCACTTGATCCTTGGCTGCGTATTGAAATATCATCAGATCATGTCAAGCCGCCAGGCGTTGCCTTAAACCGACCTGCCAACCAACAGACCAACCTACCGTTCAGTGAAAGCGATGCCTGTCCCCGATAAAACAACATACAACAAAAAGACCCAGCACTCAGCGACTCTGCTTGAAATTATATTTTCAGTTGTTTTTTGTTGTTGGTTTTTACAAGAAACGAAACCATTAAAATTTACACAAAAGAAAGTTATAAATTTGAAATATAATGATCCAAGATTATTATTATATTAACAATAACAATGGGGAAAAAAAGACCAACAATAATAAGATACATGATGGTACACTTGTTCCGCAGCTGATTAAGACTGGGACAATAGAGTCCCATTGTGAAGCCTTTTCTTGTTTGATACCAAAGTAAAATGGCGCCTCTGCAACTTGCCGATAAAAGAAGTCAGGTGTTTTTTTTCCATTTTAATGACTTTATATTAGCTAATTGATTTGTTTTGGTGCAACTTATCTGTACCAAATTAAAATTTAAATTAATACAAAAATTCTTAAGTTTATGCCACAGTATTGTGGCTTTTTACACGTCGCATATTAAATTAGTTTTAAATATAATATTAAATAACAATATCATGTGTTCTGTAAAGCAACAGATCAAAGATTGCAAGCTATCTTTATGGAGGAAATGTCAATACTTCGACTATAAAATGTACGAAATTTTATATCGTTCGTTTTCTTCAATAACGTAATAGTTCAAAAAACGTGAAAATTGAGTTATTTATGCAGAAACATTTGTTTTACTATGATCTATATAATATGTAGTAGCCATTGTGACGTTATCTTTTTATTACCCGTGCAATAGTAGATTGTGTGACTACAACACCTTAATGTGGAGTTACTTCGTGTAATGTGGAATATGCGGATAATGTGGAACCCCCATCTATTTCGCAAAAGTAAAATAAATTTGGTAACTCTAGTTCAGTTTTTCAACTTTCGTATACTGTTTGAAACTTGAGAGAGAGCACTTGTCATCGTAGTTTGCTAAGCAGAATAGGGTTGCTAAAAGTATTGAGAATGTGTTTAATTAAAATGTTTTTATTTGTATGCCAAAACTTTTCAATGAAAAATATTCTTTTTGTTTTGTTTGTGTCTATTTAAGCAAATTACGGAAAATTTGTATCTTTTTGCTATGAAATTTTACGTTTACCACAGCTTATAAGCGCAAAAAACATACTTTTTTTTTGTGTTAGCTGATTGCAACCCTTTTTAACATATGTATACAAATTTTTTTTTATCTGTCAATTGGAAAAAATATCTAAATTTATTGATTCAAAATGAATGCAGATACATATTTTGATGAAAAACTTTATTTTAAAGAGTGTTCAAAAACGCAAAAACATATATGAAAAAGCTGGCAGGCACTACTTCAACAAATTTTTCAAAGAACTTTTGAACTTTTTTAATATATTTTTCTCAAGATGTTGTGAACGTTTGACATTTTGTTAAGCATGAAATCTGCCCACTTGGGCAACTTTTCTACTTAATCATACTTTTCTTTGAGACTTTTGTTTGCTTAAGCATAACTTGGTTGGGCCTTAAGAAAATATAAACAGCACACGGTTGGCAATACAATTGGTGATACCTTTATTTTTCAGTAGACGTATGAATAAAACTTGTGTAGTCGAATTTTTTTTATGCGCACATTTAAATAAGTGTTTTGTTCTAAATATTTATAGAAAAAAATAACGATATGCTACGATAGATATAAGCTAAAAATATCTCCAAAAATAAAGAAATACTATTTCAGACTTTTCCCTAAAAAAAACTAAAAGCAATTCAGAAGAAAAAAATTATGTATATTCTTAACAAAATAAAAGTAAATACTAAAGCCAACTGAGCCATTCGCACTGTTATGCTATTGTTGAAATAATATACATAACAAAATTAAGAAAATAATTTCTCAAAATTAAGCATAACTTTTTGATAAATTTTATAACTGAGTAAATTATATTCTTGTTGCAAGAAACTCAAATTTCTGATTTCTTCTAAAGTTAAGTGAAATTTTTCTTGTTGCTAATAGAATTCAGTTGAGCTTTTTATCTTCTTAATAAAAGCAAATCATTTCTATCCGTGTATTTTGCTTTAAAAATTTGCTAAAACATTTCGAATTTTTTTAAATACTAAACAAAAAGATCAACTCGGACACTCGGCGTACTCCTAGCGAAATCGTTTTAACACATTTAACTATTCATATATGTATTTGATTTTAATAAAATTCTTGAAGAAGTTAAATATACCCAACAGGCCAAAATGCTTAAGAATAATATTATAACAAGCTTAACAACATAATACTTAAGCTTGCAAAAAGGTTGAGAAATCTTTGAAAAAGGCTATCGCAGCAATTGTAGAAAAATCAGAACGGAACCTTTGTGATAATATTACTCTGGCAAGATTTTTATAAGCTTTTTCTTGCAGTTGTAGAATAAGCTTAAACAAAAGGTATTATATTAACACATGTTAAGAAAAGCTTGCTATTCTTAATAATTTTATAAGCTTTTTCTGGCATTTGTAGAATAAGCTTAAAACGTAATATTTTGCATAAACATTCACAGATTATTTATAGCTGTGGACAGAGATTAAAGAATGCTACACTTTTGAGCATTATTAATGAAACTTAAAAATTCATAATATTCATTAAGTGTGATTAGCAAAAACTATATGGTTGATAAAAAAATGTCGGTTACCTTACATTCGGCGCGAGAAATATCATTAACAATGCTGAAAAGTCCATCGTTCTTAAAGCTAGGTTTTGCTTACACTAGTTTTCAAGGTTTATTTTTTTTACTATTATTTATTATTTAAACTCAAGAATTTTATTTAAAACTTTTATTATTTGAAGTTACTTAAATCATTTTTTTTTTTTGAGACTTGCGCTTTGATGAACCCTTTTTTTGCCAAATTAGAAGAAAGTCCACTCATCTTTGATAAACTTCTCTTCGCCTGATCCTAGCTGTAGAGCTGCATCTAATAAATGCTCAAATTAATTGATAATTTTTAAATTTTTGAACTTATTTGTAATATTAACCAAAATTATTAAAATAATATATCTGTGACCACATTAACAATTTTCACTGCACGCAAAATAAAAACAATACATTTTTTGACAGAAAAAACATGGCTTGAGATTCTGTTGCATAAACAAAATGTTTCTCACTAATATTTCATATTGTATTGTTATATATAAGTGTTTATTAAGCATACTTGAAAATCAGTTATAAATTCAAGCGTTTCTCAAATACGATTGCAATTTTATTAGTATTTCTCATTTTAACAAGCTTGTTAAAAGTGATATTAAGAAAAGCTTACAACCCTCTGTTGCAAGCTCTCATTAAGCTTATTATCAAGTACAATTGCCGTTCGCTTTCTAGATAGCTGGTTGGGTAAAGATAAAAATAATACATATAAATATTTTACTTAATTTTTTGCCTTTGTGATGTTGCTAACTTACTAACGTTTGCCGAGCGTATTCATATTAATTGAACAAAATTATTCGGAACCAGGCTGTGAAATTAAAATGATAATGAGCATTATTAACTTAACGTAAAAAGGCATTACATTGGCACATTTGTCAGTTGCATGATTTTTTGAGCTGTTCTTACAAGAACTTTTTAGCTCAAATTCTAGCGGTGGCACTTCGTCTCAAGAAAACCAATAAATGTGCACAGTTACAAGTCCAGAATTTTTGGATGGAATTCATTTTATACATAAAATATTTCCATTTACATCAAATCTGACAATACAGTTGCAAGAAATTGTTTATAATTTAATTGAAAACATCCGCATCCACGGATATGAGTTTCAACTATCAGCATTCTCAAGGAAGGCTCTTTACAGAACTGTATCCGCAAAATGACATCCTTCACATCCCTAATTGTTACTGTTTTTACACCTAAAAATTCAGATTGTTTAATGTTTACAAATTTATGCAGAACCAGCGAGTTTGCAACTAGCAAAAAAGCTAGTACATTAATAACTACTTAGTTATGAGCTAGGAAAACAGTTAGTATTATTTCAACTAGTCAAAATGCGACGGACGCACAAATTTAAAAAAACAAAATTTAAATAAGAAAGATTTTTTTGTACAGTTTCAGATGTATATAAAACTATATACAAATATATAAACGATTGTATTTTATTGTCTTTTAAAAAAATCATTCCGAAATAAACCTTGAAAATTAGGGCAGAGCACCGGACTACATCCTTAATTCAACACAATTATTCGAAGTTTTTTTCAATTTATCGAAGTGTGTAGCACTTCACTAATACAAGTATAAAGCCAGTTTACGTAGTACTAGCAAACTAGTAATAGTACAACTGATTTCAAGAAGACCAGAACAAAACTAGCATACAACTAGTATGAAAAATACTAGAATTGATCTGGCTAAAATAATACTAATATGAAACTGGTCTTAAACTAGTATTTAACTAGTTAAAAATATACTAGTTCAAAGGTCGCTCAAATCATACCAGTAAAAATACTTGTTTTGATTATACTAGTATTTTACTGGTTTAAATGTTATGTAAAAAACAGTAAAAAACTGTAAAAAAAGTATAAAAACAACATTTTAAGCCAATTATTTTTCATCAAAAAAATCATAGGAGGAGGAGTAAGAAAATGTGTTGCACTGAGCAAATCTATAGTTTTTGAGATAACGCAATAATTTTTATGTCATAATAACGGGAATTTCTTTTATCATACTATCTGCACATAAAATTTTCGAAAAAGCTTTCGTTTACCGTTATTTTTATTAATCTACCACGTTTTATGCAAAAATGCGTTGTATTGAGAACATTTATAGTTTTCGACATATCGCCAAAAATTTGATGTCATAATAACGGATTTATTTGAAAATTTTTTAAATATATGTATGATCAGAATGAATCTATGTTAAAAAATAACATTTTTAATTGCAAATTTTAAGAATTATTTACCCAATTTTTAGTTTGATTTTAAGATTTCAAATTTGTACATGGTATTTAATATTTTTATCGCAGGCGAAACAGCGGATATTTGTTATTTTATATATATTTACGTTATGTTGTTGTTTATTTATTTCTATCAAAAATCCAATATTTAAAAATACAAAGTTTGAGATTTAATCTTAAGATATTGCAAAAAATAGGTTCAAGGTATATTATTAATAAAGATAAACCCTTAAAAAAATCTTAATTTGTAGAAAAAAGATAGTAAAAAACCATTAACATATTAACAAGTATAATATTATCACTTGTTTAAACTATAGGGATGTTTTGAGATCAGTCTCTTCAACTTCTCTATAAGAATAGATACAGAAGCCACTGACTATGAAAAACTCCGCAAGAGGGCATGGTCTGAAGTCCTGCATTTATAGGAGATTGACAGGGTCAAATCGTTTAAAGTACTGGGTATTTTGCTTATTTGTTTTGGATTACTTGAAGGCGCTTTAGGTGAGTATTTGCACAATCCTTCTAAGCCTCAATTTTTTTTCCTGATATTAAAATTCGACTTTTTATTTAAAAGGAAACACAGAGACCTGCAACATCTTGTAGCTTTAATGCAGATGTTTTCGATGTGCGGTTTTAATAACATTTTATCGTCCAAGAAAACTCCTAAATATTTGACTGACTTTGAAAGTATTACCAAGTTGGTTTGAACTGTGAACGGTCTGGTGGGATTACGTTTCGGGGACTTATTATATGGAAATATGATAGCCTGGGTTTTTTCATCATTAACTATTATTTTCCATTTGTTAAAATATTTTATAGCCAAAGATAAGACACCTATCATCTTTTTGATAATTGCGTTTGAGACTTTTCCAGAAATGACAGGGCGCTATCATCAGTGTAAAAGGCTAAGTCTATATTAGAGGACGACTTGAAATCAAAAATATATATAGAGTATAAAAAAGGTGATAACACCGAACCTTGTGAAACTCCGGCTATTTCACAAGGTTCGGTATATTTGTTTTTCTGTGGAGTTAAAACCCTCAACTGGAACTACAAAACTCCGATTAGATAGAAAACTTTTTATAATCTTTATAAGATGTAAAGGCAGCGGCGTCAATTGGATAGGGCAAGGGGGCATTGGCCCCCCCAAGGATCTGATACTATTATTCAATAAATCGATTCAATAAAACCATCTAACCGTGGTTACACTGTTATTTTGTAAATTCGTCTAATTTTTACAAGACTTAATTAACTAATATACCAATTTTATCGCATATTATTAATTAAAATATATCTACTTATATAATTATTACGTTACATATTATTTTGACCCGACTAAAGTACAGTTCACCGCAATATTCAAACCGTTATCGTTCTTTGTGTCATGGGCTAGAGCGCCACCGATTCGAAAGGCGATGGTATTTCTTCTAATCTTCTGATTAAATCAGTTTTATAAACAAAAGACGATTGTTCTTCCAAAAGCACCGTTGCCGAGTATTTTGACAAAATTCTATTGTACTATAAGCAGCATGGCATCACCGCTTTTAGAAGTAGAGTTGGGTTGTTCCGGACCTGCATAGTTCATGGAACTATGTTCACTCTCGCACATAGTTCCAATCATTCCATCAGTACGATTTAAGCATGTCCAAACAGTTCCGATTGCAATAACATTTTTTTAATTGAGCCACATCTCATTCGCACTTACATAACTTAATCGAATTGTTTGAGCGACAACAAGTAAGCCAATTATGCATGTGAAAGAGAGTGAAAGAAATAATAGATAAAATAAAAAATGATATATCGTCATTCCAGTTGTGTGCATTGTTCAGCATTGCTGTTTATTTTGGCTTTTAACCTATGAAATAAAACAATCACGAAATGACACTGAACATGCCTTTGTTACTTTCATTCTTATAAATAGAACTGCTGGAACTATATAGTTCCGCGAACATGATTAAAGCTGATGAACTATAAGATGCAACTGAGTTTCGAGCTTATGAGGAACTGGTTGGAAATTATTTTTGCTCGCTTTTCAGCAACTTTATAAATTTACTTCATGAACTTTATTTACTAAATGAAACTATTTTTTAAATGATAGAAGTTCCTTTTTTTATATAAACTAAAGAAATGTTTTCCTTTAAGTCAAAAATATTAAAATAAAAAGAATAAAAAAGCTAAAACTTCTGTTCAATTGATTTAAGACTAGTCAGAGTGATGTGTTGAAAATCTACATGGACCTTTACACATTTTCTCCGCAGTTTAACAAGCACTTAATTCAAATAAATGCTTCAAATAGTTCTGCAGTTCAAATAAACAAAGGAACTAGATAGTTCCGCGGACATGCTTCAAATTCCCTCTGTAGTTCAACAAGCAGACAGTCCAAATAGTCTATACAGTTCAAATAAGCAAAGGAACTAGATAGTTCCGCGGACATGTTTTCGTGAGCTAGTTCCTTTCTTCAAAAGAATCGTTCCATGTCCGTTCCGTCTCTGGAACTGCTAAGCACAAGCCTATTTAGAAGAACGACTGTGTTTGCTTATAAGACTTTCGTGTCTGAGCCAGAGGAAACCAACGATTTCATTATTAAAGAGTTCCTCGAGAGTTTACAGTGCAGTATTTAACATTCAATCAAATTTCAGCAAAAAAGCAACATTTGTGTACTCATAATTTTCTGCTCAAGACAACATAGAGCTAATGAATATATTAGAAACATTTGATCCGGATTCGGAAACATTTTTGTCCGAAGATTCAATAATACAATTTTTTAAACTGTATACCACCCACGTTGATGAAATTTTTCTCAGGAACCAATTGAGTGTGGCGAGAGAATATTTGAAACAAAATAAAACAAAATCAATTAAAGATATGGTACAGAGTTTAGAATTGTACAATTTACAGAATTGTTTTGACACTGCCAGTGATTACCGCATCCAACGAAAGATTTTTCTTCACTTTAAAGAGAGTGAAGTCGTATCTTCGTATAACAATGGGAGATGACCGTTTAAATCACTTCATGCTGATGGCTGTGGAACCAGAAATGGTAAAAAGTTCAACATAAAAGATCTCGTTAACGAGTTTGCCCTCAAGCGTCAACGTCGTTATCCACTGGAATAAATCCAATATATATTTTTCCCGTTAAAGGATTAAATATTTTATTTTTATTTTTGAGCCCATAGATTTAAAGCAGGGCTGAGCATTCTAACACAGTCACATTTTATTTTATCTTATTAGTATTGGTGCGCTCTCGAATAGCGCACACTGAGCGAAATAGTTATCACAATTATCTAGATTTGCAAGTTTGTATGTTTATATCCCTACACAAACTGTTCTATGTGTTTATTTTTTATTTTATGTTTTTATTTTTAGTCATCGGTATTGTTTATTATTTCTTCTATGTCATTATTGCTCCAGTATTTTATTCTAAGTAGGTTAGGTTAGGTTAGGTTAGGTTAAAGTGGCTGCCTCAAATTGAGACGCACTCAGGCCAATAAGGCCCGTTGTGGTACCACAGGGGTTGATCTCCCTTCTCTATTCAAACCAGCTTGAGCTGTTCACAAAGCTTAGGATTCGGTATATCGATATTTCCGAGAGTTCTTCGAGGTCTCTGAGAAACCAGTTGTTTAGGTGAAGAAAACGTTTTTGAGCCAGCGCTGGGCAGGTGCAGAGAAGGTGTTCTGTAGATTCCACCTCCTCCTCATCTCTACAGCTTCTGCAGAAGTCGTTGTGGGGTATGTTTAATCTTAGAGCGTGCCTGCCAATAAGGCAGTTCCCTGTCAGGATCCCTATCATGGTGCCAATGTGATCTCTACTAAGAGATATGAGTTCTTTTGAACGCTTCAGATTGAGTTTGGGCCAGATTTGCCGTGCTATATTACAAGTGTTACCTGCTGACCATCTTTTGTTGGTGTTAATACAGGATAACTCATGTGTAAGGAGTTTACATGTGGTGAGAGGAATACCAAGGTTTGTCTTGTCTGAAGATAGTTGTTTGGTAGTACCTGTGCGAGCGAGTTCATCTGCTCTGCAGTTACCTAGAAAATCCCTATGTCCAGGAATCCAGCATAGGATAATTTTGAGCTGCTCTGCCATCTCGTTTAGAGATCTGCGGCAGTTGAAAACTGTTTCAGATGTTATTTCAACAGTTCCTAGGGCTTTCAGAGCGGCCTGACTGTCAGAAAGTATGCATATATCCATGGAAGATATATCATTTTTCTAAATAAATTATATTGTATTTGAACATTTGTGGCATGTTCAAACGAAATGCATTTGTCACATCCAAAGAGATTGCTCGGACACATGATTTAGATGTCCATCACAGCACTGTTTGAAGACGAGCCGTTGAGAACGATTAAAGAAGTTACAGACCGGCAGAGAAACCTTTGCTTACAGCTAAGCATAAAATACAAGGTAAGGTGTTACAATTTAAACAATTCTGTCTAAAATTGTGACAGCAAGTTGCAATTTATTGTTTTTTAGACTTAGTCTTAGCACGGAGGCGGGGTCATTATAGTCTGGACTTGTTTTTCTTATAATGAAGTTGAACCATTTCAAAAAATCGATGGAATTATGGATCAATTTCTATGTAATGACATTTTAGAAAGCAAGATGCGATCACATTCAGCATGAAATATGTCGCTTCAGTGAACGTTTCAGCCTGATAATGACCCGAAGCATACTTCAAAGCTCATCAAAGATTACATAAGAGGTAATGGGATTCAAGTCCTTGATTGGCAGGCACAGTCACAATGACTTGAATCCCATTGAAAATCTTTTTTGGATTTTGAAGGTAAAAGAATTTGGTCAAAGGTTTTCCAATAAGACTGCAATGTATGAAGCCCAGAAACTTAATTGGGAACATATATCTAATGCCAACATATCTAATTTAATAGAGTTGATGCCAATCAGATGTGCAGAGGTTATCAAGAATAATGAATCTTACACCAAATATTAATTATGTTGCTTTTGTTTTGCTCTCAGACAAACTGAATGCAGTCACATTAATTTTAAATTTAATAAAAAAACAACACCAAATTTGAATCTCATTTTATTTTAATATGATATATGAATATATGCTTGGGTTCCTATAATAATTTTTGTGTGTCTCTAATATTTAAAAAGATACACGATTTTGTAGCAGCGTACTGATTTTGTTGCTATTGTTTTGCGCAACACTGTATATATTTTTGGGCTCTTTTTAAATTTCCAAGTTTTCGTGGAAACCTGTTCCCGTACTTTTAGCCATTTTTCACGAAAATAGATTTTCGCATACTCTTTCAAATTGTTCAACTTGCGAATTTCTGCTACAAAAGTACGAAAACAAACCTAATTTTCTAACAAAAGTTCATGAACGCTTTTTGTAACAAGCTCAGTTTGAAATATTGATAATTTACTTAGTTCAGTGTGCTCATATGGGTCATTCTTTTATAAATCGCACTTTTAATTTGAAAAAATAAAAAATAGAATTTAAAATTTTTAAATCGTCTGAAAATTTTTACAAAATACATACATTTTTACAAAATTCAAAATTCTCAAAAGAATGGAGCCATTTTTTATTGATTTTCTTTAAATTTTTGTTCACCGCGTATGTTTATATAGCAGTGATAGCAGATATAGCCAAACGCATTCAACTAAAACAGCTTGCAGGCACGTGTACCGTAGAATTAAAGAACAACAAATTAACTATTCAACAAGCTCAAAATTAACTAATTCGGAATAGCACAACCCGAGATATTGAGATTTAAGTAGCACAGACATTGATAAAATGTTGCCATTTTTCAAAATTTTGACCTACTGCTATTCCGTAAAAAATTTTTCCGAGGAAAATCCCGATAAGCGTGTTAGCAAATTTTACGAAAAGAAAATTTAAAAAAATTTTTGGCCGAATCTGAGACATCAAATCCTGGAAGGTGTGCGATTTGTTAAAGAATGACCCACATAAGTGGTAAGATTAAATATTTATTATTATTAACTTAAATTATGTAAAGTCAAATTATCATTCTTAAAACTAACATAACGATTTTTAAAATGCTTAAATTATTTTTAGGGAAAACACTTCAAGAATTAGTTCGAGGCTAGTGGTGAAAATTTAAGACTCAGAAAATGCAGATCTATAGCTAGAGAGACGTAATCTTTTATAGGTAGTTTTATAGGTAGTTAATTAAGGGCGTTTTTTCTTCTTATATGCGTTTAAAACAAATCTGTAGCCTGCAGAATTGTTAGACATTCTTTAAAATTGTGGGCCTCATTTATAAAATGTATTATCTATTACAATAACAACATTTTTAAATTTTTGCCACCCTAAACGGCGCATTTAATAAATTTTCTTTCACACGTCCATAAAAGCAAGTCAGAACAGCCCGCTTAGGATGGCAATCGCAGCGCTTAAGTCCAGTCTGGCCCCATGCTACAAACGCTATGTTTCAGTAAAAGTCCTTTGATACCCAGAGCGCCGCTAAGTGGCTGCCCGTCGTGGCTTTTTCATAAGTGTTTGTCACAGCTTTTCTTTTTTTTTTACTTACCATTTTCCACTTATTTTCAAGTTGTTTTTGTATTTTAAGAGTTGGTGTTGTTACAGTTGTTGGTTTGTTTTTGTGATTTTCGTCGATTGATTTAATGTGTCATTCATAGATTTTTATTGCGCCATTTTATTACCTATTTTAACTTCCGATTTACCGCTATTTTCCCCACTTGGACACTTGGACGCGGTGTTGCTTTGAGCCCGCTTTGCCCAATATCACGATGCTAAAGCACAGTTAAGTACCGAACATGCCCGAGCACTTAAAAGGCGCCCTTTTTTGTTATTTTGGGAGGAGTTACGAAAATGTTGTTGGTAAAAGGCGACGATGACAACGAAGACTGCTATTCTACTCTATATGTTGCTGCACTGCTAACAAGAAAATCATGTACTAACGGCACTTTATTTTATTTATTGCCATTTTTAATACCATCGTCCTTCAAGTAACCAGCACTTGCTTTGAATTTCTACAACTCATTTTCACCATTTTTTGTTTTTTTTCTTCTATATTTCATCTTTGGCTGGTGCTGCTGTTATTACTGCACAAGAAAAACAAGTCAATTGTTTTGACCATAAGGCGAATAAGAAACAATTTATATTAAAAAAGTGGGGCACAAAATGGGATGCGCTAGCCCCTGTAAGCCATTAAAATACCTTTTCAGACTCGTTATAATTATCGTCCAATTATGTGAAAGGTTATCATTATATTCAGCTTTCTCATGCCCAACAATCAGCTTGCTTAACGGATTTCATGCAGAGTTTTCTTTCTTTCATTTTGTTCATCGAAGCCAAAATTACAAAAAAAAAAAACAATACTATATTAATTAACTTAGTTGTGAAACCCACATTAAAAAATTTTATTGTTTTAATGTCTTTATAGTTGTGTACCGAGCACAAATTGATTTGTTCAGGTTTCTGAATAAAAACCTACCGTCTGAGTAAAGATTTATTTTTTTTCCACCAAAGTTCCGAATCGCTGGTGGTCCACAAAAAGCATTTTTGTTTTATTGTGCTTTTATGGGTTTCGTATAATTTATAGATGATTTATAAAAGATATTGAGTTTAAGTTAATTTTTCTTAATTTTTTTAAAATAAAGCAGACAACATATTTTCATCTTTAAAACATACTCAAAGGTTTTTAAGAATAATTATTGTATAGCATTTTAACATACCGTAGCAATTGCTTCCGTTTTTGTTTTTATAACTACTGCAGTGCTGATGATGCTGATGATTATGGCAGCTAAATATCTGAAAACATAAAAACATATAATTTTTTTTTTTTTTTGTGTTCAAGCTTTTTGTATTGGAGGTAGAAAAAAAGGTTTAAAAACGAAAATTAAAGAGTCCTTTTCAGAACTGCATTAATAGTACATAAAAAGTAATAATCGCAATTAAGGCTTATAGACAATTATATACGCTAAACTACATGGTAAAAGATTTTGGACTACTTTTTAATCCAAACTTTGGTATAAAGGAATTTGTAATTAAAAAAGTACTATTTTTTAATCGTTACTTACCTGAAAGGAACTTACTTGCATTCGTATTGATGCAAAATAAGTGAAACCTTATCAACAACTGAGTGGATAAGTTGTTGGACCAGCACATCAGAGGACGAGTGTTCAAATCACGAACTGGATAGAAATTTTTTTATTTTAGTTCAATTAAGCTGGATCTCGAACCTACGTTTTTCCTTGCTTGCTTACTTACTGCAAGCTTACTTGCTTTCGTCGTGATGCAAAATAAGCAAAACCTTCTTAGCAACTAAGACCGACGAGTGGACCTAAGTGCAAATTAAATTAACCTAATTTAAAATTAAATTAACCCAAACGCAAATCAAATTAAGCCAAATTAAAAATTTAACGTAAAATTTAACTTTTTATTTATGTATATCATATATAATGCAATATTCCCCATATAAGAAATTATTATTAAGTGTTAATTTAAGATTTGTAAAGAGGCAGATCTTGGGGAATCAACAAAATTATGTCTGTCTTAACCTTTGAAAAGCATTTTTCTATAGAGTTCAGAATTGCGGAGTAAGAAGGTAGATATTTAAGATATAAGTCGGTACTTGCTTCGTAGCACGAACTTGTTCTTTTTTGTGGATCCTTGCATTGTCCAAAATCAAAATCCCTTCTTGGAGCTTTTCAATAAGTCTTTGCAACGAAAAGAACAAAATTTGTCATAGTTGCATGTTGAATTTGAAATTATCTGATAATGAATAATGCCATTACTATTGATTGCTGCGATTAAAGTGCTATTTGTGCCCCTCACTGAGGGCACAACCATCTTGCTCTGCTACCTGCCTTGGAACGAGCTTGGTTTCTTCTTAGATGTAAATTGAAACCACATTCGTCAATAAACATAAGTTGATTTCTTCTATTTGTAGCCCATTGCGAAAACTGTTCTGTATAAACTTTTCTAAGATTTAGCGTACGTTGTGAATTCATTTCTGCATTTTCAATGTAAGCTAATTTTAGAGTGGTTTTTACCTCTTTTAAAACATTTCTTACTGTTGTTTCAGAAATTTTGATATTTTTGTTATCTCTCAGCTTTTGTTTAATACATTTAACTGTAATGGAGGGATTATTCTCCACATAATGTTCAATAGCTTATAGTATATCCGTCGTTATTTTTTTTTCCTTGTACCCGCCACAGCGATTGCTTAATATTTCATCATGTCTCTCTAGTTTTAATCTCTCTAGTTTTAATTTCTCATTAGTTTTAATGTAAAACACGAAAAAAAGCTTATTTCATCATATAAATCCCGCTTGCGTCCAAAAAAGTGCTTTCTAAACAGTAAAAAAAATCCTCTTCAAAATGATCAAATATCATCACTGGTGCGAATAATATGTATATATTTCGATGAAAAAGAAATTTGGATATATCTTAACAGACAAAATTTGAAGGAACAAGTTTTTTTAACCATTTTGCTTAATTAATGGCTCTTAATTCAATTTACCAGCAAAACTGATTTTTACCCATGCAAATCGTATCGGAATAATAGAAAATGAATTCGCGACCTCTAAACCTTTACCAATTTATATCCGCTTCACAGAGGGTGTTTCTTGGGTCAAGTGGAAGTATTAAAGCCGCGGACATCTGTTAAAATAAAAAATATATATTTTTGGGACACCCTAATACACATACATTTGAAAAATGTAATTGTCTAAAATCAAAGAGTTTGAGATCTGCTTACGAAATTTCAAAAGAAATAGACAAAGAAAGAAGAACTAATCAGTTATCAATAACTGTAACCAATATGTACGAGTTTACGTTGCATAGGGGATGGCTTGTCCATCTTATGCTCGAGATATAATAGTTTCAGGTTAAGAGTGAAAAAAACATAAATTATTTAAGTACAGCATTGTCTAAGAAAGTGGCTTTTTTAATTATGTGCTATGGAGTGAGTGCAGTACTTTATTTATATATGGGCATATCCAAACTGGAGTTACGGACGATTTGTACGAATAAATATTAAAAAAAAAAAAATGGAAAAGTCTAATTTAAAAAAATTTTTTATATTTGCGTAGTAATTAAGTAGCACTATATTAAGTAAAAACAAAGATAAAATTAACCCTAAGGATCTAAAGATATAAGAATAAATATGTGCTCGCGTTACGTTACTAAAAAACGGAAGTGATTTCTGACCTAGATTACAAAATTTGCAAAACTCTCTAAATTGGGCAAGACTTTTTGTTTACATTTTTTTTAGAAGGTTTTGAAATAACAATAGTGATCCAATTCCAAGTGATCTAATTTAAAAATCGTTTCTGATTTTTTTTATTAGAATTTTTGATCAGGCGTTAGGTTACTAAAATTTCCATTGCGGTTTAATTGGGTTATTTAATTATTAAAAATTAAATTTAATATATTGTCCTTTCCTAGCCTCAACCATTCTTTCATTTTCTCTAGCCAATGCCTTCCATTTTTACTAAAACAAAAAAGCTTACGAAATATTTAAGAAACATTTACAAAAAAAACTACATTTGTGAAACAGTGCAGACGATTTGATCATCATTGTTAATGAATTTATGTAGAAATTGCTGAAACTAATAAAATTAAAATGTTTCTCTTAAGTGATATAATAAAATAATAAATTCTAATACGTTTTAATTTTTTGCTTACGGTAGACTTTTTTCTGGAAACCCTTATGTATATCGAGAGCTTATATTCAATATGACATATCTACATTTTTCACGAAAATGTGTTTTTTATGGCAAAGAAATCGTTGACTCATCTGCCACCTATGAGATTTATTTTAATAAAAAATAAAAAAGTGTTAGCAAAGTTTTCCCCTTTAAATGTTTGACTTATCTACAAAACAGTTTTTTTTGTTTGTGAATACAAAAGTACTCATATAGCCAATTTTTCGGAATTATTCAAGAAAGTTATAGCAAATTTGCGTTAGATTGCAATGGCAGGGTAAAATAGAGAAGGAAATCCATTGAAAAGCATAGAAGTAGATTATGCATCATCAGCGGAGAAAGATATTGTATAAATAACAGGTTCTTTTATAATCGAATGAAATTCTCTTATAATATTAATCAATTTTAATGCAGATTCCCAAGTAAAAATTAAAAATTTTTGCTATATCCAAACAGTGGCCGTACAAGGCTTAATTTTAAATATTTTTCTCGGCCGTGCGAGGGTCGTACAAGGGTCGTACAAGGGTCGTACAAAGGTGGTTTGCAGGACTTTTTGGCCAAACTGTGTCCTTATAGAAGCTGTTTTTATAAATCTTGACTGTACAACGGCCGTACAGAGGTCGTACATCAGCCGAGCAGTGATTATTCCAAAATGAATATGAGCAGCTTTTTTTAACTAACTCCAAACTCAAAAAAAAATTATTTGCGCCACACAGAAATGCTGATACTATCAACATCAGCATTACCAAGTAAGACTTACTTTTGTTGCTGCGCATACGTTTTCTGTGGACTAAGAGCTTTGAAAATGTTGATGGCATACAACAGACGTTCAGCGTCCATACAGTGGCAGTATAACTTAATTTTTAAGCCATCTTCAACCCTTGTACGACCTTGCGACCCATGATCGACCGCTGATCGACTGCTCATATTTTTACTTGGGTTCGGACGATAACTCGGCAATGGGCTTCATCCGCAGAAGGAAGAGAAATCAGGACTCTAATTTGCACCTATAATTTTCTGCCTAATTTGCTGCCAATAAAAACAAAAAAGTGGAACCATTTCTAAGAAATTAAGTCTGTAATTTTAACAAAATATCAATATTTTTATTATAATATTGAAAAAATGTAAGCAATTAAATTAATAGACTAAAATCTTTCTTTACTGCTATTTTGATATTTTTCTCTTGTTTTTGTTTAACTGTTATCAACAAACTTTTCTTTAAATCTTAATAAAATCGTCAATGAATTCACGAAGAACTTACTTTTCCTATTGAATAAAAAGACTTATGTACTGGTTTCACTTAAGAAAAAAAATATATTTGAAATACAAAACAACCTATCTACACTTAAATGAAAAGAACGAAATTTCACTGATTTTGTTCTGCTTATGGATATTGTCCATGAAAATATTCGGTTTCGGTTTCGGTTACGGCCAGTTTCGGCCCTTTTTGTCAGTTTCGGCTTATTGAGGCCGAATAACGAAACTAGCCGCAACTTTTGGTTAAAAATTCTTGCATCAGTCATTTAATTCAAATATAAAAATATTTACAATACATTGTACAAAACAAAAATTATGAATTCGTCTATAATTTGATTTTTCATGTTAATGCAAAACATTTTGGTTAATTTTAAGGGTTCGATACTATCACTTTCGATTTTATCGTCTCTATTGTAATTAATATTAATGTTTTATAAGTACTGAAGCCAAAAAATGATAATTAAACTTCCGAACGAGTTCTGTGTGTGTGGAATAAAGGTAAAGAAAATGAAATATTTACATTTTTATAGTAATAAACCTTAAAAAAAGAAAAATATTTTGTTTTGTAATTCTATAAAAATGTATATTGCAGGTGCTTACCATTCTGAGTGTATACTGAAGATATAAAGTATGCAATGCTTTTGTAATAAAAAATAATATAAAAAATTATCTCATTTATTATTATAGTAGATAAACTTCAATTAATTATTATGAACTTCAATATTCAAATGATACTTTACGATAGCTGCCAGTCAGCTAAAACATTTACAAACAACTCATGTTTATATATATTAGCTGGTAGAATAGTTGTACAAAAAAATAATCTGTCAGATATTGAAAGCCAAAAAAGGTTCTTAAAATTTGTGTGTAAACAGTGTGTGTACGTACCTACTAGGGAGTCGAAACCCGGAAGCTTTTCTCGATCCCGGGACTATCGGAAGAAAATCTCAATCCTGGGATCCCGGGATTAGTTCAGGATTGAAAATTTTAAGAAGTAAATAATTCAATAGGTTGTTAATACAATTTTTTGTTATTTATTACTTGAAACTAAAAAATGTAAATTAATTAATTTACAATGTAACAAAACAAAACACATTAAGGGTATTCATAATTGCGTTGTTTTCAGTGTATTTTAAAAACCCCGTGGCATTGATATCACACTTTACCGAGCGGTTCTTATATTTTTTATTGTTTTACATGAAATCTTAAAAACAAAGTGTCGTAATTTAAAATAGCCCAATAATATGTTTAACGAACGGTGTTTCTAAAGTTCCATAAACAACTGATCGGTTGCCAGTTATTTTCTAATTGCAAAATTGGAAGAAGCTTAAAATGCAAGTTAAATTTTTTATGCTATATATTAATAAAATATATCAATTTGGATAGTTAATTTATTTCCATAGTAACAAAAAGCCATATTGGGAGGTTCACAACCACAAATTCTATTTTAAAGGGTGCTCATAATTGTGATTTTCAACTATGGCAAAAAAACGATACTACTATACCACAAAATTGTGAACACCCTTATTGTTAAAAAACAAAGAACTTCAATAATATTAATGACTAGCATATTGTATTAATTTAACCCATTCAGTAGATTTGCCCAATATATTAGACACGTCAGAAAGTAATTTAAAAATGTACTTATTTTGCAAAGCTTCTTTTTAAATCAAATCGTTTGGTTCTATGATAAAAATAAATTTAGAGATATATTTGATATTCAAGTCAGTTAGATTTTCGATTTTGTGGCAAAGAAAAGTAAAAAATTTTTGTTCGCCTATTTTATAAGAAAAAATCAACTGGACAAAGATCAAATTTATGTTTTTTTATCTTTTTATAGCTTTAAGGATAAGAATATTAAGAGGGTTAAAAAAACAAATATCTAAAGGGTTGAAAAACCTTTAAGGGATTAAAAAAAGACTTTGTGCCCAATAGGAGCAAAAATTTTTTCTTTGTATAAGCTTGTAAAACGTAAGTAGCGCAGGTTAAAATGAAAGGTGTGTTTTTTGCATCCTCAGGAACTAAATGATAGGAATATTACAGCAAAACAAATTATTTTGTTCTTGGTTTAGCCTAGCCATTGAAAGGGTTAAAGAACAAGAAATAGAAAAAAAGAAGAGTTTAAGGCATTACTATATAAATTTTACCCTTTTTTTTTGTACACCGTCTTCATGTTTTTTTGAGTTTATGGCAAATTAAGGTTGGAAAAGACTTTTCAAATTAAATTTTTTGTTTTCATTACTTTTAAAGTAAGCCACTTAGCTGATCAATGCGTCTTATTTTTCATAAGAGAGTTTTGTTCGAATATTATTACAAATATAACCCGCTGATGAGAAGCACCGTTCTGATTCTATGCTAGTTGGTGAAATAGTTGTACGATGATCGTAAGCAATTTGTAAGTTTCGATCACGATTGTGGTGAAGGCCACAAAACAAAATTATTTCCTAAGTCAGAATATCTGACAATTCTGAAATAAATAGCTGACTTCCCGATGTTGAAAATTCTTCTAAAACTATGTAAAGCCTTCCTCTAGTGATTTACACTCATCGTCCTAACAATCTTTTTCAGCCTCAATAAAATTTTTTCGAGTTCTGTATTTGAATCTAATGAATATTTGTAATTTAATTTTTTGATTTAAAAATCCCGGGAACCACGAAAGACAATCCCGGGATTCAAAATGGCTTAAATCGTCCGGAATCCCGGGATTGAATTCCCTAGTACCTATTATATTCTGTGTTAGTTAATCACGAAACACTTATTGAAAAACAAATAAATTAAATTAAAAACAAATAAATAAATTAAACACCCTAGGTTTCATGACAGAAAATGCTCTGATAAGATTATCAAAATCTAGATTTTCTGCAACTTAATTTTCAATAGACAAGCGAAGCCAACAAATAATTCTTTCTGTCAAATTTAGCTTAGAAAAACTGTGTTCTCCACTTGCAACGGTAAACGGTATTGTTAATAAAATACGGAGCAGTATCCAGGTGTTGGGATATAGCTCTTGAAGACTGTGCTTTTTGATAAAGTTTTATATTTTGATAAGTTATGCCTGGATGTCCTCGAGATAGTGCTGCAGACTTTATATTTCATCGCACAACAAATCTCCATCAATATCAGACTTAAGAATCTATTCTATTTTATCAAAAAATTGGTTTTATAAAAACACAGTTTATATATTTTAGATACCATTAGAAAAAGTATACAACATCTTATATAAGTCGGTGATATGGAGAGACATGTATAAGATACCTATAAAGTAAACGCGTTCAGAGCATTTCGGAGCACTTTTTTTCTCTAAACTCTTTTTTCTCGAAACAACGTTTTTCGACATCCTTGATGTGATTACAAAAAAAAACTATTCAACCGATCGGGCTAAAATTTTTACATATTATTGTGCATATGTGTACTTATATCTCGTAGTAACATTTCAAATATCTATTAGTATTAAAAGTTCAAAACTCCACCATTTTTTTTTTACCAAAATACTTGATTTTACTACCGCACATAGCAAGAATTTTGAATTTTTTTGTTTCAGATTTTCCAGAGCTAAGAAATCATGTCTTAGTTTTAAACAGGGTTGCCTTCAGTTGGCCCTATCTCCATCATATCTACGTTAAAACATAAAAACCAAATATTTTTTTATACAGCAATATGTACTTATTAATGTATAAAATGTGGCGATTGTCAAAATAAATTTTTCGATGAAAAAAATTTGAAAATATGCATAAAAGAACCATACCCAACCCTTAAATTTGCCCGGTTCCTATGCTTATTAACTCTAAGCTCATAGGAGGCTTTCACGATCACAATAAAAACATACCGGCGCCTCACCCCTAAAGCCGCCACTGCTTTTAAGATCGTTGGAAAGGTTTTGAGTGTTTGCATTCAGCGCCAGAATGTCTAAAATTTTTACATATGAAAGCTGGGATTGCCTACAGCTGCTTATAAAAGTGTCTACCCATAACAGAGTCCGCCTCATTTGGGTACCAGGCCATAGCGGCTATTAAGGAAACGAGATTGCGGACGAACCGGCCAGAAAAGGAGCTGAAAGTTCCTTCATTGGCCCAGAACAATTTTTCGGGCTACCAAGAGCACTATGCGCCATAACATTAAAATGTGGCTAAACTGAGAGGCAACACCTTCTGAAAATATTTTGTAAGAAATTAAAAAAAAATAAAAATTAAGTTATTTGAATAAAAGTTTTTGTATGAAAATTAATTAAAAATATTTCAAAAATTAAGTCTTCTTTTTGGGAATTTATACCAACCCGTCCTGCTCTGTTACTTTGCGATCACAGTGTATGCTAAGGTATGTACATTCGTTCAAACGGACCTCGAACATTGAATTACGGAGGTGTGTTTTAAGAAATTTTAGGGAAGAGAACGATATCTCATTTATCTCAAATTAATTAAGTTTTAGAGACAGAAAAACTTTTACATAAATTTCATAAATCTTAAAACCTAAAAATTCACAAAATTACTTAAACGATTGCTTAAAACTTTTCCTCTAATCAAAATTCTAAAAAATGTAATTTCAACGTTTTATGTAAAATGAGTAACTTCAAATATTTCTCAAAAATTAAACCAGGTTAAGACTCATATATTTAATTCGAAAGGTAATTGTTTAAAAACGCTTGACTATAAAAGTGTCGCAATGAAAGGGTCAGATAAATTTATTTAATAAAAACTTGTTTTCTGCCGTAAATTACGAAGAGGCTGTGATGCAATGCCACCATAAGCATAGCCATCTTGATTGCTTCACAGTTAACATCAATACCATCAATAGTGATGGTAATTTTTAATGTATATAGTTTGATCCGATTAATCAAAATACATTTGTTTTCGCTATTGTTGTTCAAACGAATCAACTCATAACAAAAACTTTTACACGTAAACGAAACTTCAGTATATAATTTGTTAAATTTTTTTTGAACAAATTGAAGTGATTCAATAAAATATTTATTTAAATGCATTAATTTTAGCCCCCGAATAGCCCCCTTTGGCTACGGCTCTGGTCACACCAGAACTATGCCACCATTCAAATTAAAAATATACTATGTTTGGATAAACAATTTGTGACTTTTTAAAATATTCGAAAAACAACAAAAACATTTTTTTTCTCAGCTATGTAACTGTTTTAAACAAGCAAAAAAACCAAAATTTTGGATTTCATCTGTTTTAAGATTACCGATCGACTAACCAAATTTGAATCAAATCGGAAAAATAAGCAAGAACATGAAAATTTTTTTAAAATGTTAAATATGAAAACGTAGCCCATTTTAATGTCTAGATAGAAGTTCCTCATTAGCTATGTGCATATATATTAAAGTGTTTCGACTTGTATAGGAAAAATCTGAACCCCAATCCCGGTACCAAAATTAAATATTATATTATAGAGTCACGTGTGGTTAAGGGCCACATCCTGCACGAGGTGTCCTTGCTTTAACTGAATACGGCGGATCTAACGAGGGAAAACTCGAATAAAACCGGCAATTCCAGGTGTAGAACGAACCTTGCCTATTGGATGAATAGCACTGCGCGAGTGTGTTTTCTAACGGTGGACTCCAGATAGCGGGCGACCTCTGGCTTCAACCAGCCTTGGTCGACCTTACCCTTCCCGTGGGAATAACATGGAAACACAATTTAAAAAAAAGCAAATGAGGTTGCCGAACCCGAAAACGCCATTACTGCAACTACAGCTTCAGTGGGCTCTGGTCCAATTGGCGTAGCTGAACTTATGGATATCACGGAGCTAGATGAGGAGCTACAAGGGTGGCAAAAAAGTCTTTCAGGAGCCGGACAAAAGCGCCTACATGTCGTCCTAAGCAAAGGTTTTGAATTGTCGGAAGCAAGGAAGCTAGCGCAGCAGCCTATTAGGGCTAACATGAAGAACGCGCCACATGCTTTTCTGGAGAAGTCCAAGCGTGCACGGTCTGATAGCACAACGCTGAAAAACAATCCTCCGAAGCTTGCGGCTTTAGGTAAACCAGAAAATGTAGACGAGGCACCTACTCCGAAGCGAGCTCAAGTGCTCCAGGAGACGGGGTTGCAGTGCCCACTACCAGCGAACAACCTAAATACGAAGGGGCTAGAGTGCTCATTTTCAACAAGGTTGTAGATAACTACAAGGTTGGAGTCATACCACATGACTACCCTAGCACAGTCTGGACGACAGAGCATTTGAAGCGCATCCGGAATGATTCTGGATAAAATTAGAATGCAGAGCAAGGGCGCTATCAAGCCTCAATTTGACGGCTGCTTCTACAAGCATGGCTGGGTGATGTTCACCCGCAAGGGTAAGTCCACCGCTAAGTGGCTGATGGCAGCAGTGCCAGCCCTAAAGCCCTGGAAATATGCGAGAATGAAAGCGGTTAAAGAGGAAGACGTGCCCAAACAACATATCTACGTGGCGTACTTCACAGGGCCCGCAAACACACCCACTAGTGACATCCTCAGGCTGATTGAGGGTCAAAACAAAGACCTCACAGTGGATGACTTGTCGTTGCCGAGCTCGCCGTGGCCGTGGATCTGTTATCGATACTGAGGCTCAAAGAGACAGAGAACAAGGTTTTGTACAAATTCAATTGGGTGCGTTTAGACCAAGGTCAAGAGCCACAGTGAGGCGAACGTGGTGGGGGTAGCGATCCCGCCAAAATAGGCAGCAGAAGAGCAAAAGTGCTGCAAGAATGCCAGTGTGCCAGAGAATGAGCTACGTGCTCCTCTCAAGAGGCAAAATCACGTGCCTCTCGACAAACCACTGCCGGTAGCAGGGTAGCCATAGCACGTCTCCCAAAAAACACAGACGCTCCTCGCAGGGTCGATCGCTGAAGTGGGAAGGAAGTTTCACTAAGAACACCACTCATACAAACAGTAGCAAGAAGATGGCTAGAAGAGCGCCGAAAGTAGGACGATCAGTAAATCACCATCGTCAGCAGGGAGACAGATCCTCTGTCGAGGCGAACCTCCGCACGCTAAAGCTGCATCGGATGTGCATTACAGGAGGTTTGCTAAGGAATGCCTGGATGTTGCTTTCATCCAGGAACCATGGGTTAACTCTGGAGTCATCAAAGGGCTCCAAAGTCCAGAAGGTAGGTTGCTTTATAACACCGGTAATTGTCGTAATAGGGCGGCATTACTGGTTAATAAAAGATTTCTACCTCTTTCAGAAATCATTTCCTCTCACTCTTTGCAGCTCCAGTATGGCAACCTATATTTATGGGTGGCGCGTCTCGGGGGAGGTTTTCATGTCCGACCATCGTCACATTAGGTTTGATATGGGGACACATACGGAGCCCTTCAACTCTTTAAGAACCCGAGAAATACTAATTGTAATATATATATATATATAATAAATTTATCTATATAAAATACTACTTAATTACTTAACTCAACCCATTCTCACTAGGGAAGAGCTTGAATTTGAGGCCAAATAACTCAAAACCAACATAACGCTAACATTCCACGCAAGCTGCCCGATGAAGACTACCAAGTTCCGCAGGGAAGTGCCTTGGTGGAACAAGGAGCTGAGTAAGCTCAGGAAAAACGCTGGAAAACTTTACAATAAAGCTAAGTAAACGGAAGAGTGAACCCAATATAAACAAGCCTTAACCAATTACAACACTGAGCTGTGAAGATCAAAGAGGGCTACGTGGAGGGTTTACTGCGAGGAGATCGATAGTCTACCAGCAGCGACCCGTCTACAAAAGGCACTATTCAAAGATCATTCAAACGGCATCTGTACACTATTAAAACCTGATGGAAGCTACACTGTTAAATCGGATGAAACTAATCGTCTTTTACTGCAGACGCATTTTCCGGAATGTGTATTTGAAGAGGACACCCCATCGTTTACTGGGGGGCTTACTATTTAGTGAAAGGTGGTCAAAGAGGACTTTCAGGTAAATTTTTTACGTCCAATAGTCTACTTTTGGCCATTTCTAAATTTAGCCCATACAAATCTCCGGGACCTGACAGTATCTACCCGTGCCTACTACTCACTCGGATTTTTAAATCTAGCCTTTTGTTAGACCAAATTAGTCTCGGATGGACAAAGGTTAAGGTCGTTTTTATACCAAATTTAGGTAATAAGCCCGAACAATCGTATAGGTCTATCAGCCTAAGTTTCTTCTTTTTAAACACAATGGAAAAAATATTGGAACTCAACATTAGGGAGACTAGCTTGAAGAGCATCCCTCTAAACAGGTTTCAATTTGCCTACCAAGCTGGCAAATCTACTGTTACCACTATACACAGCCTTACCGGTACGATCTAAAAGGCTTTTGAAGCAACTTACCATGGATGGAAAAGCTATTGACTTTTCAAACGAGGTCAAGTACTTAGGAGTGACTTTAAACAAACAACTCCGTTGAAACACCCACTTAGATTAAATTGCAGGGAGGAAACACGTGCCCTTTTTGCCTGTCAACGCCTCCATGGCAAAATATGGGGCCTCAAACCGAAAAGGATTTAGTGGACTTTACAATAATTGAGAGACCTATGGTTACGTATGCAGCACTTGCATGGTGGCACAGGGTCCAACAGAGCACAGAATCTAATCAACTAACAAAGGTGGAAAGAATGGCGTGCATTCGTATCACTGGGGCGATGAGAACGTGCCCAACTGAAGCTCTGAGTGTAATAATAGGGCTACCCCCTTTAAGGATCATTATCAAAAAAGAGGCATGTCTAAGTGCACTAAGAATGGAGGAAATCGGTGATTACAAGGCAGAGAGTTTTACGGGTCATATGAAGATACTCAAAACCTTCGAAAATTACCCCTTTTTAAAAATCCCAGATAGGATGCTGCCGAAGGTAAACTTCTCAAAACACTACAGGGTCGTTATACCCAATAGGCAACTATAGAGGAATGCTAGCTTCACAATTGATCCTGGCTCACAGATATGGTAAACTGATGGGTCAAAACTCGAAAATGGAGTAACGGGAGCGGGGATATATGGTTCCAATTTCCAAAAAGCTCTTCCAATGCCGACAATATTCCACGCGGAAGTATATGCCATTGAAGTGTCAGAGATTGTCTCCGCAGGAAATCAAAGGGGGCACACATCTACATACTTTCAGATAGTCAAGTGGCTTTAAAAAGCCTTCAAGCCTACGAACATGAATCAAGACAAGTCTACGCGTAGAACTATTAAATACGCTGGGACAAGACAACAAAAAATAATTATGAAGAGTTCCAGGTCTTGAAGGATTCGAGGGCAACGAAAGGGCGGACTGCCTTGCCAAATGAGGAGCGTCTCGAACTCTTATAGGACCTGAACCATTCTGTAGCTTAGCAAACGGCTACATTCTAGAAAAAATTAGAATATGGGAAGACAAGAAATTTCAATGCCACTGGGAAAAAAAATCGTTAGAGCATTTGTCAAATAGGATGCAAATTTGCAGTTTTATATTTTTGTGTACAAGGAATTGGTTGATAAGCTTGATTTTAAAATCAAACATTAAGCTTTTAAAATCAAACATTAGTGGGTCTCCAGTACAAAAGTTTCTCAAAAATGCACAAAAATGCAATTTGAGGGATGCACAGTGTAACGAGGTGGACATAAGTAGGTATGGAAAAAAGCAATAAATATTTAAAAGTAAGTATGTATATTTATAGATAGAGGTCTTATTTTTTTGAGTCTCAAAGGATTATTTTATATTTTTCCATTTGTTGCATATCTTAACTTGAAAATTTTACAAATTTTAGTTTGTATAGTTTTGTACTCAATATTTTGCAAAATCCCAAAAATTTTAGTAAAGTTCTTATACGAAACTTTAGAAAAATTATATTTTGCAAGTTCTTGCTAAAAAATACAACTTTAAAAACATAAATAAAAAATTTTCAAATACTACAAAAAAGGTCTAAGAAATCCAAAAAACCAAATTTCTATATACAAGTAAAGATTAAAAATATTTTTGTTTAGTTTTAAGTATATCTTAAAACATGTCTTTCTTAATACATTCCAAAAATTTCGTCTCAGACTAAAGCATGTTTCGACGAAAATGCTCAAATTTATATAAAAAAAATTGCATATATTTCATAAAGTTTCAAAAGCAATCAAATAAAAAGAACATTTTTGTTTTTTTTTTTTATTTTTAAGTATGTCTTAAGAAACTCTTTCTCAACACATTCTTAAAATTTTGGAAGCCGAAATTAAAGAATTAGGTTTTTATGACCAGTTT
Organism: Dichetophora obliterata; assembly: GCA_963920525.1. NCBI lineage: Eukaryota > Metazoa > Arthropoda > Insecta > Diptera > Sciomyzidae > Dichetophora > Dichetophora obliterata. The sequence continues at coordinate 145,908,281 of OY986435.1, read as the reverse complement.
CCTGGAGCATTTTTTGACGAAAATGCGCAAATTTATATAAAAAAATAACAATTTTTTCATAAAGTTTCAAGCACAATTACAAAATAAAAACATTTTTGTATATTTTGTTTTAAAGTATGTCTTAAAATATGCTCTCTGAACACATTTCCAAAAATTTGGTCTCAGACTTTTTTCAAATATGGATTTTATGACCACTTTTCTAAAGCAGTTTTTGACGAAAATGACCACCAATTGTGCACCAAAAAATACATGACAAGGTGAAATTCAAAATTTTTAGAAAAAAAAGCTCAATTTAAGGCTTTATTGTACAAAGACAATAATACATAGAGACTTACAATTTCTTACGTATTTAAATAATACAAAAATCAATATCCTTAAATTTTTTATTTTTTTTTTTAATATTTATGCTCTTCTTGCTAGATGGTGTCGAAAATAGTCGTTTTTAGCCAGGGCGAAAATTTCTCGGGTTGTACGCATCTGTTTTCATCGTAGCTCATCTTAAATTGTTTGTTAGGTTTTTTACAACAAAATTCACTAGAATCATTAAGTTTTGTTTCAATTTACTCTTCCTAATTTTACGCTGTCATTTTCAACCACTAAGGTCACCGTGGGTAAGAATTGTAGTGAAGGTTGTAGGCTTAAATATGTTAAAATATTCATTGTATTGCTTTAGAAACTAGTCGTAGGAGTTTAGAAAAATTAGCATAAATCATACCCGTAAAAACTTTTGAGTACTATGCAATATATAGATATATTCAATAGGTTGCTGCTTTCATCAGATCTTTTATATCTTTTTTTAGAAAAATATTTAAAAAAAAGGATAATGATAATGAAATCAATGAATTCATTTTTCAAAATTGATTTAATTTTTTATCTCGATTTCTCTGACTTTGTATAGAGTAACGAATTATTCAATAATTTTCTCTGCTATTTTCTGTCATTCTTATATTTATCTAAGATTTAAACAAAGCCATGCATTAAAATAAAAATATTTTATAATTAACAACCTTCATTCAACTCCGTTGTGGGTGTGAAGGACGTGTCTAATCTGAAAAAAAATTATATGATGATAGTTAAAAATAAACAAGTTCATTTAATTTCTTATACTTTCTACAACTGGAGTTACTGCACTTTTATTCTCCATTTTGTATCGGAGGTGAGCGAAGAGCGTGGCAGATCTTGATGAAATTTTTATACGATAATTATGCAAATAAAGTACATAAAAAGTTTATTAATTTTATTACTTACACTCTCTACACCTGGAGATATTGCAATTTTATTCTTAATTTTGTATAAGAGGTGGGCAAATGGCATGGCATATCTTGATGATATTTTTTTATGATAAATATGTGAATGTAGTTAAAAAAATAATTAATTTCCTTTCTAATACTTTTTACAACTCGAGATATTGCACTTATATTCTTTATTTCATATAGAAGGTAAGCAAAGGGAGTGGCAGATCTTAATGAAAATTTTAAATGATAATTATGTGAATGAAGTTAATAGAAAATAGTTCATTTTTTCTAATACCTACGATAATTTCTTCTATTTTTGTCTCCACCCTATAGACCTCATTACAGTGTGGGACCGACGCCAAAATTGGTTCAGAAAAACAAAAAGTGTACAAATCGAATGTATTTTTTATATACTATTGAATTTTAGTACCGGAATTTGAGGTCAGATTTTCGATACACTCTATTATATATCATATTTAATTATATTTATATATATCAAAATTTGAAAAAAATCATATGTACCATGTACATATTTCCTTTACAAGCAAAAGTGTTATGTTAATTTCTTATAAAAAAATATTTAAAAATAATATTATTTCGGTTAAATGCGTTATTGCTTAGTGCTACTTTATATTACACATCAGTTACACCTTGCCAAAAACGGTGTTTGGGGGAAGGGGGTCATTTTTGAAAAATTAATTTTTTACAGAAATCATCTCACTTTTCATACATTTTTTTAATATCTAAACAAATAAAAGGATTCTAATTTATTTCAGTTATATTCTAATAATTTTTACTAAAATCAAGAAACATAAATTTTTTTAAACTTTGTTGCAACTAGCCTTAGTTGACGAATGACTTCCTGATTTGAATATCAATTTCTAAAAGTTTGTAGGGAAGGAACAATTTGGGTAAGAATACATTTGGTAAACGGTATGAGTCTCTATAAATCAGGAAGAGTAATTGTTATAAGCGATATCCAAAAACTCAAAAATTAATTATTTTTTTATTTTATTGCTAAACAGCATGTATTTTGTTACGATTTTTATTTTTTTGATCAAAAATGAAATTTATTTTTTATTTTTATTTTTCTGTTCGAGAATACTACTTATTTGTGAGTTTTATTATTTTGCTGAAGAATAAAAATTTTTCCTCAATCCGCTCAGTAATAAAAGCTATTTTTCAATTTTTATTTTTTGCTCATAAATGAGTGTTATTTGTTAAGTTTTATTTTTTCGCTCAAAAAAAATCATTTTTCGAGTTTTATTTCACACAACAAAATTTCAATTTCAGTAGATTAGAATGGGATAATATCAACCAGATTTTATCTTACCACAGATTAATTGGTCCTAATAATTCAAATAAATTATGACCTTAAGCATATTTTAAAACCCGCAAACACACTTCTTACGTACGCAAATAAGGCACACTCAATGCGAGCATGCGTCAGCAACAAAGCTCTGTGGTGGTTTGTGTAATGTAGTTAACAACACTGCTTTTAAGTTATCGATAACGAATGTAATCAAATATTGAGAACTCATCTCAAGTTTCTTTCTTCTAAATAAATGTCTGTAAAAATACGTATCATATTTTGGCGACGAGAAATTCTTTCAAAGAAAACGTGGTGAAATGGTTTTAATCGCCTCAATAGAGCAATTTTGTTTCGGAGATGATTTCGAAGAATATCTCGAACGGATTGAGCAATTGTTTAAAATAAATGCTGTCGAAAAAGAAACAAAAGTGGCGCTTTTTCTGACTATGATTGGGCCAGATACATACAAATGTATCAAATCAATTGTATTACCCGAAAAGGCTACGGATAAAACATTCAAAGAGCTAATAGAAATTATTTTACCGCATTTTAAACCAGTAAAAAACATAATCGCGGAGCGTTTTAAGTTTTACAGCTGTGCACAAAAATCAACCGAGCACATTGCCGATTACGTACTTAACCTCAAACTGTTAACAGCACCTTGTGGTTTTGACAAGTTTCTGCTGGAGGCGCTACGAGACCGATTGGTATGCGGGGTGAAGAGCGCCCAGTTACAAACAAAGTTATTATCAACAGCGAATCTCACTTGGGAGATGGCATGTACAATTGCGCAAACGTTTGAGCTAGTCGACAAAGAACAAAAAAATATGCACAACTCGCCGAATGCAGAAATTCATCAATTTAGTCACAGACCACCACAACATCAGAAGATGTCTAAATGCCCAAAGTGCACCACGAGTCATGCCCAAAACGCGTGCCCGACAAAAGAATGGTTCTGTTTTAATTGCGGTAAGAAAGGGCATTCGGCCAAAGCGTGCTTTCATCGAGCAAATAAGCAGACAAACCAGCAGTGGAGCAGTCAGCAACACATCGGGAGAAAAAATAACATGAACGAGTTGACGTACAAGCTTGGATCATTGAATTGGGTGTCGAGCGCTGGTGAACCTTTGTTAAGAAGCGTGTTGGTGAATGGTACCGAGTTGGTGAATGATACCGAGTTGGAGATGGAAGTGGATAGTGGCGCGGTGGTATCCGTAATGTCTAATGTTCATTATAATTTATATTTTTCAAATGTAAAGCTCAATGCTGTTAACTTTCCTTCTCTCCAGGTTCTCACAGGCGAGCAAATCAAAGTAATTGGGGAAATATCAGTACTAGTTAACAGTCAGTATCAGCTTAAGTTGGTGGTAGTTGAAGGCCGTAAGTTTACGCCTATTTTGGGTCGAAATTGGATGGATTCCCTCTTTCCTAGTTGGCGCAAATATTTTAAATTTGATATTTTTTAAAAGTTAATACTTTGTGTCTAGCGGGCTTAGAAAAATAAATTAAGTTCAATTTCCTAGTTTATTTCAAGGAAGTTTGGAGCCTATTAAAAACTTTAGTGTCGAAAATATTACTAAACCAAATTCGCAACCAAAATTTTAGAAAGCTTATACGGTTCCAATGGGTTTAAAAAAGGCTGTCGAGTTTGAACTAAACCGTATGTGTGAAGAAAAAATTATAAAGCCAGTTTGTAGCAGCAGTTGGGCTGCACCCATTGTGTGTGTACTTAAAAGAGATAATAATATTAGGATTTGTGGTAATTTTAAAATAATGATTAACCCAGTTATTGAAATGGATGTATATCCTTTACCGTTAGTTGATGTTATTCTCACAAGCATGCGAGGAAATACATGCTTCTGTTTGTTAACCCAGTTATTGAAATGGATGTATATCCTTTACCGTTAGTTGATGATATTCTCACAAGCATGCAAGGAAATACATGCTTCTGTTTGTTAGATTTGAGCAAAGCATATCTTCAGCTAGCGGTCAATTAAAGTTCACAACAATTTTTGACCATAAATACACACATGGGTTTGTTTCAGTTTTGTCGTTTGCCATTTGGGGTGGCTACAGCACCAATGATTTTTCAAAGAGTCATGGATCAAATCATACAGGATGTAGAAGGCGTGTCAGTGTATCTAGATGATATCCTGGTAGCAGGTGTAAGCCGCGATGATTTTAAGCAAAAATTGTTCAAAGTATTAAGAAGATTAGAGGATTTTCACGTTAAAGTTAATTGGGAAAAGTGTAGACTTTTAGTAAGTGAGTTGGACTATTTAGGTCACACTCTTACTCCGACAGGTATTAAGTCTGCAAAAGCTAAACTTGATGCTATCAATTAAGCTCCGGAGCCAAAAAATTTTGAAGAATTGCAGAGTTTTTTAGGGTTAGTAAATTACTACTCCAAGTTTTTGCCAAATGCTTCCGACATTTTGTCCCCGCTTTATAATTTACTGAGTAAAGGCGACATGTGGAATTGGGAAGAGAAATGTGCAAGAACATTTAGCGACTGTAAAAGCTTGCTATCTGATAACAATTTACTTGTTCATTTTGACCCCTCAAAGCCAATCATCATTGCCTGTGACGCTTCTTCCTATGGTGTTGGCGCCATTTTAAGCGTTATAGATGAGGCGCAGGAGAAACCGTGCTATATGGTTTCCACCACTTTAAGTAGTGCAGAAAATAATTATTCTCACATCCATCGATAGCGGTGGTTTTTGCTGTGAAGAAATTTCATAAATTGGTTTATAGGTATAATTTTACTGTGTATACAGATCACTAACCCTTGGAAAATCTTTTGGGAGATCAAAAAGCGTTAGCGAATGTTGTATCGGTACGGTTTCACAGGTGGATTTTATTTTTATCAAATTATAATTGTCAAATTAAATATCGACCTGGTTCAAAGCAAAAGAACGTTGGTGCTTTATCGCGATTACCGCAAGATAGGGGTACAGGTGTTGACAATTTTAATATAAATTTTTTCAATTATGATGGAAACATTCCACTTTCGGTTCAACAAATCGCTGAGGTTACTCAAAAAGATCGTGGTTTAAAAGAAGTAATAAAATTTGTCAAAATTAATATGTGGCCAACATCAGCTAAAGGCGATGAATTTTTGGGGCCGTACTACAATTGTAGATTTTCATTGGAGTTAAAGCAAGACTGTTTGTGTCATGGTGATCGTTTAGTAGTGCCCAATGTATTAAGAGAAAAAAATATTGACTTTGTTTCACGAATCGCATATCGGAGTGGTGAGAATGAAACTTGTCGCTTGTGGTTAAGTATGGTGGCCATCAATTGATAAAGCAATCGAAAAATATGTGGCATTATGTACAACGTGTCAGAAGACGCAAAACAAAGTTCAAGACTGTCCAAATTTTACATGGCCTACTACTGCATATCCCTTTGAGAGAATTCTTGTGGATTTGTTTCAATTTCAAGATTCTGATTTTTTAATTGCTGTTGATGATTTCTCAAAGTGGATTGAGGTTTGCTGTTTGTCAAAAACTACTACAATCAATATTATTGAAAAATTTTATTTTCTAATTTTGGTTTCAGTTCCACTCTGGTGAGTGACAATGGGCTACAGTTTCGAAGTGAGGAATTTTCTTTTTTTTTAAAGATGAATGGTATCAAAAAATTATTCAGTCCTGCTTATCATCCACAAAGTAATGGGCTAGCAGAGAGAGGTGTTCAAACTGTTAAAAAATGTTTAAAGGCAGGTTTGATGTCAAGTAATGAAAAAGGATTATCCATGCAAAACAAAATTTTAAATTTTTTATTCAAGTACCGCAATACACCATCAACTGTTACTGGTATTGCCCCAAGCGAAAGAGTTTTTTCTTATAAGCCTCGAACTTTGATAACTTATTGTTCTTTACTTGCAAATATTGATGCACAAAAAACAAGTTAGAAAACAAAAAAATTAAATGAATATGAAAATTTTAAAAACAATTGTAATGAAAAAAAAAATAGTTTAAATATTGGAGAAAAAAATATTGTATATAAATCCAGATTTTAAAAATTATGCAAAATGGTTACATGGTGTAACAACTTTAAACGACTTAGTAATGTATTATATTTAATAGAAGTCAATGGAAGACGTAAAGTTGCACAGAGAAACCAATTGAAAAAGAATGCAAATGTGTATATGTACCAAAAGAAAATGAAAAAGAAGATTTAGATTTAAGTAATAGTCAAAGTGATGATGAGGTTTTCTTCGATGCTGAATTTACAACTATTAAAAAGGAGAGTGAACAAGAGAGTGAATTCAATAGGTCAAATATTAAAAATAGGCTTAGAAAAAGAGACTTTGTAAATTATAAAATATGCATTTAAAAAATGAAGTTAGAATTTCAAATATTTAATTTATAAAATAATTAAGTTTAAACATATTTTTAAATATGGAAGTTTTGCCTAAAAAGAAAGGTAAATGTAATGTAGTTAACAACACTGTTTTTAAGCTATCAATAACGAATGTAATCAAATATTGAGAACTCATCTCAAGTTTCTTTCTTCTAAATAAATGTCTGTAAAAATACGTAACAGTTTGAGTTTTATGTTTGAAGAAAAATTAATAAAACTCGAAAAAAGATTTTTATTTTTGAGCGAAAAAATAAAACCCAACATATATATTATATTTACTAGAATAAAATTAAAATTGAAACACATCTTTTATTTCTGAGCGAAAAAAATAAAAATTAAGAAACAATTTTTATTCTTGAGCAAAATTATAAAACTAAAAATAAGTATTATTCTTGAACAGAAAAATAAAAATCAAAAAGTAATTTTTATTGTTGTTGAATAATATAAAAATCAGTACATAATAATTAAGTTAAATTTTTATTGGTAAAGCTCACAAAATAAAAATCAGTTCTTTTTTCGATAGAATGCTGCGCATTAAGCAGCATATTGAAGTAGTCCAAAATGTGCTCTGACATTTGGAAAATGTAATTTTTTTGATTTAGTTTTTGGAAAAAATCGTTTTCTTTTGTCCCTGCTATAAATACGCTACACAGTAAAAATTATGAGCATAAATTTTATACTATTTGGTATACATATAAATCCAAACCAAAAATGTTTTAAAAGTTATACCATCAAATCTTATAAATTTATAGACCATTTTTCTCGTCAGGCCAATCGAAACAACTATATTTTTAAATTTTCCGATTTCGGCGAATTTTTTACTTTCGAACCAGAATATATTTTGATTTACACATGATATCCATATAAAATTTTTAAATTATATTTGTTTTATTATTTTTATAATATTGAGTGGTATAAAATTTATAAATTATTTGGAATAAAAAAAGTTTATACCACACAAATGTTATAAGAAAGATAAAATTTACCGCCAAATTTTTTACTGTGTACTGAAATTTTAATAACATAAATACGCTACTGAACATACTTTTAAGAGTTAAAAATATAATAAAGCGCAGAACAATTTTCAGTCAATGATAGCTATATAAACGAAGTATTTAGTTCTTAAAACTCCACATGGAATTTTTCATCTTTGATTAAAACTCTATTTATTTTTCTTATTGAATTTATTTCATTTCGTATTTATTTTTAGTGCTTGAAAAACCATTTAAACTTTTTTATTGATGTAAATACCAAACTTTAAAAGTTCATCTAACTCCGACAGAAATACTTCTACAAATATATACATGTTTCGATTGATTCTTATCAAAGCTTGAGCATGAAAATATAGATTATATTAAGGCATATAAATAAGCTACGTTATCTTAACCTAATTTTAGAAGTTCATGCATTTTTAATTGGTTTTGATGTTGCCAACCATGAAGCTACACATATTTAACCCTCACCTTGACCGGTAGAGCCCATTAAACATCGTCATTTTTATTTTTTAATATTGAAAAGTTATATGTAAATAAACTTTAAAAAATACAATTTTAAACTATCCTTCAAGTGCATGAGAAACTCACTCCAAAAACTTTACAAGCTACTAAGTCTTAATTATATAAGAATAATTTCTGACAAATTCTCCTTTTGATTTCAGCGCTTATAACAAAAGCTTTGCTTTTTTTACTACGCGAATAAATGAGGGTTAAGACTTTTTAACTTTATTAACGGTTAATTATGCTATATTGTGTTTGAAGTTATTTGCATATTTATTCTCTTTACATTATTCTCTTTAAGATATTGTTTACAATATATGTATTAAAAAAATAGTAATGAGTCTTTTGTATAAATAATTATTAATAACAAAACAATCAGCATTATAACTATATTCAAATCAGTTTCAGAATTGTTTGTGCGACTAAATATAAAAAAAACAGATGCAAAACACAGAGTAAAATCTCGCATAAGATGAGCTACTAAAATATATTAAAAAATAACAGTAAAATAATACACTTAGTTGTTCAGCTAATGATAGAGACAACAAATAGCAGATAAGACATGCATACTAACGTTTAGCGACACAACTGCATGCATACACTCTATTTTCAAAGATGTTCAAATTAGCTAATACAAAAAAAAAATAACTAAATATCTATATATAGGATTTATTCTTTCGATTGTTACTAAAAAAAATTCAATAAAATTAAAAATGTTATTTTGCTTCAAATTTAAAGGAGATATTGCTTGCTTTTCATTATATTTGTACCGGGTTTCTTTTTTGAGCATCCTTTCTTTTAAAAGTCGAAAACAGGTCGACTTTATCAGTGGCGGATTAAGGCATTCTGCCGCTCTAGGCCCGACTTTAGCACCGCCTTTAACAATACAATAGCACAAAATGATGAAAATTATATTTATCCATTTTTTACACACAATTACATTGTATTTTATGCAAAATAATATACATAAAAAGCTTCATTATGAGCTCGTGCGACATCATTTATTACGTTCTCGTAACTAGGTTTTTGTTCTAGATCTGCTTCAGTATTTTGGCCAGTGCATTTAATCGCTCATAATTCATAGTTGCCTGGAAATAGTTTTTAATTAGTTTTAATGTAAAAAATTTGCATTTTCCTTAACAGTTTTGTTTTGGGTGTTTTTTTAATGACTAATCCGCAAAGAAATGGATTGGGTGTTGTGTCAACGAAGAAGGTTGTTTATAAGAACCAGAAACGAGGTTGGCGGTAGAACCGAACCCTGCGGTACTCCTGCGCTGATGGCGTGCTCTTCGGACGAAATGCCGTCAACTACTACACGAATCGTTCTGTCCTCGAGGAAGCACGTGGTTCATCGAGCAGAGTTATCACCAACATCACATGAAATTAGTTTTGGTTTGATATGAGCGCTTTATGCCACACTCGGTCAAACGCCTTTAAAATATCCAGAGCAACAACCTTGATCTTTCCGAAAAAGTGAACGTATTGGATCCACTTTTCGGTTAAGAACGCCATAAGTTCACCATTAGACCCTACGATATCTATATTGACGATCATTGAGTAGTAGGATAACTGTTAAAACTTATTACGCTCTCCATATTGTAGGAGCCTTTTACTGCTCTCGTTCGAAAGTAAATCTGTTGCATTGAAGAAGATTTACCGTCAACAAAGGGCAGTGGCTGACTGTTATGCGAGAGAGTGGAAATTTGTGCAAACAATCCAGTCAATAGTTCGGTTTATCAGCCAATTCAGTAAAGATTTGGTCATCTTTTAAAAACTTTGGAATCGATGACAATGTCTGATTCTTTACTATTTTAAAAAATGATCAAAAATTTTTGCTCAATTTGGTTCAGAGAAGAAACTTTTCTTGAATGCAGAAACTTCTCGCCTTTTAAAATTGCATTACATCGATTCCTTGCCTCGATACGAAGTCTTTTGGTGAAAAGGCCAATTTTCATGTGAAAACGCCTCTTTAAACAAAACTGCAATCCTGCAAGTCTCATTAAGCCATGAGTGATCTTTGAGTTTATTGTTTCTCATATTATTGGAAATGAAAGAGCGCGTACCCTATAAACTAAGATCTTGTGCCATGACAGTGCGGCATTCACATTTGCGAAACATAATTTCCAATTGAAATTGGTTAGAAAAATATTTAACGCAGTCAAATTTTCTTTTCCATAAAACCATGCAGTCCTCTTTGAAAGTTGCAACGGGAATACTTAAAGAAAATCACAATGATATTTCTACATTTTGACATACATCGCAAAGATCACGTTAATGCAGAATAATATTCTTATTATTATTAATGAAAAACTTTAAAACACGAAACTTAAAGTTAATTTTTTAATAAGATACGATATTGTTCTGCAATCTTTAAAATTTTGTGGCCATCAAAATGATTCCGCCCTCTAAATACACTCAACAAAACTTAAGTCAGAAAGATCAAATATGCATGATTTTTTTTTTATGAAAATTACATTACGTTATTCAATGATTTTTTTTAAACTACCGCCAAAGACATGCCTATGTTAAAGTAATATTTTCTGTAACCCAAAAAGTAATCGATTGCATGAGTTTTCTGCAATATTTTATTCATTGCCTATTAACGAAATTTTTGTAGATTAGTTTTCTTTAAACATTTGCCTCTCAAAATTTAACCATCCAAAAATTTACAGCACTTTTCTAGTGCTAGTAATGATTTTATCTAGTTTAATGACTTATATCAAGTTTTTTTATAAATTAGATTCGAAAATATTTTGTAACCCGGTCAATTCTGCTGCAACCAAATTGATTTCGTTATTTACTTTTTGTTTTTCTCCAAATTCCATAGTCGTCAAAAATTTTGCCGCCCGTGAGGCCGGAAACTAGGCCTAAATCCAGTACTGGGCTTTATAAACTGCTTTTTTTAATAGTTGTAATTCGTTTTGGTCTATATTCTATTCTATTTCTTATTTATAGCATAAAACGGTGCCGGGAAATAGGCGACAAAAAAAGCGACATAATCTCAAAAAAAGGAGGACATATTCCCAACATGAATTTGGGACTATGACCACTTAAAAAGAGACATAGTCCCAAATAAAAGTTTTGCATTCTTCTTTGTAAAAATGTTTATATTAAGGCCGCATTTATAGTAGTGGACGCTTATATATTGTTATGTATATTATTATTGTATTTAAATTGGATTTATAAATTGTTTTAGTTTTTTTCTAAAAAAGAATGTAAGGTGTAATTTGTGTACTTACTTGAATACAGTGAGGTAAATATGCCTGAATTAACAATTTTCGGTACGAAGGCAAATTATTTCATTATAAACAAATTTATTTTTCCTTGGTGATAACAACTTGATTTTTTCAAAAACTTAAATGATGGAAGAAGAAAGCGCCTGCGCTATAAAAAATCGCCCAATGAAAAATCGCCAAAAAAATATGAAAAATCGACAAAATAAGAAATGGCCAAAATTAAATGAAAAATCGCCCAAAAAAAATGAAAAACCACCGAAAACTGTTTTGAAGAAAATGAAAATCATCCAAATTTCATTTCATGACCGAAAAACTTAAATGAAAAATCACCCAAAAGAAATGAAAAATTACCCAATTTTAAATTAGTATTTCAATGTTTAATCGACAAAAATAATCAAATACAAATTAATGTGATTATTAATTTCTAATTTAATTAAACACAATTTGGTAAGGGTTGTATTTAGATCAATTTGCACACAGCCTTAAAAATTAATCTAAATGTACTTAGTTTTCTCTTTTTAATAGGCGGCCTTCGGCCTCTGCTTAGGGATTACAACCCTCAGTAAATCCAATACTAGCTTCGCTGTCTAAAAGGGCAAATTATTTTATCGTAAGAAACACCATACAAAAATTGATTTGACCTTGTTGATGTTGTTATCACAATTTCGTTCAAGGGCAAATCATTTTCTCTTATATCTGTATACAAAAAAAATTGCTTAAGTCAACTTAAGACTGATCTGAGTTATTGATGCAGCTGTTTTCCACGCATATATCACTATAAACATACAAAATCTGGAGCTTTTATCATGACCTTAGCCAAAGTTATGGCACAAAATTAAAAGATCCTTTCATATAACTTCAAAGATCCTTTCATATAACAAGATTTCTCGAAACTTTGAAATTAGACTTAAGCTGTTATTACGTATCGACACAGATATCAGTATTTGTTGAAACCACTTAGGATTATGATCTCTTAAAAGCGGACATAACCCCAAGAGGTCAGAACCCCCTTATTAAGCGGTCATAATCCCAAATCCAATTTTTGGGATTATGTCCTCTTTTAAAGCCCTTGGGGCTATGTCCCGGCGACGTATAAAACATTTATTTTAGAGCGGCTAAAATAAAAAAGTTTTTAAATATGTCATATAAGAAATACAACGTATGAACTAAAATAACACGAGGACTTTTTTTTTGGAATATTTAAATAATATATTTTTTAATCTTTTTTTTTAAAGGTTGACGAAAACTACCCAGCAAAAAATCGCAAAACTAGCACATAACCGCTAGTTAACTTAAATCAATATTAATCAGCTGTTTATTTTTAAAACAACGTTGCATATGTAATTTTTCAATAACTTTTACCAGAATCCATTGAAAGAAGTCAAAAATTTTTGAAAAAATTTCTTATTGCGATTTTTAAAATTATTAAGGCTTAAGAAATGCAACAAGTTCAGGCATGTACTAATTTAAGCTAACTACTGCATTCAAAATTTGAAAAAATTTTATGATTGCTATTTCAAAGATAATATATCTGATTTTAGAAAAACCTACAAACCTAAAATATAATTAAAAAAAATAATAATAAAAATTTAATTCAAGCCTATTGTTTCTTCTCCTGAAAATAACAACTAATCATAAAATGAAATTTTCAAGCAACAAGAAGTTTTCATTCTCATCTCAAAATAGTAATTGAGGATTTATAAAAAAAAAAAATGTGATAAAGTTTTCAGAATTTGCTTCTTGAAATAAGAAATTTTTTCGTAATGATATTCGTTTATTATCATATTTTCTCAATACTATAAAATTAACACTTGGATTGAGATGCCTATGTGTGAGTGAGAACCGATAGCTTTTTTTCTGGATTCAAGCATTTAATTCCTGACAATTTCTCTTCGTCATGGTACATCCCAATTCTTTTAAAGATTTCAAATCTTAAAAATAAGAATATGAAAGAAAAATTATGTTTAAAAATAAGACTTAAAGGAAGAAAAGTTCTAAGAAGAAGAGTATTTAATTGTTTTACAATTATGTATGTTCAAAAATGTATGTTTTGAGGTACATATGTTTTCTATATTTTTAACATTTCTTAAAATACATTTTAACATACATTTCTATTAACAACTTCATCGAATTCTTCGCAGTTTAATGTGTTAAAATAAATATTAAAAATAAAATAAACTGGCCATTTCAGCCCTTGGAAGGACTTTGACCTAGCTTATATTGATCAATTGTGTTGTGCGTGTTATTCAATGTTTGATCACAAATGACCGAGAACTGGACCTACGTGTTTTATGCCTACTCCGAACGGCTTTATGTTCTCAAGAAGCTTTGCATGGCCATTTTTACTCTCTGAGGTTTGCCATTGTCTGCAGAGAGGTGACGACCGAACACAAAAATTAATTCAAATGAAAAACTTTTTGTCTGAGCTGGAATTGAACCCGGGCTACCGCGGTTCTTTAGATTAGGGGCCACGCAATCTACCCACTAGGCTACGGTCGCCACAAAATAAATATTAGTTTTCTAAATTTTCACAATTTTTTATAAGGTCCCTTCTTCAAATAAGGCCCAAGCCTTAATAAGGCCCGATTTCTAATACGCATATTTATTGCATTCCCTGCAAAATGATTTTTTGCAGGGAATGCAAAATGATTGCGCATCTGTGAAGCGAGTGACAGTCGAACGAAGTCAGCGGTAGCGTCAACAACGTGGTTGATGTAAAATTGTGCTCGCAGTAAAAGTCCGTTATTCTTCGAATTAACTATTGCCTATGTCCAGCTTTGAATTAAAAATCAAGAGAGGTATTTTAACGAAAACAAAAAGGTTAATTGATCAAATCTAACTGTGGTGTATTCCGAGAAAAACATGATTAATGAAATTATATTGAGAGCGCCTAAAAAGGCCCAAACATTTTTTTCTTTCCGGCTTTCTTTTCCGATCTCATGTCCACACCTAAATCTACCTGGCAGAAAAAAAATACGAAAAATAAAGCCCTCAACTATAAAGGTCAGCAAATTACCAAAATTTTCTTTAAAAAGCCAGAGTAACTTTATTTTAATTTTCAAAATGAACTTTTGGCAATAAAAGTATTTTTTCGAAAAAGTTTTTATAAAAAAAAGCTATGAATAGCATTTATGTTTAGTATAAATGTAAACCAACATTTTAAATAACAGTATGTGTTCTTATTTTATTATTTTCTGACTGTTTTGTTATGTTTCTAAAACTGTTATATATTGGGCCTTATTTAGACATTATGGTCCTAATATGGCAAAAATCAGACCTTTTTAAAACCTTCTGAGCTGGATACATTTTTTACTTTTTCATGCTTTATTTTTATGTTTTTGAAAAAAGAATTGAATAAACAAAAATACAAAATTGCAAAAATAAGTTTAAAAAGACCTGTTTCTCTTCTGTCTGGTAAAAACCGTTAGGTTGGCCTTATTTGGGTAACTTACCTTATATGTTGGTAGTTCGTTGCATGATGTTAGTCCTTTATAGCATATTTTTCGTTTGTTCGCTTCTGTCCTAAATAACGGTTATCGAAAATCGTTTCTATTTCTTGTTTCACGTAAGTGAGTTTGACGTACATAAACTAAATTATCTCTCAGGTATTCTAGTGCATTTCTTTCTTTGATGTTATGAACAAAATCATTCCGTCAAAAAAAAAAATTTGCTGCTTTGCATTGAGCCAATTGATGCTTTCTAACATTTCTGCCGTAGGTGTATCGTAACTTTTTCGTAATATATGTCGTATACCTCTAATTTGCTTCTTTTGTAACCCATTCATTTGACTTTCGGTTGAGACAAAAAATATAGTTCTATATACATATAAATATATACATAAAATTAAGCATAATAAATTCGAGCAAAACATCACAAAAAAAAATAATTGAACTGCAATGTGTTTTAAGTATTGAACATTAAAAGCAATGTCAAATATATGTTCAAATACAACTAAGAAAAATAACGAAAAAATAGCATTTACTCACCTTGGGTATAATTAAAGTGCTGCCAAGTTTGTATGGATTGCCAAAGTAGTTTTCGTTGCAACTTACTTCTGCAATTGCACAAAGAAGAGCAAAAAAGAGAATATGAACCAGAGAAAATCAAAGAAAACACAATATTCCAATAAGTTATATTTTCTTCAATAGGCGTGAAGAATATCACAAATAGCTCAATAACAATAATTTTACTTATTCGAATTCTTTTATCACATATAATTGTTTATTTATAAATAAGCAGATTAGAAAATAGTGATACTGACACAATTTTTGGGGATTTTTGTTAGAAGAAACTATTTTTTGTTTTGTGGGTGCAGGAAGGCGAAGATGAGCACACGCGCACACCAATATCTCGAAAACTGACTCAATTCACCGACATTCGATAAAATTAGAATTTTTAACAACAGTCAAATAAAATATATAAGTTAATAAATTTATGAATAAATTGTTGCGACGCGCATGCGGTAACGACTCGAAAATTGTTTAAAGTCTACTGAAACAAAAAAAATTATTTTCAATATTTTTTCCTTTAGACAGAATACGACGACGATGCGAAGCGACGCGTAGAAATAAGCAATGAGCGCATAAAGCTAGCAGCAAGGTTTGGCTAAACAGTGCCGGCACGTAAGGGGTCTGTAAAGGGGAGAACAGGCACGTTCGCATTCGTGTCAACAACAAGCGATGAAGGGCCGGAGCAGCCACAGCAACAGCAGTTTGAGAACAGACACAACACGTAGCCATACGTCTTTGGCTAGAGCTGTTAGATGTTCTTGTTGTTGGTGTTGTTGTGTTTTTTGCCTTTTGTAGTTGACTGAGTGCGGTCGCCACTCATAGCAAAGCTCTAGTCTGTCAAAAAGTAAGGAAAAAAAATTTTTATTTCTTTTTTATTTTGTTTTATTTCCATTTACTTGTTTAGCTTTTATCTGTGGTGTGTACTTTTTTTAAAATTTTGTTGTTGATGTTTTAAGCGATCTCTTGAACGCGTACAGATAGACGGACAAACAGATAGGTAAACAGACATACAGGACTGACTGCCTTAAAGACACATTAAAAAAAATATATATATTTTTATTTTAAACACACATCTACATTATTTTTTACAAAGATCTGTTTATAAACGTTGTAGTTAGTTTATTCCACTTCGTTGATGCATGTTCGCTCTACATAATCGAGATGTGTGAGCGGTTCCCAAACTTTTAATGTGTTTTAATAATTTTACAATAATGAGAGTAAGCATGTATAATAAAAAAATTTTATTCGCTGAATCACAAAATATTCCTTTTGTTCAACATACTATTCCCAAAAGCATAATTCATTATCTTTAGAATGGTTACTTCAAAATTATCTATAAATATCATTTAGTCTTGGGAGTGGGTAAAATATTTCTTCAAAAATGTTCATTGTAAAATTTTACTTTAAGTCTTTTTGTTAAAGATTGCTCTATAGCCTGAATCTATGGAGACATCAGTAATGGCGAATAGTCATAATTCATAACAAAGTCAACTTTTTAAAAACTTTTTATTAGAAGTAAATATGATTTAATTCTGTTGCTTGGCATAGTCAATAACAAACCATTTTCAATCTGCAATCGATTTTTATAAATAACCTAAGTATTACACGAGTAGTCGAACAAGATGTTTTTTAAATTGAAAATGAAAATTGTTTTATTCAAGAAGACTACGATAATAATAATTAGTACTATTATTATATATTTTTGTATCATTATTATTATTATTATTAATATTTGTATTATTCCGTGGGAGTTGCTTATCTTATATCGAAAGCATCCCCAGGTGGTGGATAGGGATTTGTCTTCTAAGTTCTTCTTAGAAGTTACAAGAAATTTCGCTAGCGCGGACCAAAATTAGCAATCTACGCATGTTTTTCTATTCCTTGGAGTAAGTATCCTAAGTAAATGACCTTGAACTGATGGGATTATGAATATGTTTCACATTACGTAAAGTATGAACAGAACACAACGTAGTATTCTATTACCTCGGTGCTCAAGGGTGACACCTATGGGAAATAGCTTTTAGGCTAATGCTACATCTGCGTGCATCCCGCTTAAACCCTTTCAGGTCTTCAAGTACATTCAACGCACGTCACCAATAAGTTAGCGGAGCAGATTCAGTTGAACAACGCTCCAGATTTACACCTGACCCCGCCTCTGAACACAAGATCCCATTAAGACTTGTGTCAACCTTCTCGTAATCTAGCAATATGTAGAAAACCACGGCGATCCCTACGGGGACTGTTCAACGAGCGGAGATAGAGGCAAGGAGCGGAGACCTAAAAGCATGGACCGTAATTTAACGAAACCAATAATAGAAATTAAGAAGTAAACTGATATTTAAGAAAAATCAATTATTTAGAAAGCGTGTAATGTTGCTCGCCAGTGCTTAGCACCACACTGAATGCTAGTCAACAAGTGCCTCAAGAAGATCTCACCGTTAAGATGAAACTCGCTGAAGAGGAAGCAATCTCATGGGGCCGAGGTGTATTGCGGTTCTTAAACAAAAGAACGTATGTCTAGACGTAAGGAACGGAGTGTCCGAATCAGATAAACTTGACGATGTCATCGAAAGCTGTCGGATAAATTGAATAGAAACGGAGAAAGATACGAAGCTATCAGCAGTTTCAAAATTTAAAGTTGCTACACAAGAGGTCACTGAATCTACTCTTTCTACTGCTAGCCCAAAAAGATCAGCATCCAGCCCAGCTTACCCTGGAACCTTTAAAAAGGCACGTGGGAAAAAACCAGGTGAGTAAGTAAACTCTCACGTACAAAAAAAAGCCACGAGCAGAAAAAGCTAAAAAAGGAATGAGGCAAAACCCTATCAAGGGTAAAATAAAGCGCAAACCGACCAAAAAGGATGAGAAAAAAAATAAAACAAGATGCTCTACCACGCAGACCGAAGCAGAGCATTTAATCACTCCTCATTCATGGTTGCCCGTTAATATTTTTTAATTCGTTTTAATGTAGAAAATGAGCGTTTTCCTGAAACGTTTTTTTTTCCTCTCTTCCTCTCAATCTTGATAGAATTTGGGCGTTTTTTGAATGAGTATGAATAACAAATGTCATCGGAAGACGAATGATTGGGTTATGTGTTAACAAAAGAAGGTTGTTTATAAAAACCAGAATCAAGGTTGACAGTAGAACCTAAGCCTGTGTTACACCTGCGTTGATGGCGTGATTCTCGATCGAAATACCGTCGCCTACTACATGAATCGTTTAGTCCTTGAGGAAACAAGTGGTCTATCGAGCAAATTTACCACCAACACTATATGGAACTAGTTTTGACACGAGCATTTTATGCCATACTCGGTAAAACGCCTTTAAAATATCCAGAACTTTGTTCTCTTCCATTTTCCGGTTAAGAACGCCATTGGTTACCAGAAGGCCTTACGGAAACCATATTGACGATCACTGAGCAGTTGGTTGTGCTCCAGATAAATCATAATGTTAAAGTTTAAAATGCTCTACATTGCTTTGAAAAGCGTAGAGCATATCATCTTACATACAAGTCTGCAGATGTAAATACTCCGGTTTTGCAGAAAATGTTGAAAAGGTTGCACGAAGGCCGAGCAAGCGAAGAAGCACACATTTAAAGAACAATTACCGGTATTTCCTCAGGACCAGAAGCTTTGTTTATGTTGAGATTTGTAAGGAGCCTTAAAGCTGCTCTCGTTCAAAAGTAAATTTTCTGCATTGCAGAAGAAGCACCCTCCATAAAGGGCTCCATTGCTATCAGAGAGAGTGGATGGGTTCGCTTTATCAGCTGAGTCAGTAAAGATTTGGTCGTCTTTTAAAAGATTTGGAATCGATGAAATGTCTGATTCTTTACTCTTTTAACAAATGTCCAACAATTTTTGCTCGCTTTGGGGCAAATAAGAAACTTTTTTCGAATGCAAGTTTCGTGCAGAACTTTTCGCCTTTTAAAATTACATTACAGCGATTCCGTGCCTCGATGCGAACCCTATTGTTATCAGTACTCTTGTGGCAACGCCAATTCTGAGAGGCTTCCTATGTAGACATTACTGCAGTCTTTCAAGTCTCAAACCATGAGTGATTTTTTGGTTTCATGTTTTTCTTCTTATTAGGAATGAAGGACCGCATACCCAATAAAGTATTTCTTGTACCATCACAGTGCCACATAAACATTTCTATTAGCGAAACATAATTTCTAATTGAAGTTGTGATAAAAATTATTTAACGTTCAATTTGCATTTCCATAAAACCATGCAGTTCTCTTCGAAATTTGAAACAGGAATACTTAAATAAATTCACAATGATATTTCTATATTTGTATCTACATCTCAAATATCACGTCAATGAAGAATCTTATTTATTTTTACTTTTCTTTTGATTCTCTTTTTTGCTAAACGAAATATTCCGTTCCTAACTTTTTGTTTTCCTCAAAATTTGTCAGTCGTTAAAAATTTTTCCGCTCTTAAAATGTTGCCGCCCTAGGCC
Organism: Dichetophora obliterata; assembly: GCA_963920525.1. Taxonomy (NCBI): domain Eukaryota; kingdom Metazoa; phylum Arthropoda; class Insecta; order Diptera; family Sciomyzidae; genus Dichetophora; species Dichetophora obliterata. Next base: position 145,888,162 of record OY986435.1, on the reverse strand, counting down.
CGGGACTCACGAGCCTACACCTAAATCCAGTACAGTACAACCCGTGAGGAGCTAATAAATGCAGTGAAAAAAACTAACGCAAGACCCCACAGAATTGATTGCCGTTCGAGTATCTGCACCTAAAAATCGATAGCAAAAGCGGGCGTTCGTTACACTATCAAATGAAAGTGATGCCAAACTTACAAAAACTACACACATAAAATCGGATGGGTTAGCTGCAGAATGAAAAAGCTAGCAAGCATACAAATATATTTTCGCTCCTGTGGCTACTTCCGTCAGCAATGGGACTGCAAACGACCTAATTGCAAGGGAGAAAATATTTGCCATAAAATAAAGGACTATAAAAAACCCAAGTTGTATTTTATGTGTACAATAGAAACATCAGTCCACTTAACATGTTCCAGGCTCCAGAGTGTGCACTGTCTTTAAGAAAGCGTTAGCATGAAAATTCTCTAAGCTAATATGCATAGGGGAAGAACAGCCGATGTGCTCCTGCCACAGGACATGCTTGATCATGAGATAGATCATGAAAGAAAAAACCTAGTAAGGAATTACCTTCGACTGGCCACGTATATCTTCTGAACATCACTATGAATTTGTATTAAATACAATAAAATATCAATTATTTAATGATCAATTATAAGCACAGACATGAAAAGTTAATGATGGCATATTTTCATTACAATATTGTTTTTAATAATTCTAAAAAAATATAATTTTGCTTATTATGCCACTATAAACATTTTTTTAATTCATTATTTTATGTACTATTGGAAATGTATGTGACGTCACATATCCTATTAGCAACGGATGATCAAAACACTTCCAATGATACCTCATTTGTCAAATTATGATAAATAGTTCAGAAGTTAAGGGTTTAATTGACTTTTGGTCCTCTAGAGGGTACCATACTAAATTTAATGTGATGTCACATAACTTATAACCAGAAAATGAGCAAGACGTTTCCAACTATACTTTATTTGTCAAATTATGATAAGTACTTTAGAAATTAGGGTAGTTTAGAAGCTAGGGGTTAAGTTGACTTTCTGTCCCCTAGAGGACGCAATTTTCAATTTAATTTCACATAAATTTTCTTCAAGGGACGATCAACACGCTTCTCACGATACCTCATTTGCTTATGTCACAAAAAACAAATATTTTAGTTCATGACTTTATGTCCACTAGAGAGCGCTATATAAAATTTAATGTGTCGTCACATAGCCTTTAACCAGGATCAAAACGCTTCCAACGATACCATATTTGTTAAGTTATGAAATGTAGTTTAGAAGTGAAGGTGGAGAACAGATGAATATACGTACGTACCGGCCAAACTTATATACCGCTCCTCTTATGCTTTGCCGTATTCGGGTAAATAATTAACAAAAATCTTGTTATTCTCATCCGAATGTAAATAACAACACTTTTAATTTTTTTTTTTTTGTAATGTGAGTGACAAGATTTTTATTCTTTTTATTTTTTAGACAACGGTTATTTTTGCATACGTTCCTCCTAAGAACAGTGTAGAGGTCTATGTAAGCCTTGCGGATTGCATAGAATACAACTTAAATTTACTCGACGTTAATAACAACATTTTATTGTTGTACGATTTCAATTTGCCTGACTTAAAATGGCATTCTTCTGACGATGAACCACATTTTTGTGCATCTAATTCGAAGACACGCCAATAACATATACTTGTTGACAATATATGTTCAAACTTACAACAAGTTAGTTGTACTTATAATAGTCTAGAAAGACTGCTTGACCAAGTCTTAACTACAGACAGAGATTCCCTGACTACTATTGATAATTACTATCCACCATTTAGTATTTGGCATAAATCTGATAGGGTTAATTCAAGCTCTGTTGACACAGTTTATGATTTCAATTTCAAAAGAGCTGACTTTTTGAGGTTCAATCATTTACTTTATAGTAAATTAAATGTTATTATAGATTACATAAATACTAATAATCTTAATAGTTTAATAAATTTTTTATATAATAAGCTCTTTGCCATGTTTTCTCAGTCAGTGCCATATAGTCTGAACGTTTTGAAAAATTCCGCGTACCCTTGGTACACAAACCCCCGTATTCATAAACCTGTTTTAGCGATAGTTATACAGTGAAAAACATTTTGTTATGCACAAACGGATATTATCATCAACGTTCTAAGAGTATTTTAACGATCGTTAAAACCATTCTGAACATCGTTCCTACTCGTTCCTCGTCGTTGTTTTGTTCAAAGGGGTTGATTCTTGCTCTATACATTTTTCGGCGCTTTGAAAAAGGATCCTCTTCTTCCACTAAAGTGCAGATAATCAAAATATTGAACATGTCCATTGCTTTTATATTTTTGTTTACTTTTCACTTCACTTTTTTTGCTTTTTTAATGCCTAACATAACTTGTCAAAATCAGCTATGGGTGTTGTTACGGTGGTCGTCATATGATCCCTGGTCATGACACTTTTTACTCTCCTTTTTCGTTTGATGAGCTGTGTGACGAAAGTATACTATGCTTGTGGTCATATGATGCCTAAGCACCAGTACACTTTTTGCTACTTTTAGTATTTTTACAACCGACGTGTTGCTATTAAGCAGGTTTCATTACTGCTTTCATACATTTTATACTAAAAGTGTACTATTTTCGTGCATAAACACAAATATTGTGAATAAGTTCCCAACGCAACACTGGTTTGATCCCATGATTTCATATTTTTGTCAAATTATTTGGTGACCGTGGTGGTGAAAATTTACTCTCATGCTATCGCTCTCAAATTGTTAATATACATTGAAATAACAACAATGCATGACCATGATAAGCCTATGACCGCCACCGTAACAGGGCACTTTCTGGCGACAAAAAGTCTGTTTTTCGTCAAGTTCTTTCGTTAAGCTGTCAGCTGATGAAGTGTTGCTTACTGTTTTTAAAAAATTCCCATATTGCTTAAAATGCTCTTAAAATACATTTATGCATAAACAGCATTTTAAGGGATAGTTTGTGTTCTAACGAAAACAGTTTTTAACGAGTGCATATCAAATGTAATGAATACGGCCGAAAGAATTTAAAAACTCTTTGCAATAATACGAATATGTTTGTAGTTTTAACTCAAATGACCTAGAAACATACAAACGTTTGTTTCTGGAATTCGAAAATTGCTCAGCAACATTATATAATGAATATTTAGATAATACTAAGCTGAGTATATTGACTGATCCAGAGAAATTTTGAGGATTTATTTATGTTAAGAATAAGACTGATGGATTTACTTCTTCTTTCAAAATTCAAGATGGATTTACTGACAATCCCACCTATTTGTGGCCTTTTTGCAAAACTTTTCTAAACAATCAATATTTTAACTATATGACGAAGGCACCTAAAGTTCCTTTGGAAAATATATATTTTACCTTAAAGGATATTATTATATATATTGCATTTTATTTTTTTATTTATTCATAGTGCTATAAGAATTTAGAACAGCACACTGCGGTAATACAAAGATTACGATATATTTATCACTACAAAATGTTTAAACTTATATATAATTATTAAAAATATTAAAGAGCTTAACCTAATAATAAGTAGCGATAGAGTGAGTTTGAAGAGATGGTGAGGAGAATAAATTTTAAGAAGTAGAATTGCAGAAAATTGGCTGAGAAGAGTTACTCACATCATCAAACACTCTCATTTGGTTATTTATCCAGATTATATAAAAATATAAAGAACAATTCATTCTAGAAACAATTCGGACCTACTCCAGTCAGACTTGAAATCCTTTCTTGGTGTTCTAAAAACAATATATTTTTAAATCCTTATAAATGTAAGACTATGACCTTTTCGCGTTAAAGGAACAATTTAGTTTTTGATTTCAAAATTAAAGATTCTGCTTTAAGTCATGTAAATACCGTCAAAGACCTTGATATATTCACAGATAACTTATCTGTGAAAAACTGGGAACAATTCTTCACTGGATGTATACCATGATGGTGGGACCCATCCTCACCTATGGCGCAGTAGCATGGGCTGGAAGAACAAAGCTATTAACAATGATAAACATGCTAACAAAGGTACAGAGACTGGCCTGCGTATGCATCACAGGAGCCATGAGAACCTGCCCTACAGCAGCACTAGAAGTAATTCTTGACCATACCCCTTACTCCTCTTCACAGAGGGAGTTGCAAAGCGATCTCTGCTACGCATCGGTAAAGAGGGGACAGGTTTAGGTAAAACTATCAGCAGTAGAGAGAAAGAGGTTATTGCAAAGCACATACCTTCATCGATCTACCAAGAGATGATATAGTAAAAAGGTATAACTTCGAAAAACACATCGTTATTAAGCTTAGTACCAAGAAGGAGTGAGACAGCGAGAAATCAGCAGGAAATCACATAGTATATCATGGGACACAGATGGCTCCATAACATTGGAAGGTGAAGGCGCAGGGCTGTATGTGCCAAGAACCAAGCTCTCTGAACCTATGGGAACAACATCCAGTATCTTTCAAGCGGAAATCCTAGCAACACAGCTGTGTGCACAGTTTAACCTCAACCGGATATACAAAGGTTAGGATATAATTGTGATGTCATACATCCAAGCAGCAATTCAAGCACTAGTTTTCTGTGAAACATCATCGAGAACAACATGAGTATGCCTAACAAAACTCAATGAGCAAGAATAACACCGTTGCTATACTCAGGGTCCAAGGATACAAAGGAATACAAGGTAACGAAGAAGCTGATGACTTAGCACGACAAGGCGCAGCTACAAAATTTATAGGACCAGAACCATTCTGTGGATTGGGCACACATTCTACAAAAGAAGAACTAAGAAGAGAGAAAGAGACACAATCGATCAAACCTTTGAAAAAGCCTCCCAAAGCTAAGACAATCTAAATTACTTCTCAGAGATTTTAGCACTTGGAGAGTGAGATTGTGTATAAACTTAGGCAAACAAAATGTAAGAATTGTAACGGAGATTCCTACAAGATACTGAAAACTTAAATATCACCTGATGAAATTGGGCATCGAAACCGATAGCAACTGTCGTTTCTGTGAAGAAGCTGAGGAGACTCCAATACAGTTACTTACAAACTGCGACACTGTGGCTCGCAGACGTAAACTAACTATAGGGAACTATGATCTGGGTCTAGAGCAAATTTCATCCCTTGAACCTAAAATCATACTCAAAATTATAAAAGAACTGGGTCTGGATGAAATTCTGTAATCCGCCAACCTAGCGGAGCCTTTATAAGAGGTACAATAGTTATTTTGTTTGGTCGCATTACGCATCTCAACAACATAACATTAACATTGTGATTTGATAAATTATGTTTTTATTACAATAAATAAATAAAGAAAAATTCCTAAAAAAGCATCTGATAACGTTTTCTTAAATATAACAAGGTTCAATCAAAGACGTGATTATATAAACCATCCTTCTTCCGAATATGCATGCTTCAGCTATCATAGAAAGCACGAGGTTTCGGAGTTGTACAGGCACTACCACTCCACGTTATCCAAAACCAAAAATTAAAAAAGATATTGAAATTATTTACTTGTATCAAGCACATTGTCGCTTTTCCTAAAAAATTGTTTTTACTTATTTAGCAAAATTTTCTAGTTTTAAAAAATGTTATCTATGTACTTGGGGCAAGCAGATAATTCCAGCTTCAAGGAAATAATTGAGTAGAATCAAAAACAAATATGCAGTCTTGAACTAAGTAGTTTTTTAATGGTATTCGTGTTTTATTTTCTCAAAAAATACCAGAAAAATAATACTTGACTTGAGTATTTTATGCATGAGTCAGAACCAATACCTTATTTTGTCTTTGTCTAAGCTTAGAATTAGGATATGCAAAGCTGGTTCGAATTATTCGGCGTTGCGGTTTTTTTTTTAACCGACCTGGTTGTTTTAAAAATTGCAAATTTCGAATACTTCGAAAACTGGTTTTTTTTCTCGAATTATTCTTTTTCCGGTTTTTTCTGATCGAATAATTCGAAAACTGGTTTTGTACAAATTGTACTTTTTGAGACCGGTTTTTTATAATGCCTAATAGTTGCATAACCTACTTTGAATGTCCATTATTTTCTTTTCGTGTATATAAAGCAGTGACAAAGCTAAAACATGTAAAATATTCGACTTTAATGGATTGACGTAACCATTCGTGGCATAGAGGCATGCCAAATTATTAAATGATAGGCAAATGATTTAATAAAAAATTTTGTGTAAAAAAATTGTATGCATATGCATTTATTAAGTAAGTTAATTATTCACATAAATTAGAGGTGGAATGTGCTATTTTTTAGTAAAAGGTTTTTTAACTGTGATACTTAGTATGATAGTGTTATAATGTCATTCTAACTTAAATTAAAATAAATATGTAAACTGAAAAAATTAAAAACGGTTGATGTAAACGAGATTTTACAGATCAATTTTGCCATTTATTATAAAAAAACTTCGAATTGCAGTCAGAATACCTTCATGATCTTTAAAGTCCAGCATGTAACTTTTAAATAGTTTTTTTGATAAGAATTTTTGAAATCGCTGTTCTCGCCTGAATTTCAAAAAGTTCGGCAACCGCATCTAAGCAAAGGCTTCAATATTTTGACCACTTGCAGCTCTTAGCTGGTTCAGTAAATGATTGCAAAAAAACAAATTAAAGCACAACAAAGCGATTAAAGAATCGTTTTTTAATTAAAAACGTTATAAAGTTGAACAATTATGCGGCAAAACTTAATGTATAAAAAACTACTAACTAGCAACAGCAAACTGAAACTTATATTATAATTAACTTGGTCAAGTAGTCGACAGCAACAAACTCAATACAAAAACAAGAAACAATTCTCATGCCAATGTTGCCCATTGCAACTGTAGCGTGGCCATGTCAGCATTTTCTGGTTCCTGATTCGTTCTGTCACTCGGCCATTCACTTGCTGACTGGCTCATTACTGGGAATCCAGCAGATGATGGCTGCTTGAGTAAGCTATATGAGTGTATCGAGCAGACCGAGAGCTTGAGCAAGTGCTTCCATACATTGAAATTGGCCAGTGGCATCAATTATTAAACTTATATCTAAATGTCTTTTGTTAGTCAGTTTGTTGGTCCGTCCGTCTGCCGCGTCGACCTAGACTAGTTATTCATGAAAAAGATTGCAATCACACACGAATATCATACACATAATGAAATGTTGGCCAAAACTTAACCAAAGTAACAAAAACTACAGCCACTCAACCTACAAAGTTGTAATTAAAAATAAAATATCATAAAAAATTAAACTTTGCAAAAACCAGCAAAAATTTGAATTTATGTGTACTGATGTTTTTGTTCCTCCTGCTTTTCCATCATTTATGAAAATTTTTAATTTGGCTTTAATTGTTTGGGATGTTTTTCACTATTTTTTTTTTTGTAATTTTTGCACAATTGCAATAATTTATAACTACCAAAAATAATTTAATTAAGTATGTACTGAAAACAAAATATGCTACCTTCTTCTTTTTTCTGTTTCATTAACAAGTCTTGTGTTGAATATTAAAAGAAACAGTAAATAAAAGCCATTCCATGCTGCTAGAAAGGTGACTATTTTCAAACTAATGCTTTTCATAATGTATGCAGCTACAAAATGCATGTAGTTTTAATTTGTAGGCAGCTTTAAATAAGATTTCTTGAACAGACTTCAAAATGGAGGGGGTGGAATTAAAAGGATAATGAGCATTGCTATCTTGTTCACTAAGTTATTAACTCAACGTAATAGTGCATTTTATTGGCACATTTTTCAATTACAGATTTCTTGAGCTGCATATGAATATCGTCAAGTGCTTACAATTACTTTTTACCTCAAATTCTAGTGCTGACACTTCATCTCAAACAAACCAATTAATGGTTGCAATACATTTAACACATAAAATATTTTCATTTACGTCAAATCGGACAATACAGTTGCAAAAATTGATAAAGATTTAATATAATGCTGCGAACGAATAGATCTTGTAGTCGAAGCTTTTGAAAACTTTCGGAAGAACGATAACGAAGCATTAGATATATTAAAATAACCTGAGATATGCTTTTATTCACTTGGAATGGAAATAAGTATGCCTCATTTATCCAGATTAGGGTGTCCCAAAAATTTTTTTTTCGATATTTTCGAACGCATATCCTCTAGTTTTTTTACATTTTATCTAAAAATGACAAAAGAAAAGTTTCATTACGATTGGACAGTGGTAACCCGTGCCGTCTTGACGCCAAAGTTTGGAAAAATGCCTATTTTAAGCGTATTTTTCTCTTTGGGTTATCCTTGGAGAAAATTAACCAAAAAAAAAGAATTTTTATAAATAGAGGAGACAAATACAATTCCAAAATGAATTCATTTATTAAAATCGGTTAATAATTGATAAAGTTGTAATATTTTTAACACAAGAACCACAGTGCAAAGTTGCGTTGTATTCTCAAAGTCCCGTTATTTTGCCAATTTGTAAACACATGGATACAGTCTCGGCATCAGTATGGAATATTTTGTGCTCTTTTCGTCTTCATTCTTTAGAATTTCTCGTTCAGTGAACACGTGTTTTTAATTTATAATATAAGCTTTGAATAAATCAATATGTCGGTGGGATTACGAAGTGGTACAAATAATATATATCTAATAGGCGGTGTAAAACATGAAATAACTGGGTCAAAACTTCCTTCTAATAGGCAAGTTATGAGTGTTTTATTTTACAATTTACGTGTAGTAAATTTAACTGTTAACGCAAGCGCAAACCTTGTTATTCGTGAATGCATAATATATTGGGAAAAGGCTATCATACCCACCAAAGCTATCCCTAATTGTGTCAAAAAGCTTGTGAAACTATATGAATTTTGGAGAAATTTACAAAAGAATGCTAAAAAACTCACGACGGTTATGTTCTACAGCGCCAAGGATTTTTAAATACTTTAGACAATTTATTCGACATTGCTCACATAAACGCACTTCAAACAATCAAAATAAGCGAAGACAAAAAATTTCTGCAGCGCCAGAGGGAGCCGGGGCGACCTGGCTGCTTAGCTGGAGTCGACAAAAAGCTGGCTGATAAGGAAGAAAGGGTTCATCTTAGGACGATCGAGGAAGAGAAATGGCAAGGAAAATGTTTTAGCAAACCATTACCCTCAACGTAATTAACTACAACGAACTTTAACTACAGAAATTAAACACAAAACACGTAAAACATATAAAAAAGACTTTATTACTCCAAAACTAGTAGCAGCTCTAGATAGATGCCAGCTAACCATACGAGACTCTATGTTTATTCTTGAAGCTACGCTTGAGGCAATTGGGCACACTTCAGAAGAGTTTTCTATCAGCAAAAGTACAATTCAAAGAATTCGTACTTCAAGACGAAAAGATCGTGCTGAAGCCATAAAACGCAACTTCCAAGACAAGGTGCCAGATGTTGTGACAATTCATTGGGATGGAAAACTTTTTCCAGCTTTGGACTCACGGAAATCGAAAGAAGAGAGGCTTCCCATAGTAATATCATATGGCAGTCAAGAACAGCTACTTGCTATGCCACGTTTGGAAAGTTCCACAGGAAGGGAACAGGCTCAGGCGGTATGGAATGCAATTGCAGACTGGAATCTAGAAGATAAGGTACAAATTCTTTGTTGCGATACTACAGCGTCTAATACAGGCCGTGTTAATGGTGCTTGTTCGCTTATCGAACAAAGACTTAATAGGGAAGTTATTATATTTGCCTGCCGTCATCATATATATGAATTGGTGCTGAAAGCTGTTTTTGAAATAAAAGTCACTCATGTGACCACAAGCCCTGACATTCCCCTCTTCAAAAAGTTGCAAGATAACTTTAAGCATATAAACACAAAGAAAGTACAGTTATATAGAGACAAGTTGTCAACGTACATTGCTGATTCAGAAATTGAGGACTTGCTTGCTTTTTATAAAGCCAAATTAACTGACAAAACGCTCAGAAAAGATTATCGGGAGTTGGTAGAGCTATCAATAATATTCCTAGGTGGAGATGCCGAAAAGAAATTAAAAATAAGGCCCCCAGGAGCCATGCATCAAGCTCGGTGGATAGCAAGAGCCCTTTATTCTTTAAAAATAACACTGTTTAGTGCTCAATTGAACATTGAAAGTCAGGATAAAATAGCCTTGTTTGAAGTCGGTCTGTTCATAGTGACTTCCTACGTCAAGCCATGGTTACAATGCGCATCAGCAATAAAGGCACCTTACCAAGATTTGTGCGTTTTAAAAGCTATGAAGGACTACGAAAGAATTGATAAAAACATTTCAAAGGCAGCCTTATGCAAGCTAAGCCAACACTTATGGTATTTGACTGACGAAATAGCTATACTGGCACTTTTTGACGAGGATGTCGATCTAGATACTAAGGTGAAAATGGTAGCAAATTTAAGCAACGAACACATAATAAGTCTTGGCAAAAGGTATACCCCATGGAAGGAAGAAATATGTGGTCCTTTATACGGTTAGTATTGAATCCTACTTACAAGTTGTTTGCTACGTTTTATATTTATACAAATATACACCACGCTTCTCTTTTTTAATTTAGAAAAAAACATTTTTGACTTTGTTTCGGTCAAAAGTAAATTCTTGTTCGATCGTCTCAATATTGACGCTAGTTTTCTAAAACAATGTCCAACTCTGTGGTCGAATAATGTCTCATTACAAGAAGCCAGGAAACAAGTGTCCACATTGAGAGTGGTTAATGATACAGCTGAAAGAGCGGTCAAGCTAATGAAGGATTTCCATGGATTAATCACGGTTGAAGAAGATCAAAAGCAGTATTTATTACGTTGTGTACAAGAACACCGAAAAGTTTACCCAGATTGTAAAAAAAACTTTAAAAAGAAAATTTGAATAACGATATTATTTAACTTTTAAATGTTATATGCAATATACTCGTAAGACCATAGAAGATTAGTTCTTGTATTGAATATTTCATATCATATATAATTATTGACTGATTTAAATAAATTAAATTTAAGTTAAAATTAATTTTTTTCGAGCGAAAAAACACCAAAAATGCGAGTGCAGCATCGTTTTTTATTTTTCAAATTTGCGAGGTTGTCATCTTTGCAGGCCCACTGTGCAATTTTCTTTGGGACTACAGGGTTGTCCATATTCGAAGCGCCCATCTGGCAACACTGTAACTTTCCGCAGTGATGCCAAATCGACTAATGACATATCGCGTTTGAAGCGTCATTCCAAGCAAATTTTTACAATGGAACAGTACACGCCACGCAAACGCTCTAAAATTGTTGAAATTTACATTCAACAAAACAAGTCAATACTGAAAACTCAACTCAATGAGCGATGAAGCTCATTTTCAGTTAAACGGAACGGTAAACAAACAAAATTGCCGTATTTATGCCACTGAAAATCCACAAGAGATTCAAGAGGTACCTCTTCACGATGCAAAAGTCACTGTTTGGTGGGGCGTTTGTGCTAAAATGCTCATTGGACCGTTCTTTTTCGAAGATGATTATGGCCACAGAGTTACTGTCAATCAGGAGCGTTATCGCGATATGATAAACAATTTTTTCATGCCAATCGTTCGTCGAAAGCGTATCAGGCACTACTGGTTTCAACAAGACGGCGTGCCACCACACACAAGCCGCACTACAATCGATTTTTTGAAGCAATTGTTCCCTGGCCATTTGATGTCAAAAAATGGTGATTTCGATTGGCCGCCAAGATCACCAGATTTAACGCCTCCAGACTTCTTTTTGTGGGGTTATTTGAAATCAAAGGTTTACGTCAACAAGCCAAAGACCCTAGAAGAGCTGAAAACCAACATCCGTCAAGAAATAACCGCCATTCCCATCGAAATGTTGAAGAAAACCATGGAAAATGCTGCAAAACGGGCACAATATGTCGTAGAGGCCAATGGCGACCATTTACGAGATATCATATTCAAGAAATATTGTAAGCAAATCTACTTGAACCCAATTAAATGATATTCATAACGAACAGACAAAAAATTGTGGTTTCTTTGATTTATTTAAAAATAAAATTCGAATGTGGACAACCCTGTATATAGCCACAATGACCATATTTCGATGGAATAACACCTCAGCAATGACTATGTTAAGTTTCGTTCTAAGCGAACAAATAGTTTAGAAAATCCTGAGTTATGCCTAATTTATTCATGAAAACCCCCACTGTGCAACGCTCTGTGCACTGTGGTTCTTGTGTTAAAAATATTATAACAGTATCAATTATTAACCGATTTTAATAAAGGAATTCATTTTGGAATTGTATTTGTCTCCTCTATTTATAAAAATTAATTCTGGTATTTTTTTTTTTTGGTTAATTTTCTCGAAGGATAACCAAAAGAGAAAAATACGCTTAAAATAGGCATTTTTCCAAACTTTGGCGTCAAGACGGCACGGGTTACCACTGTCCAATCGTAATGAAACTTTTTTTTTGTCATTTTTAGATAAAATGTAAAAAAACTAGAGGGCATACGTGTCTAATTTCGATAAAAAAAATGTCTCCCTTATGGCTTGGGACAGGCTAATCCAGATGCATTGCAACGGCAGAAATAGCAGAGAACTTTTATCGAAATAAGCTTTTTAGTCCTATCGTATATCAGTATGTTAATCAAATTAAATTCCTATTTCCAAAGCACTTGTATTTCCATCAGGCAATTTGTAATTTTTTAAAGGCCGCTTGATCGAATAAAAAACTTTAAAACAAAAAATAAAGTTTTAAAATGTGCGCAGTGATTAAACGAAAAAAATTGCATTAAATTTCTTTTATCTGCCACGCGGCTTTTGAAAAAATTCAAATTGCCTGATATTTTTGAACGAAAAATAAAAGTGCTAAAAATGTCAAAAGTAAACGTTGTTTTTGCCCGAAAAAATAAAAGGCATAAAAAAACTAGCATTTGTAGCAATAATAGAGAAATAATAACTGTTAATATCTGACTTTTTTGATAAAAATCATAACCGGTACGGTCGCTGGAATCCTCTGATTGTACGGATTCATGTCATTAACAACAAAAAACACTTGTTTTTTTTTTAAATGGAACTGATATTTAAAGATTTCGCGAATTATATCTCCGAAACTAATTGAGAGTGATAATTTTGTGGATATTTAGGATAAGGAAGCCCAAATACATTTAATAAAAATGAAAAAAAATATTGCTGTCCTAAAGTAAAATTATGCTAAAATAACATTTAATTTTCCACAAAATCAAAAGTGCTGCCATGCTTTCAAAATATTTCGTGATCGCTATACACAGATCAAAGAAAAGTTGATAATCAAGAAATACTATCAAAAGTGACAAATAAAAACCGACAGTAAACTATCACCTTAGCCAATTTAACTCCCGTTTCTTTTTCATTTTTATTGTTATAATAATTTTGCTAAGCTGCATCGAGTATATTTAACTTTTGTACTTTTGTACAACGTCAATTCAGTGTTATCAAAAATTATTTATTATATTCCTTCATAAAATCAAACGTTAAGGCACAATCAAGATTTAAAATTTCTTCTTTCTTGCTTACACAAAAAAACAAACTTTTTGATTACTTCATCGAAATCAATGTTTCTCTCTCAAATCAATTTACCTCTTCTGCTTCAATAGATAAATTGAGAGGTCTGCAAGTTTTGACTGCCGCATTGTAGACCATATATAATTTTTTATTAATTGATGTTTTCATGAATCAGCAAATCGTTAATAATAATTTTATATCTAAAATAAGATTCGGCAACGACTTTTCGAATTCCCATTCATAAATACATTTTTAAAAATTTATTGAAGTTTATGTGTGATTTGAAAGCAATGTCTGCAGCTTTAAGATGCCTCCCCTAAGCCTTGGTATTTCAATCGTAAAATCTTCTTTATTGACCTCATCATCGAAAACTATTCATTGACCTCATCATGGACTGTGACCAATCTTTCTATTAAGATCTGCAGTTCATTTTCAGAAACCGTTAGCAAGCTCGATGGAAGGATTGCTTCAAATACATTCTGAATTTTTTGTATGGATTTGTTAAGCTCTTAGGTTCCGAACCTATACTTTTATTTCCAATTTGGTTACATTTTAGTTGCATTCATATAGCAAAACTTTATATTATATGAAAAATTGTGGCATCAATCCAATTATTACTCAATAAAAAATATTTGAAAATTTGTAATTAATCTTTATAATGGTTGCACCCCTCAGCAAACATTATATATAAATTATTATATATATTTTTTAATTTCTTTTTTTTTTTGTAAATAATGCTTTCAGATATTTTTCACCCATTGCAATCTGCAATGAAAAAATGAAGTCAATGTAATAAGTTCAATCATAAATATTGAAAAAATATACATAATTTGGTATTAAATTATGCGATTCTATTTAAAGAATTCTTCTATTCTTTCTAAAGAAAATTTATATTTATAAAAAAATTGCACATTATAATACAGATTTATGTTGAAAAATATGTTTTTGTCAATTTTGCACCCCTTCTGGTTGTGCTCCCGGGGTGGATCGCCCCCCCCCCGTCCCCTTGCTACGCTACTGCTGGTCACTATTAGAACTTGTTGGAAATTTTTCAAGATTTTTGAAACACGTATTATTGTTAATATCTAGACATCAGAAGAAACGAGCAACAAAATTTAGCAACGCCCAAATGTTAGCCGCACCTATTCACGAATTTGATGCACTGTGTGAAAAATCTTTTGTTGACCAGAACGTATGCTGAACTTGCTATATATAAGAAATAAGCATTTTTTCAGTTTTATTGTTAATTTTCATTGTCATTTAAATTATAAAATATTTCAGTTGGGATAAAGTTTTTTTCTAAGATTTCAAAGAGGTAACTTTCGGTTTTTTTTTATTTAACCCTCCGTTACTAACGCTATTCGGAGTAACGTCATACTAACCTGGGTGTAATCCACCCATAAATTTTAATTCATTAATTTGTAAAAAAGAACGCTAAAACAGTAAAACGGTTCTGCTTTTATTATTTTCGTATATTTTATTATTCTATTAAACATAAAATTCGTCCAGTTTAATTAATATTTTATTTCAATAAAAATATTTCCAAATAACGTTAATAAGAGAACTAAAAAAAAACAAATATCACATTGCTTTGAATAATTTCACATTCCGAGGTCAAATAATTTGCCACGTTCTTCGAGAGGGCCAATTTGAAAAGCTTAAAGATGTATGAAAAAAAAATTATCCACAAAATTTTTTTTTTGCAATGAAAATTTTTTAAAATAATGACCTCTTATTATTCGTTATAATTTAAGCATTAGGCTCTCATGGCAAAGCAGCGCAAGCATCGTAAATAAGTGGCTAGCACATAGAATAAATGTCGAATATGCAAAACTTAGTCACATAGTCAAAATAAGACAATCAAAGGAATTCTTGGTCAAAGAATTATACAATTTCACATTTGTTTTGCCAAATCGTCAAATGCATTGAAGAATACGCTGAAATCAAAATTAAATAGAACTTCTATGTTTATCTATCTGGAGATGCATTTCTGTTTTCATCTGAGCATTGACATGCATTGCCATGTTGTGCATAAACAGATACACGTGAATCCCTTTAAGCAGATTTCTATGTTACACTTGTTAAGTCATGTGTAATTGGACCATTACAAAAGTAATTGAATGATGCAATAATTGCATATTATGACAAAAACCCTGTTCAAATATTCAAATTTTTTATCAAATGGCTTGTCAAATACAATAGAACAATATTGAATGTTCCGTTAAAATTCCAACGAGAAATTTGACCATTTCCACTGCGCTGAATCTAAATTCACAGTGTTGAGAAAGATGAGATGAGATCTTGCAAGCACAAACACGTCCGCATTCTTAAAAAATTTTTCTATTGATTTACATAACGTGATGAAATCGTAGAAGCTGTTTAAGTGAGCAAAGGTTTAAATCTTTAATTTGAATTTCCTGTGTTGCTCAGGAGAGGTTTTTATTTAAAACCTTTCTTATTTTACTTGAGAAACAAAGCACTCGTTAATAGTAATAAATTTAACATGATTACTAACGTGGGTGTAAACCTCCCGAAATTCTTGTTCTTCCATTACTAACGTGGATGTGAAACACCCATAAACTTTTTAAAATGAGTAATTTTTAAAATTTAGTTTAAAAAACAGTACTAAATTTTGTTTTAAAATATAGCAAAATATACAAAAAGAGATTACATTTGATAATTATATCGTTCGCACCATTAAACTATCAATAAATTTTTCCCATATTTCATAACTGATGGGTGTAATCCACCCTGCGTTAGTAACGGAGGGTTAATTATATGTGACCCTTAGCACGGGCCCAAACTGGTAAGCCAAATGACTCATAACTCATACATTTTAGAAGATTTAATGGAGCGTCCAGGATCTTATCTCCTCTTACTGCTGCTAGCATGAGAACATCTTGTGCGCTAATGTTTTTGGCAGCACTTTCTTTAAATGTACGCACCTGCTTGCGCAGTAGCTATCATGCTGGCAACAACTTCAGCACAAATCTTCCGCTAATGATTGCAAATTCATTTAAACATGACTTGCTAATTCGACAGTAGGAATTATTTTACCTTTGTTAGGCAATATATCATGGTCTTCATCTGTCAGAGCATCTGTCTGCTCAGAAGACTACTAACCGATATTGTCGATTCCTTATTATCGCTTTTCATAAGAGCAAACATTGTTGAAAAATTTAGAAAGTAGAATGCTTTTGGCTCGTTCTCTGATCTGGCATGACTGAGAAATAACAACTTTTGGCTCGATAAGGCTGACAGCTTATTAAAGAGGTCCTAGTTTTATAGTTGTTTGTTTTTTTTTTTTTGAAAGCGTGAAAATACTAAGATTTCTGTATATTTTTTAGTATTTTTTTTATTCTTGTGCTTCTCTTGACAACTCTGAAATCGGAAAGGATTGAAATCTAATTATTCTCTTACCATTGGCTAAGGATACTTTTGCTGTTTCAAATCTGGAGTTGCAGAGGTACATTCTCTTAATTTTGCTGCTTTTACACCAACAAATAAAACTTCGTTTTATGTACCGAATAATTATTAAATTTCACAAACTTGTTTCTTCTTTTCAGTCAACGAAGGACAAAGATACATATTGTAGGTACATGTGACCATTTGTATAAATTGAATATTTTATGAACGCTTTCGTTTCATTTAACCCCATCTTTTTGTATATACAATGTGAAAATGCGTAGACGTAATATGATATTAACTGATTTCCATGGGTAAACAGAGCAAAAATATTTGTGCATTGTTACGAATTCGTCAGCCACAAAGACCAAACAATTTTGTTGAATCCAGTTATAATTATTTCGTGTTATAATTATAATTTTTTTCTAATTTCTTTTATTATAACACCGTACGACAGCACTTTTCATACACGAAGTAAGCCATATACACGTGAAACTAGAGACAAAGGATAGTTTAACTGATTTCTCACTTTTTCTCCAGAACGTCAGGAATTTTTTTAAAAATACTTTAAATTTACAAAAAGAAATTGTTTAAAAAAATTTATTTAAACACTTAAAACCTTCAAAACATGATTATATGGGTATTAGAGCTCCCATTTTCACGTGAACACGTACGAGTGCACGTGTTATATGAATATTTTAAAAATCCACGTACTCGAACTTCACGTGTATGTACAACACATACTACACAATTAATTGCAAAAGTACCTGTTCACATTTCTTTTATGGAGATCGTGAACGCTTTCGTCAAAAATATTTCATTCGATAGACATTCGTATCATTCATCCCGGCACTATGACAATAACAAGAACTAAGACCATAAAAGTATAGATTTCTTTTCCAAGGTTTCCATTTAAGCCATAATTGATTTAATAACTCATCCTTGATGTGAGTAGTCCCAGTACAACCGATTGGCCATAATATCATTCACTTATGAATATCTTATAAAAGATTCCATAGAAACCACAAAAGGTAAGATATTAGCCAGCCATTTAAGTTTATGAAGCGCTAACAAGCTCCAGTAAACTATAAAAAGCTGGCCAAACTTATTGTAATATAATCTCTTGTCAAAAGACAATAAAAATCTATGAAAATTGGCTTGGATGCGTCATAATCGTGAAAATGCGAATACTTAAAAACGTGGACGAGTGAACCCGTGTACTCGTGCACACTTGTACTTGTGAACATGTATACACGTGAACATTCGGTATTAAAAGTAATGGAAGTTTTTTACTTCAAACAAATTGCAAATTATTTCAAAAACTTTTAGAATAAAATATAAGTCAATCAAACTAATTTAAATATTTGGTATGGATGTATTATTGTTACTTTTTATTTCTGATTTCTCTTTCATTTAATACTCATATTGTTATGTTTTGAAAATTTAAGGTTTTTCAATAAAGTTCTTTAAACAATTCCATTTTTTATTAAAAAGTCCTTTAAAAAAATCCTGATGTTCTAAAGAAAAAGTGATAACGCAGTTTTACTATCCTTTGCCTCTTAGTTCCACGTGTATACGGTTTAATTCGTGTGTGATAAATTTTTCCCATAATTGTTGTTCGGTGTAATAAACATATTCACTGACATTCGAAGCCATTTTCTAGATATAATAGAAAATTTTGACTTAAGCTCACAGCACTCACCATGCATACTAACATATAGTGCTGCATTTAATTATATCAACAAAGATCACTTCTTCACTTCAAAAACTGACGTGCAGTCGCTTCAGTACTGGCTGAAAATAATATTAACTTACATATGTCACTTAAATCAGGAAATGAAATCGATGACACGGTTAAATACTTTTATAAACTTATTCATAAAGCTGTCTTCTTATCAACTCCGTTAAATAGTGGTAATACACCTAACAAGGTAATAACCTCTTCTGAAGTACGTGATCTTATAAGAAATAAACGTATCCTACGTGCACGCTCGCAAAACTATAGAAACCCCGTTGACAAAACCAATTTAAAAAGAATTTCTAGAGAATTATCGCAATGACTAAGAGCATTAAAAAATGAATCTGTAAAGTTTTTAGTACAAAATCTTGGAACTTCAAGCAATGATGAATATAGTCTCTGAAAAGCAACAACTATTTAAAATGGCCATCAAAGAGAGATCCTCCAATTAGAGACTCTGACAATATATGGTACAAAACTGATCAAATGAGAGCTGATGCGTTTGTCTCTCACTTAGAAAATGTGTTTATACCGATTACTTTTAATAATGGTACTGATGATAAAATTTAAATTACACATTTTATTGACGTAGCATATCAAATGGAGCTCCCAGTTAAACATATAACACCTGCTGAGGTAATGGAGTGATATAAAAATACTCAAAAAAATAAGTCTCCAGGCTAGCAAAGCTTGTTAAAATAATTAAAAAAAAGGCATTTTGTTCTTAACCTACATTTATGACGCAATTCTAAGAATGAGTCACTTTCTAACACAGTGGAAATGTGCCAAAATAGTCATGGTTTAGAAACCTAATATGCCCGAAAGCGAAATAGCGTCTTATAGACCAATAAGTTTACTGGCGGTTTTACCAGTTGCCAATAATTGAGAGTAAGGACATCATACCAGGGCTCTCATCACGTATGACGAGAATCGTTTGACGATATCGTTTCAACGATACTTTAACATCACGTAACCTTTAATTTTATGCATCGTCTAAACGATATCGTTTTGCTTGCTTCATGTATGGCAAACAACTGTCAAATGGTATCGTCGAAACGATTGCTTGGCGCGATAGCTAATTTGGTATCGTTTGGCTATTTTTATGGTTGGAAATAATAAAAATAATTTTAAAATGTTTTGGGCGCTTGTTTGTTAAAGTGGTCCTTAACAAATAGATGGAATGTCGTTCCTGCACTATGTTTGCGACGTAATTGTGGCCCAGCTGCGGATGTTCATCAATAAAGTGTAGCAATATTTCCATTTACTTAGGTGTCGCTGCCGAATAATATATTTACAAAATATTATCATCAAAATAACTTATTAAATATTCTTACATTTTACCTTAAATTTTCACTTTTGAAGCAAACAAATCCAAAAACAAATTCTACACAAAAGTAAATATCACTTTTGGCACTGAATATATGTTTTGCAGAGCCTTTCAAACTGTAGAAAACACAACGATAGACGAGACGATAGCGATGGACTTATATGAAGCAAACTAAGAAAGATATCGTCGGATGGCATCGTTCAAACGATAGTCGTTTTTAAAGTTACGTGATGAGAGCCCTGAACATCAATTTGGGTTCAGGCACAAATACGGTACACCAGAACAATGCCATAGAAACGTTCATTTTGTAAGAGACGCTTTAGAGAACAAAAAATACTGTTCCGCAGTATTTTAAGATGTTCAGCAAGCTTTTGACAGGGTATGGTACACTGGACTGTTATATAAACTTAAGAGACTTTTAACTACTCCGTACTATTTAACTATCAAGTCGTATATATCTCACCGCACTTTTTTCGTAAATTATGGTCACCAGGAATCAAAAATAACTAAAATTTGCTCAGGAGTGCCACAAGGAAGTGTCTTAGGTCCTGTTTTATATACTTTATTCACATCGGATATGCCTCCATATAATAATGTACTAGTTGCAACATATTCAGATGACACTGCAGTATTGGCCTCATCTGAGTCATCAATGGAAGCATCGCATCTGATTCAACAAGACCTGCTAAATCTTCAGAACTGGTTTAACATACGGAATATAAAAATTAATTCAAACAAATCAAAACATACAATTTTACTCTCCGAAAAGGTTACTGCACACCTGTCAAGATCAATGAAAGAATTAATCCATCCAGTAATTAAATATCTCGGATTACATCTGGATAGATGACTGACCTGGCAAGAACACATATTAAAAACGCCTGCAAGTCAACAATAAAACCAAAAAGCTTTACTGGTTACTAGGACATTAATCTCAACTAAGTTTGGACAACAAAATAAGAATTTATAAAACCATAATTAAACCAACGTGAACTTATGAAATAAAGCTGTGGGGTACAGCCTCTATGTCAAATATAGCAGTTCTCCAAAGGTTCCAATCAAAAACATTAAGGATGATAATTGGTGCCCCATGGTTTGTATCAAATTTGCCTACAGTTATCGAGAGGTATATAAACAGACTTAGCCACCACTCCAATGTTACTGCGATATGTTTGCTAGACGACTCAGAAGAGATAAGAAGACTCAAACGGTTCCATGTTCTGGACCTACCATACAGGAAATGAATACTTAAAAGTACTCTTAAATATAATAAATAAATACATAACTTATTTTTATTAAATAATTTTAATAGTGATTTTACTCAATGGAGTAAATATCAACATGTGTAAATTGTAATGTTTATAAAAGATGATGACATTTGCTTATTATCCAATTGATAGATTGTAAATATAAATTTTAAAAAAAAATGTATTAAGGAAAAAGCAAAATTTTGATTAAGTACTAAGTTATTATAAACTGCAAAAGCAAATTTCTGCTATATTCAAGCAAATATCTGCAAAGTTATTATAAGGTCAAATATCAAATTTTTACTAAACTCATGCAAATATTTGCTAAATTATTATAAACTCAAATAGAAAATTTTTACTTAATTCAAGCAAATTTCTTCTAATAACACGAGCACACGTTTATTCTTAGTGAAGAAAACTAGGCGACGATTGGTTTACAACTGCAATGGTCGAATGGATAAGCCCATGTACTTACACTCACACGGCCGAGGTTCAAGTCTCCGGACAATGGTAATTTTTCAATTTAGTTTAATATTAATTATTTCCCTTCGAAAATATGCTAGATTTCAGCAAAAACTAATCAAAATTTGCTAATCCAATTTATAATTACTTAGCAAATACTTGCTTGAATTAAGTGAAAAAATGCTTTTTCAGTTTATAATAACGTTATTAATCAAAAATTTGCTTAGTTATTATAAACTGGAATAGCAAATTTTGCTTAATCAGAATACAAATATAGCAAACATTTTTCTCCCCTTTGAGGGCACAAAATCGATTTGCCGCGCCGGGTGCCAGCAACCCCAGCTATGCCACTTGTGACCAGATATCGGTTAATACAAGTTTTCCATTTACTTTAACTATAATTTAGTATATTTTATATATTTAGGCAATTCACAAAGATTGTCAAAGTTCTACAAAATACGACTCATGAGAGCATCCCTAAATCCTCGTATCGTTGTATGACATATTTCTACCACATCAATTAACAAGAATTTTTATAACTCGCTTTTTTTTAAAAAGTAAACAAACATAGTATTCTCAATAATCATAGCTCTCTGGGTTGTATTTTTCCTATCTCAATTTAGCATGTGAAAAAACAACAGTGTTGATACAGAAGTCGTAAAAAATAGTATTATAGAACAATAGGACACAATACAGCCGTCATAAGGAAGAGCGGGGTATCTATCATGAAAATCAAAATCAGATTGTTTTTTTTTAATCATATTCCTTTCATCTTCAAGGAAATAAATCAAAATGTCGATGTTTTGCCGAATTCCTTAATATTTAAACCTGTAATGTCATAATTACACACATTAAATCAATCATTTAAGCAAAACACGCAGTATCTACATAAACAGAGATAAAAAACGGCATCTACAGGCAGATATCGCATTTTAAATTTTTATTTGTAGTTACAGCTTTTAAAAATGTATTCACTTCTTTATTTTTGTACCTCAAAAAGTTATTTTTAATACTGAATGAAGATTTAATCAAATAAAATAATTTTTTCGTTAACAAAGAAAAAAATATTCACACAAAAACATAAAATTTGATTTAATTTTTTTATAATATAATTTATTTGCGGACAAAGAGATACAAATGGTATACATAAAAGGAATATTTTTATAGTTATTTTATTTAATATCCTTGTGCAAGATATGATGGTTTTAAATATATATATAAAGGGTGTCCCAACAAGAGCGCAATTTTTAAATTTTAAATAAAACACAGATATTTTAAAAAAAAATCGTGAAACTTTATTATATCGTAAAGTAGACAGAATGAGGTTATGTATGGAACAATATATCGTGCAGATGGCCGCCGCGGCTTTGCTGGTATACACGCGATCTTTTAATGAAATTTTCAATGACCGTTTTGCATAAATGCTGCAATTTCCTCTTTTAAGGCTTGAGTCGTCGTCGGCTTATTCGCGTAAACCATCGACTTCAAAAAACCCCAAAGAAAAAAATCTAATGATGTTAAATCGCACGATCTAGGTGGCCAATTCTGATCTCCAAAACGCGAAATAACACGACCGGGAAATGACTGATGCAGCAATTGAATTGTTTCTCTGGCTGTATGACATGTGGCGCCGTCTTGTTGGAACCACATCCCCTCCACATTCATTTCTTCAATTCTAGGCAAGAAAAAACTGGTTATCATTTCACGATACCGAACACAATTGACTGTTTGCGCTTGACCTGCCTCATTTTCATAAAAAAAAGGTCCAATGATTCCTCCAGCCCAAAAACCACACCACACAGTGACACGTTGAGGATGCATTTGCTTCTCGTATATCACTCGAAGATTTTCCTCACCCCAAATGCGACAATTCTGCCTATTGACGAAGCCATCAAGATGGAAATGGGCCTCGTCACTGAAGATGATTTTAGCGGCAAAATCAGCATTTTCATGTTGTCTCCAATACCCAATTAACGAACTCCCTTCGCTGTCCATGGTCAGCTGGCTTCAGTTCCTGAGTCAATTGAACTTTGTATGCATGAAGATGCAAATCTTTCGTCAAAATTCGCTGCATAGTGGATTTGGAGACACCAATTTGCTGAGCTCGGTGTCGAATTGAGGTGGATGGAGTTTGAGCGACATCATCACGTACAGCTGCGACATTTTCGGTCGATCGACCTGGTCGAAGGCGCGTTGTTGTCTTTACATCACTAACAGACCCAGTTTCGGCAAATTTATCCATTAATCTCTTTACAGTTGACTCTTTTGGAGCATTATTGTGACCCCAAATTGATCGCAATTTGCGAACTGTAGCCGCAAAACTTTCACCATTTTGGTAAAACAATTTCACAATAAGAATGCGTTGTTCATTCGTGTAGCGCTCCATTTTTACTAACCTCGTACCTTCTACTAGCAAACAATAACAATTGTTTAAATGTCAAACAATGACACTTCGAATGGCGCCAAATTTAAAAATTGCGTTCTTGTTGGGACACCCTTTATAACGTACAGTTTTTGTAGATACGGCTTTTTTACTGTTTGTAATATTTAAAATTTATAGAGCAAACAACCCATAAATCGATAAATGCTGGGTTTGTGTGGTAAAATATCATTAATATTGAAAACAAACTGGATTTAACTATCATGAAAAATTATATATTTATATTCATCCAAACCTTAATCACTTTTTAATAAATAACTGTAAGTCGTTTATCTCAGAATATGTAGATGTCGTCCTTCCTTGTATGTAGATGCACTCTTCCTTATGACGGCAGAATATGACACCTTGTGAATCGCCTAATTATATAAAGCTATAATAAATTTTGAGAAATATTTTTTTTTTAATTTTTAGCACCCAAACTCAAATTTTTATTTGTCTGTTTTGACCCATTTCAAAATAAAGCAATGGTGTACAATATATAATTATTAAAGAGAATCAAATGTGCACATTGATAATTTATTTATCCATGATAACATGCGCCACTTCACGCTATTAACTACTGAAGAAATGTTTTTTGTTTTACCTTCATACGTTCATGTGGAAGAAAAAAGCAAGGAGCACAGAAGGTTAACAAAACGTTGAAGAGTTTGCGACAAAATCAATTAGTATTTGTTGATAACTTTGACCATTTCTTTCCCAAGGCTGTGCTAAATTATAAGAAAAAATTCACTTTAAAGTCAGCTTTTGCTTATTATTTAAGAAATATGATGTTTTTAGTTCACCCACTCTCTAACAGATGTCTCCTACTCGTGTTGCACTTTCAAGGCAATAATTTCTTTCTGCCTGTCAAATGACAAATTAAGAAAACATCTGTGAAAACATCAATTTAATTGTTAATGAATTTCCTATTATATATTTTTAAAATTTTATTTGTTGTATTTTTAAAACAAATTCAACTCAATAGTTTGAACAAATTTGTTGTGAACTCATCTTTGTATCAGGTGCGTACCCAGAAAAAATTTCAAAGGGTTTTTAATTTTCTTATTTCGACTTTTTCCAATTTAAGTCTGTAAAATAATGTGTATATAATAATGTCTAGTCTTCTTTTATTTCGGGATATTTTATTTAAAATTCTTCCGCGGTCACGTCCACATCTTTGTGAACATTTAGAAGAGCAAACCCATTGAGCCTCTTTTCTCCAGTTTTAATTCTCATGTATGTTTTGAGTCTTCACAGCGACGAAAACGAGCGTTCGCTTGAAGCTACTTAAACAAGAAACGTTGTACCATTCTTAAGGAATCGGCTTATTGATGGATTCGATAAACATTGCAGTTCGATTTGTCTGATTCAAGCATTGCCTTCAAATATGGTGTACAAAATATTGGTCAAAATAAATATGTACACTGAAAAAATCATCACGTTTTAAAATTAAACACAATTCATACAAAATTTAAAAAAAATTTCAGTCATTTTTTTTCAACCAGAATTTGTACCTTATAAAAAAGTGTACATTAAACAAATTTCGTCAAAATAGGAAACAAATTGTTTTCAATATATCGCCAATTTCACACTGAAGTGTAATATCAGTTCCACTGACCATCTCCGACCTGGCTCAAAGTTTGTTCTTATATTGGTTTATTGTTTAAAAAACCAAATCCGGAGATTTTAAGACTTTTTCGCAGACCCACAGCCATACGAATGAGAAAATAAGTTATATTTTGAGGCAACGTAACTCAGTCAAATTTAATGTGATTTTCGTTTATAGTATATCAGTGAAAAGGTTCTTTTGTCTTTTTTAACCCTGGATAACCAATGTAAGTCGTTTCGACTACCACTGCTCACTGTTTTGCTTACAACCTTTTTTTCTCTCATCTGACCGTGTTCAATATCCATATTATAGTAACCACATTAGTTGTCAAGCTGCCCTCGTTGTGTTCGGATGTCACTGGCTTTTTAATAGGATGGTGTGAATTTTTTATAAATGTAGTGTACGTCGAAGCGACTAACATTGGCTTTAACGTTAACATTGGCCACGCGTACTGCGTAAGGGGCATAGTAACTTTTTCACTCCGTTCGGAGTGCTAATAAGGAGACGTGCTAGGTATTGAAAAGTATATATATTTTTGATCAGCATCATCTCCTGTGTCAATTAAGCCATGTTTGTCTGTCCATCAGTCTGTCTGTCGATACGATTACAGCCACAATTTTTAAGCTAGCGTAAGGAAATAAAAAATATATGCTTATATTCAAAAACGAACATAAAATTTGGGAATGAACAAAATCGGACGAAAACCACGCCTACCTCCTATAAGAAGTGACTTTATCAAAAATGTATCTCTTAAAACGCCACAAAAATTAATACATGAACTTGGAATTTTGCACATTAGCATTGGAGTAAAATATTCACCACATATTTGAAATTTGTCAAAACTGGTTGAAAACCACGCCCACCTCACATACAAAGTGGCGTTATTATAATACAAAACCTTCATAAATTCAAAAAAGTTATGGTTTAAACTTTGTATTTTACACATAAGCTCTGATAATTAGGATGAACTCTGAGTTTCAAATTTTAAATTTTTGGTTAAAAACCACGCCTTATAAAAGTGGCGTCATCTAAGTTTTTTATGTTTAGTTACTATTTTTATTTTTTTTTTCAATAATCTTATGTGATATATCTCGAACTGATGAAATAAGTAGCTTATGTTGCCAATATTAATGTTCTTTTTATTTCTAGGAAAATATACATAGTTTTTCCATTTTCAACAGCTTTTAATGTATTTTATGTACTAACGGCTCCTCTAATTCGAGTTTTGGAGAGTGTTAGTCGAATTGACTAACATTGGTTGTAACGTATAAAAAATATGGTTGGTTATCCAGAGTTAAGGGAAAAATATAGAACTTTGGAAAAATTTGCAGTAAGTTGACTTATTCTTAATCTTAAAATTCAATACAATGCATGCAATAGGCTATATAATTGTTTTTAGTTATTGTTTAAAATTATATAAATTGAATGTGTGGTCTTCAAGGGCTCAGAAGTTATAGCTTAAAACATCAAGTGTTAATGAATTTTCAATACAAATTAAACTAGCGTTGATATTTATTGTGAAGATTCTATAATACATAGAGAGTTAATATTTTTTTACATAAATAATATAAAACCCTAAAAACTATTATAAAGTCTTGTTACAATTTTCCCCTGCTACGGAGATCTAAAGTGTTGAAAATGAGAGCGTTTTTTAATAAGTTCCTATTGGCCTAAACTTAATAATTCTAGAAAAAGTTGTGGAAAAGAAATAGCCCTTATTAATATGCACATTGATATTTTTTCCTACAAATTAGGACCAAAATATCTTGACACCGGCTGATAAGGACTACTTTTTTGATGTCTTCAAAAAGGATGCATTTAACCTTTGTAGAATAGAGCCAAACTAACACAGATTCACGCGCACCTTCTGTGAGACTGAAAGTACTAGGGCCATGATAGTATGGTTTTAGTAAAATATCATCTTAATATGAAGTGTACTGTTTGGTGAGATTGCGTGAAAACCGAAAATAAGTTCTATAAAAAGGCAGATGTAAGACGTCGGTCTGACAGACCAATGAGCGAGTATAGGATAGTAAACAACAAACAAAAAATGTATTTTGGAATATGGTTTTTTAAATTATTTACGTAAAAAACTTTTAGTCTCTCTGTATTATAGTATTTGCACAATAAATATTTTAAATTGAGTAATTTTATTTTTTTCCGTGTGCAATGTAATCTGCAGGTCTCTGTCGTGACCATAAACAAACAACGGCTGCCATGTTGTGCTGAGAGTTGCTCTCGGTGCTCATTAAAATTCGTTTATTTCAAAAAGGTTTTAACCCCCCAAAAACCTCCACTGCGTACGCACATGTTTTGTATACATTTGAAAGATTAACCTTAAAAAGTAAAAATGCTTTAAAAATTTCAAATTGATATCCATTACCTTTCTATAAAAATATGCTCATTAAAAAAACCGCTTAACCCGAATCACCCTACGTAAGTTTTTTGTAAATTTTCGAAATGACCTGTCACCAGCAAATATAGAACAGTTTAAACTAGAATCATCACACTTTAAATGATAATATTTGCGTTGCCATATGGCGACCACAGGGTGATTCGCGCTTAGCAAAAGTTATTTATTCAGAAATGAAAAACGAGGTACATTTTTTGTTAACTCAAGTGACTTTGAATTTAAAATGTCTTGGTGCTTTAAAAGCTTAACTGTGAAGGATCTTGTAAATTATCAGGTGCTATTCATCTCTTGTTATTGGAAATGTAATTGTTTTGACTTACAAAAAACTTTGAACATTTCTGAAATTAGTAAGTATTAATAAAAAGATTTTGCAATGAATTAAGATTGTATAATAAGTGGTAAAGTTTCTTTTTTATGGATTCATTTTCATTACTTTCAGGGCTATGATCACTTTACTTCTGTGAGTTTTGTAAATTTTGGTTTATTCTACAAGTAAGATTCTACGAGGGCGCTAGTTGGGTTTTGAAAAAATATCGAAAAATCTTAAATGTACCAAAAGATTTTATAAAAATAAGATAAAAGTATAAATGTAGAGGACTAAACAAATACATACTTGACTAGCTGAAGTATAATAAGAACAGGTTCTTTTACTATACAAAGTAATATATATAATTTAGATATAAGTATAACTGTTGAAATTAGTTTTAACTTTGAACGTAAGATCGTAACATAATAGGTATAATAAAATATGTATACAGTCAGGCCCGTAGAGAGCATAGTTCAGGCCTGGGGGTTACAATATACGCCCCCCCCCCCCCCCCGAAACACAAAAAAAATGCAATAAGAAAAGTATAGAGCAGGCTATTGTGAAGTCTATGCGAAAATTATTATTAAATCCTTAGTTAATATTTATAGAACAAAGTGATATTTCTGTCATGCACCATATCCTATCTTTATCATAGGATTGGTCATCCACATATCCTATTATCGTTTATGTCCATTTTAGTTGTCACTATTCCTTGACAATTTTTTGTGTGACACTCCGAATAATTAAAATGTACCGATGATTCGCATTATTATGACGATCTATTAATCTAATTTTTTAATTATGTTTAGTCATTGTAAAAATCTGAATTTTAAGAGTTTAAGGAACTATTGATGTATTCATCGTTGCACAAATTTTAAATTTTACATATATGGTAAAATTGTTCATGAAATTTTTAAAAAGAATGGGTCAATTTGACACATAAGCACCCTTTGAGGTAAGTTTGGAATTTTTGAAAGTTATCGGAATTTTTTTTTCAACAAAAATGTACACTTGACTTTTACACTGAAACAGATATAAAGATATTTTAAACAGATATAAAAAATAATTAAAGATTTTTTTTTTAACAAGTAGCGTCATATTGACACAAAAATCTAAATAACTAGGAGAGGTAATTTTAGGCAATCTATCTTAACTTTCTTCTCTACTCCATAGTATCTGCAATTTGCTTAAACTTTTTCAAAGGTTATTTTTTATTTCTTTTATATCTTTTTTCTCCTTTTCTTTTCCTCTT
This sequence comes from Dichetophora obliterata, assembly GCA_963920525.1. NCBI lineage: Eukaryota > Metazoa > Arthropoda > Insecta > Diptera > Sciomyzidae > Dichetophora > Dichetophora obliterata. The sequence goes on along the minus strand of OY986435.1, from coordinate 145,858,475 downwards.
TATTAATGTATTTACTCTTGTTTAATCAAAAGTATTGTTAAATGTCTGTTATTAAATATTAAATCTTAAGCCCGGTTGTTATAATGTTAATCTAATTTAATCTAATTAAATTCTTATTTAACTAAACTAAATGATTTTTGTACTATAAAAGAACATAGTTCTAAGTGTACTGATGTTAGCTTTTTTAATTTTATAAATAAAAAAATAAAAATAAAAAAAATTCAGATGAAAGGATTGCAGGAACTTGTAACCTGCAAGAACTGAATCATGTTAGAATCAAAATAATTGGAAAGTAAGCTATCAACATTATCAAATTTTTAAAATTATATACATAAATATTTTCATTTTATGTACATAAGTAAGTGCAATTATTCAAACGATCATAAATATTGAAGTATAAAAAAAAACTTAATAGCATCCAGAATATTATTGGACATCTTCAATAATATTCTGGAAGAAAAAATAATGTTGTTGTGTTTACAGTGTTAAAAAAAATTCTTAGTCCCCTGAATAAGAAGAAAATACATCCTCGACATGTCGGGAAAATTAAATATTATGAAAGTTTTTAAATTTAACAAAAATTTAAATACATCAAATTGACCAAAGAAGTCCAAGCAAAATAAAATAGCACAATCTTCATAGAAGTTAAGATAAAACCAAACTTGTACTGTTTCGAAATTAAATTTATGCCGATATTTTTGTAGCATAAATTTAGGAAAAAATTACCTCTTTGTAAACGAAAAGTCGTTTTGTATGTAATGAATTTATTTTATTTTGCGAGTACTTCCTTGTCCGCACAGCAAGAGTAATACAACTCTTGTCGATTTTCACATCGAATATCTCGATTTTTAAAGTATCTTAAAATAAACTATTAACTGGGTTCTTTTTCTCGTACATTTCCGATTTTTTTTACTTAAAGTGCGTTCTGTTTAGTAATGATTTTTGTCATATTCACTCTCAATATTACATATCCAGCAGAAATTAAGACCTTAATTAAACTTTAAGCTGACGTCAATAATGAAACATGCAAGACTTTTATTTTCAACCCAAAACAAAAACGTTTATTTTTAATAAGGTGTAGAAGATCAACAAGAAATAAGAGAAATTTTGGAATTAATTTTTTTAAAAGTTAAATCAGTAAATAAATAAATAAATATACAGTGTGAACCAGAATAACTGTCACTGTTTTTTGGTTTGCTCCCTACCTTAAGAAGTTCAATTTAAAAACTTTTTAAGTTGGCCAAGCTTTTTGAAAAACAGACAATAATTAAACATTTCCAGAGCTTAGCCATTTTTAAATCAGTATCGCAATGGAAGCTAAACGGGAGCTAGTTGTAAACTTGTATTTAAAAAAATTAAAAATGTGCGAGATTATTAAGAAGCTTAAACCGCTCGATATCGGGAAGAGATTTATTTATAGAACTGTAAAACGGTTTAATGAAACGGGAAGTTGTAAAATTGCAAAGAAATCTGGGTGCAAACGAACTGTGAGAACAAAAGCGACCATTAAATGCGTCAGAGAAAGAATAAGACGAAATCCAGCTCAATCGGGTCGATCTATGGCAAAGGGCATGCAGATATCCCAGTCATCAATACAGCGGATATTGAAAAATGATCTTGGGCTCACAGCTTATAAGAAGCAGCGCGTGCATGGCCTTACTGACACGAAAAAAAAATTGCGAGTTGAAAAAAGCAGAGAGCTTTTGCGTTGGCATGAAGGAGATGAAATTTTATTTTCTGATGAAAAAATGTTTCTACTACAAGATAGCCACAATCAACAAAATAATCGCGAGTATGCAGTAAGTCTCGCAGATGCTCCCAGAGATAAATTGGCCGTGGAGCGTTACCAGAATGTGTCGAAAGTAATGGTATGGGGAGCAATATCAACAAAAGGCAAGTTACCACTACTTTTCATAGATCGAGGGGTCAAAATTGATACAAACTATTACATCGAGCACGTTTTGGAAGGCCATTTAAAACCTCATGCCCAGGACTTATATGGCGATGAATATTTTGGTTTCCAGCAAGATTCTGCGCCTTCACATAAGGCAAAACGCACTCAAGACTGGTGTCAGCAAAATGTACCCGATTTTATATCAGCCAAAGAATGGCCAGCTGCGTCGCCAGATCTTAACCCTCTCGACTTCTGTGTATGGGGCTATATGTTGAGCAAAATTGGCAACACAAAAGGTCTTAACATTGATAATTTCAAAGCACGGCTGATAGACATTTGGAATGAAATGGATCAAGACATGGTGCGTGCCGCTTGCAAATCATTCTTCAAAGAGAAAGGAGAAAGATTTGAATTAACGGCCTGATTCCCTTAACTTTGTAATATTTTTTTAGCAAATAAAAAGAAATTATGAAATTTCATTGACTTCTTTAGTATTTATGGCGCATTATTTTAGTGACACTTATTCTGGTTCACACTGTAAAGGGAGGTTTTAAGCAAACAATTTTTTGAAAATTTACTTTTTTAATTGATTATTGTTGTACAACTATTCAGAAATATACAAAAAAAAAAAATTTTAAATTTATGAATTAATTAAATAGAACAGATTCTTTTTAAGCCCCATGAGTCAGAGTATAACCTCTTCGGGTAAAATGGTCACATACGTGGTGTTGTGACTCACAACGAGGTATTTCCCAAAATATTGTCTTTCTACCAGTGGCCCAGTGTTGGCAATGAAAGTTGATCCACCGCAACAACTAAGCGAGCGATCAACCAACATTCATTGCATTGCGGCATTTTTATATGAATCCAATGCCAAGGCCAGTAAAGTAAACAAACCGAGTCAAGTAAAATAAAAGTAAGACAATAAAATGAACACTGTTCTACCGCAACAACAACTGGGCGATCAATTTTCATTTTATTTAAAGACAATAAAATGAAGCCAATAATTTACTTCTGTGCGGCCAGCGTCAAATGCTGACCATGCAAAAACCAAAGGTAAATTAATTTTAATATTTTATTGTTGTATTTAACATACCCACAGTTTGGCTAAGCGAATAACGCAAAACAAGTATAATTTAAATAAGAATTTAACTTTGGAATATGACCCAATTACACATGTCATACATGTATGTATGTTTGTTCGGCCCAAGTTGGCATCATTAAATAAGTATGTACGAATATGTTTTATAATAAGAACTTAATAATGAAGTTAATTTAAGCCAAAGGCGGAAGATAAAATTACGCAACCGCTGATTAATCAATAAGTAGAATTAAGTATGTAATAAGTTTGTAAAAATAAAGAAGAAGAAGTGCTGCCAGATATGTTATAAATATCTGGTCCCCGCTAAAATAAAAGAGGATTGATATGAAAAACCAAAACACTTGCAGTCATTTTTACTGAAAAAGGCCAGATTTTCAATTCGGAGGACACCCCCACAAGTGAATATAAATAAAAACCTCCACGCCTGAATGCACCTGAGGGTGACGGCGAAAGAGGTATTTTTGAGAGTGGACAAAATATTTTGTATTAAAATATTTTATTATTTGTCGGTATTTCATTCAAATATTGGTGCAATGGATAGAGAAAATACTCTCCCTCATAAGCTTTCTTTTAATTTCTCAAATATGTCGCGTAAGAAGGCTCCTCTGTATGGTAAGTAAAAAAGTGTTGATAGTTAATGAATTTATTGTAAAAAAAGTACAATATATCCACATATCTGCACATTTAAAAACTATTACTTTCAAAAAAGTTGTCGCGTAAGAAGGCTCCTCTGTCTAGAAATTAAAAAAATGTTAATAAATAAAGAAATTATTTTAAAAAAGTACAATATGTCCATTAGACCAACCATGTGAGCGAAGGTGTTATTTTCTTCGCTGCCTGCGCATTTTCGTAGAGAACTAGACTAAAAAATAAGACCTGCAAAAAAAACTGGGTGCGTCTAGTGGTAAAATGAAAGTCGCATTTGACTTAAGCTATCAAAAACACACATTAAAAACATTCAAAATATTTTTGATCTGTAACTCTTTTAAAAATTGCTTAAAGTAGTTCCTGATTGGGACTTTAAATTCAAAAATAACCTAGCCAATAACAACAGTGTATAAACTTTTGACCAACTTGTATTTTTTGTGGTAAAGTCAACGTTTAAAGACAAGATTTTTGAAATTTTTTGAGCACCTTTTTTACAAAAACGTTTGCCATTATGATTTTCGTACGGATAAAGTGATGTGCTTTATTTCATAATAGAGATAATTAGGTAAAGTTTAAATAAAATTTTTTTTATTAGATTGATTTTACCACAAATAATACAAGTTGGTCAAAAGTTTATACACTGTTGTTATTGGCTTTATTCTTAAATTTAAAGTCCCAATCAGGAACTACTTTAAACACTTTTTAAAAGAGTTACGAAGTCAAATGCGACTGGCATTTTACTACTAGATGCACCCAATTTTTTTTTTTTTTTTTTTGCAGATCTTATTTTTTAGTCTAGTTCTCTACGAAAATGCGCAGGGAGCGAAGAAAATAACACTTTTGCACATTCCATATATTTCATGGGTGCTCTAATGTCCATAAATGATCACTTCTAAAAACTATTACTTTCATAAAATTTTAATTTTTTTTTGCAGAAATGTCTTTAGCCCTATTTAGTAAGAATAATACCTTAAAAAATATTTTTTCATTGTATTTCTTGGTGCGGGATTAAAGAGGTTAATTAACCAGAGTAACTATTACGCGTTTTTCTCGAAACATACTCTAACGGGCCACACTCCTGCAAACAAAAAAATTTACCGATTTATATATATATTTTTTTTTAATCTGTTTGTATTTTAATTTTACACATCTTTTACCAAAATTAGCGTCTTTAAAAAATTTGTCTTGTTTTAACACGCAATAATATGGTAAAAAAATGTAATGTTTTTGATTCCTTTTTCCACGCTTCAAATTTTCTAAATTTTCAATATTTCCTTTTGATTTTGGTTAATGATGTGTATTGAGGGGTTTGATTTCGAATGCATTTTATTATGCAATAAAATTATATTTTTATTTATACTTCCTCACTTTGTTAATATTCACAGAGCAATAATTTCGTTTAAAATTTTGCAAAATAGAGTATGAAACCGAAAAATTTTTTTCTGACATTAGATTTCCAAAAAACGAACCGTTATAGGGGCTCCAGTAAAACAAATGTTGAAAAATTACGAAAAAGTGAAAATTCTGGCGAGTTCGTTTTATTTCACAGGAAAAAAATATACCCCTAGTATCCTTTTTTGTCTCTCACAGGTTAAAATTTTGCAAACATAATTTCATCAAATCGGCTTACCCTAACGTACATAACATAACAGAACATAACATAACATAACATAACATAACATAACATAACATAACATAACATAACATAACATAACATAACATAACATAACATAACATAACATAACATAACATAACATAACATAACATAACATAACATAACATAACATAACATAACATAACATAACATAACATAACATAACATAACATAACATAACATAACATAACATAACATAACATAACATAACATAACATAACATAACATAACATAACATAACATAACATAACATAACATAACATAACATAACATAACATAACATAACATAACATAACATAACATAACATAACATAACATAACATAACATAACATAACATAACATAACATAACATAACATAACATAACATAACATAACATAACATAACATAACATAACATAACATAACATAACATAACATAACATAACATAACATAACATAACATAACATAACATAACATAACATAACATAACATAACATAACATAACATAACATAACATAACATAACATAACATAACATAACATAACATAACATAACATAACATAACATAACATAACATAACATAACATAACATAACATAACATAACATAACATAACATAACATAACATAACATAACATAACATAACATAACATAACATAACATAACATAACATAACATAACATAACATAACATAACATAACATAACATAACATAACATAACATAACATAACATAACATAACAAAACATAACATAACATAACATAACATAACATAACATAACATAACATAACATAACATAACATAACAAAACATAACATAACATAACATAACATAACATAACATAACATAACATAACATAACATAAAATAACATAACATAACATAACATAACATAACATAACATAACATAACATAACATAACATAACATAACATAACATAACATAACATAACATAACATAACATAACATAACATAACATAACATAACATAACATAACATAACATAACATAACATAACATAACATAACATAACATAACATAACATAACATAACATAACATAACATAACATAACATAACATAACATAACATAACATAACATAACATAACATAACATAACATAACATAACAACTTTTGTCCAGATATGCGCTGAAAAACGACCATTCAGTGTTCAGTATATAAAAAAGGTATCCATGTAAACCAAAAATTGTGTTACTTACAGTGCTTTTAAGTTTGCATTTCAACTAAAAATTGAAATGAGCACGTGAACATTTTCGTGCAATTATTTTTAACAACTCTCGACGTGAATTATGTCAACCAGAGTGGTTCGAAAAGCTTAGTTCGACTTTAAACGATAAAGCTCCATCAAAAACCTCGATATATCGGTAGTACACAGAATTCAAGCGGGGCCACACTGCGCAAATAATGACGTCGTGCGCGAACTGATAATGCTTTTAGTTGTGAAAAGGACTTGTTCACGTTGGATTCTACATAATTTGACAATCACTAAGTGTCAGTTGGTGCAAACGCTCAAGATATACAATAGAGGTGCCTCAAAAGACGTTTATAAGATCGTGACTGGTAAGGAATCATGGACATATGCTTATGAGCCTAAAAATACAACACCAGTCAACTGTGTGGTTCTTTCAAAATCCAACAAAATCCAGTTGTTCGAGTTCGTAGCACTCTGAAGCAAATTTTCGCCTGTTTTTTCCAGAACACTGGTAATGTGGAAACCAGTGGTAATGTTAAAACAAAAAACATTTAAGTGCTCCAAGAAATAGGCCATTGGCCCCATTCAGCCGAAAATTTACTACCTAGCTGTTCCACAACTTTCGGGCTGAATGGTATGTATCATAATGTGCTCAAACAACATGTTCCCCGATCGGTCGCCATCTTAGGTATCGAAAAAACTGTATGATACTTTGGTTGAGCTGCTTATGCTCTTTTCATTTTGACAGCTAAAAAAACATGGCTGCAAATTGTTAACTGTTGCTGAAGTTGTGCTGTAAAGTGAAAATAGATAATTATTAATTATTAGAAGATTATTCTTCAATAAAGCTGTTAATTTATGATTTCTTATGTGAAACGAATGCACAATAATATAAACAAATTTTAGATGTTTAAAAAAACAACGAATGGCGAACAGCTGTTTGCCGTTTGACGTTTCGCAAAAAAACCCATTCAGCAGAAAGTATCACTTTATGCTACTTCGCTACCTGAGCACTTTTTCGACTGGAATGCGGCCATTGATGAAATTAATTTACTAGTTGATTGTTTGAAGCAGTCGTAGGTTTTTATGATATGGTTGATATTTTTATAATTTATTGATAATTATCTGTTCATCAAGAGTTTTATATGTATTTGTTAGCAATGTGTTACATGATATCTCGGTTGCAGCAGTTTTCACTAAATCATTCACTCTTTGTACGTTTTTTTTTTTGCCATATGTATCTACTTTTAAGCCACAAAATAACACTTTTATATTTAAATCAGCTAATTATCGTGCTATTGGTTCTATTAATTTTCCCTCTCAACATTTCTTCTGAATACACCTACACTATATCTGCCACCCTTGTGGGGGTTACCATAAAAAACACAAAAAAAAAATAGAAACAAAAATGTCTATTATAGTTCATATCAAAAAAATATATGACCCTCAGGAGTTGTAAGTGTATGATACGATCCCATTAATTAAACTTTAACTGCCACCCTTCTGGGGGTCTCCATACAAAAAACACATAAAAAATAAAATATTATTGCTGGTGTAAACAAAAACCTGACGAATGAGGAATTCACAAAGATTTCAAATTTTTTTTAATGCAGTTGAAAACTTTTACTCTCAATAAATTTTTCGGCATGTTCATATTTAATTTATGAAATATTTTCTTTTCCTAGCCAACACCTGGTTCTGACAAATAAGACATACTTCAATAAATTTCACAGTCAAAAGTGTGGTGTGTTCACAAAAACCTAACTGCATAACTACAAGTCCTCAACTGCACTAGCAAGTGCACTGTATTGTGAATACCCCTATTTTGTTATATATATGTAGCACAGATGCAGTGATTGAGCTTACTCATCGTGGTGTGCGTTGGATAACAGCAAAGAACTTACTATTTTTTTTTTCAAAGTAAAATTCAATCTTTTATTTATAATATTATTATGTATTTATACTGTATTATTTATAATATAGTAATTTATGCATTAATTTTAATAGAATATAAAATTAAATTATATTTATATCATATTAAATTCATCAAAATCGTTATTATATTACTTTAAGAGCAAACATGTTTAAAACAGTCACACCAATTATAAACTCCTACGGCTATATAATGCTATTTACTCGGATTTTTTAACTAATTTTGTAAACATTATACGCACACTACACCGGTTGACAAACGCTTTTACACATAAGAAAATCTAATATATTTTAAAAATCGTGTAAAAATCTTTCTCGTATCATGTCCGAAATATTTAAAAATTTTATTTAATTATTTTTCATGAAATACATATCAGAAATTTTTTGCCAAAGCAAATATTCTTAATAGTTTAATAAAATCGCATTAATTACTGTTGAACCTCCAGGTTTTCAACTTTTAAAATAAGAATACAAAAATTTCCTAATATTGCACAATATTTTTTTTGTTAAAAAACTAAACAATCAAACTAAATTTTAGGCCATTATTTAACTTTAACACTTAAACCAATTTCGAGCGGACTGAAATTTTTCAGATTTGGATTTGGAGGTAAAAATCCATATCATTCGAAAAATTAAAAATTTGAGATGTCGCTAAATTCCGAAATTTTCCCCGCATGCTAAGGGTACTTTTTTTTTGTTTTTAAGTGCATCCTCTTTTCGATGGGTGGTATAATAAAGAAGTCCTTTTCAGCCAGTGTCAAGATCTTTTGGTCCCAATTTATCGGAAACCAAAAAATCAAAGTGCATTTTAATAAGGGTACTTGTAACTGCAACCTTTTCTAGAATTACTAAGTTTTGTCCAATAGGAAAAATTAAGAGCGACTTTTTTAAAAATAATGTTTTTTAAACGCTTCTGATTTCCGTAGCGGTGGAAAATTGTAACCAAACCTTATTATAGTAGTTAAAGTTGTCGTTATCTTATTAACATGCACTTTGATTTTTTTGTTTCCAATAGATTGGGATGAAAATATCTTGACACCGGCTGGAAAGGTCTATTTTTTTATTCCACCTAGCGATGAGAAGATGCGTTTAAAAACAAACAGAAAATGTACTTTGAAAATTTTAATTTATATTATTTATTTATTTATTTATTGGCCAAACAAGGCAATGCAATTTACTTATTCTAACTTATTCTAACAGGTTTTGTTTACTTATGCTAAGATTACTAAGTTTTTTGCTTTTCTTCTCCCCTTTCCTTGTTTTATTTCATTTTTTATTTGGTGCTCTTAGTGGGCATACTCCGCCCACCGGATTGACATGATTTCAAAAACCATGTCAAAAATAAGAGAAGAGGAGGGAAAACAAGAGAGACTATATACACACTTAAGATACGATGTATATATATTATTCTTAAAGACTATAAGGACAAAAGGACGTAAATGGGAGATTTGGAGAGGGATGTGAAAGAATTTTGATTTATTAAACAAACCAATAAATGCTTATACATATAAATCCATACATGTATATAGTTTATCTGAGGCCTGGGTTAATTCTGATTACTGAGTGATTTATATAGGGTTTGCTTGAAAGAAGATTTGGACATAGAAGGTGAGTAGTATATAGAGATATTATTAAATTCTCTGCAACAACGATTGATGGGTTCATTATTTGCATATGTAGTTTGGTGCTGATATTCAGTTAACAATCGAGTATGCCTAGTGCGCCTAATTGGATCGTTAAAGGAAATCATATTAGAAATATATTCGCTGTGAATAGCACCATTAACCCTTTCGGAGTTTTATTTTGAAAACCGTGATATTTTTCGTGGAAGTTTTTGCATATTCTAACAGATATGTCAAAAAAAATATGTTCTGCATACTCAGAAATCCTGAAATCGCCCTTTTATCCTGGGACATATAATCCCAATAAGCATTTTTCGTGGGACATATGATCCCAATAATAATAAAAAAATAACCAAAGTATTACAATATTAGTACATTTCAATGGAAATTCATTTTTATTTGTTTTATTTATTGTTTTATATTATTGTAGTAATATAATTAGGAATTTAATTTGTGGAACGGTCCAAAACAGTGGTAGCACAAAGCGTTGTTACAGCCTGAGCATATCATCTTTGTGCGCTTCTCGATACCAAGTGAAGTACAGCGAACGCAGCGACAACGTTTTTCTTGTTCCACTGGCAAGTGATCTCCAACATTGAGACTATCAGTTTTTGGACGCTTGGGTGTTCTTCCCCCCTGGCGACGTGGCATTTTCTCTCGTCTTTTAATTCCTTCGGAAATCATGCCTTCAGCAAGAGGGACCAGGAAATCTTTCAACGATATTTTTTGTTTCTTATATTCGATATACACAATCCACGAATTTACCACGCAAACCATTAGTAGTTTGTAGAAAACTTTCTTCCACCATTTTTGAGACTTGCGGTTAAAGTCATAAACGACCGTTTTCTGGTCGGCTAAGTTGACTCCTCCCATATAAATGTTATAGTCGCTGATACACTTAAGTCGCTGATACGCTTAGGACACTTGATTTTCTTCTTTGATCCGTCTTTTTGCTTTCTTTCAATGTCTACAAGCGATGGCGCATGGCAATTGGAAACTAAAAGAACTTCTTTCGAATCCATCCATCGAGCAGCCAGAATACCACTAGATTTAGTTTGAAGTTGGCTTTCTCCTCTCTTCAACTTTCCGATAAATTTAGGTGTATTCTTTCTGTTTTGCATGTATGTTCCAAGTGCGGGAAATGCAATGGTTTCCAATAAATTTATTGAAGTAAAGAAGCGGTCAAAGGACAAACATACATTTTTCTCACGAATAGAAGAAACCAATTTTGATACGACCCTCTCTCCAAGAGTGCTGATGTTGGACTGCACAGCATTTTCTTCCTTTCCAGTAAAAACATTCAAATCGTAACTGTATCCTGTCTTCGAGTCACATCGCATCCAAACTTTTATTCCACGTTTTATTGGTTTCATGGGCATATATTGCTTCATACTTGATCTGCCTTTGAATTTTACCATACATTCGTCAATAGACTGGAAACAACTCTCACTGCGAGCAGCAGCAAATGTGTATTTTAGACAGTTCACAACATCGGAGATGTAATAGTCTTTGCCAACGTTAGTGGGCTTTTCACAATCATTAAAATATAGCTTTGATGCCAGTAATAAAAAGCGATCTCGTGACATACAGTTTTTTATAACTGAATTACCCATTGATGGATTTTTGCTCCAATAGTCCTTCAGAGATGGCACCTTGTTATAATGCATAATCAATGAAACTCCCAGAAATACAAGGATTTCATTCGGATCGGTTAAGTTTCGCTTTGACTGCGCACGATGGTTCAAAGTTATTAGACGCTGATTAGTGCATTCAGCAATTCGAATGCACAAACTGTAGGGAAATATCTTGGAAAACACCTTATACTCGTTGCACTCATCAGTGAGATGCAATCTCGTTCAGTAGGGAATTCGTATTTTGGATTGAAATCCTGACGGCCATCGGCGGTAAAATTTACCCACTGGACAACTGGCTGTGACTCGTCATCTTTTTCGTCGTGTTCACAGGGCACATTGGGATTATCGTCAGCTTCGGCAGATTCGGTGTCATCGGAGTTCTCAGTCAAATATTCACTTCCAGAATCATCAAAATCAACATCAGAATCCGACTCTTCGCATACAATACGTACAAGTTCCTCAAGGGTTTGCTTCTTTTTTGCCATCTAAAATGTGTACTGGGACAATTAATCCCACAAAAAAAACGTATTGGGACTATATATCCCACGTAAAAAACGTAGTGGGACTATATATCCCAATTTTACGAAATCAGCTATAACTTACCTTTTATTGTCATAAAACACCACCAACCAAGTAAGTTTAAAAAACAAACACTTTTTTATACAAAACAATACAATACTATGAAATTAATATTCTTTAGCAACAGCTTCCAGCTAATTATCGATCACAACTGCTCAAATTTCACCGATGTTGTGAAATTCATTGTCAGCTGGTGTGAGTACGCTGACATGTACCGTTATGTTTTTGTTTACATTTCATAATGGACACTTAAATCTGTTTTCGGGACTATTTACATAAGCAATTGCGTTGAAAATAGAGAAAATACGGAAGTTTAACTATTGGTGGGACGTATAGTCCCAGTAGTCCCGAAAGGGTTAATTACATCAAATGTGAAGCATGAGCCCAATAACGATCTTCTTGTTTATGGTGGCATCAAATTTAAAAGGCTGAGTCTATGTTTATATGATGGAAGGCTACAATAATCATGGGGGTTGTACATATTCTCTAAGCGCGTATAGTAAGAACTGCTTTTGAATACACTCAATTCTTTCTCTATGGGAATCGAAAGATGGATTCCAAATTATGCATGCATATTCAAGTATTGGGCGCACTAATGCACGGTACAAGGATGTAGTGACCCATATATTCTTGAATTCATTTGCACGTCTTTTTATAAAACCGAGCTGTTTGCTGGCCCTGGACACAATTTTATCATAGTGCAGATTAAAGCGCATCTTGCAATCTAAGACAACTCCAAGATCCACTATATGGTTGACCCTTTTTAGTTCGGTACTATTGAGGTGGTAGGTATGTAATGTTACGTTGTTTTTACGAGAAAAGCTAATAACATTGCATTTATTGACATTAAGATGTAGTTTATTTTGAAAACACTATTGCTCAAGAGGCAACAATTTTGATTGCAAAAAATTTACATCTGCATCTGATTGAATTGCATAGTACATTTTTAAATCATCTGCATACATAAGATAAGGGATATCGTTAAGAACTTCTGACAGATCGGATATGAATATGTTGAAAAGAAGAGGACCAAGATGACTACCTTGCGGAACTCCCGAGGAGACTGCAATTTTTTCGATAGAGCTCCCTGGAATTTAACAAACTGGGATCTGCCGTTTAAATATGATTTTAGCCAACTTAGAATGGACCCCGCAACACTAAATTTTTCTAACTTATATATAAGAATGTTGTGATCAACTCGATCAAAAGCTTTACTGAAATCAGTATAAACAGCATCTATTTGATGCCCTTTTTCCATTTTGACTAAAACATCTGATACCATAATCATGAGATTAGTGGTGGTAGATCGCCCTTTTCGGAACCCGTGTTGCTGCTCATTTAGACGTGGGTTAATGAAACTTGTTGGCTTTTCACAAATAAGTTTTTCAAAAAGTTTTGGAATGGCTGACAAGATTACTATGCCTCTATAATTTTCAACTGATCTTTTATCACCATTCTTGTAAATTGGCATAAGATGGGATGATTTCCAATATGAAGGAAATGTTCCACAAACCAGTGATTCGTTAAAGATTATGTGTAATGGCAATAGCAGTTGGTCTAAAAATCGCACCAAAAAGCTTGTAGGTATTAAGTCTGGTCCTGGTCCCTTCAATATATCCAGTTCTTTTATTGCATTAGAAATCTCTTCCTGGGTTAAATATAAACTATCAACTATAATAGTTGAGCTAGGAGAAGATTCAGATAAGGTGGTAGGAAGACAAAAGACCTCCTTAAAGTGATCGGCATACTTGCTTATTTCAAGAGAATTGGACGAAGTGACATTACCTTTAAACATAGACGATGTATAGCCGCTAGATTTGCGCTTCATGTTAACAAAGTCAAAGAATTTTCTCGGCTCTTGGACAATTTTTTCTCCGATGATGTTCATGTACAACTTGTACGCTTCTTCTGACTTGATAGAGAACTCTCTTGATAGCTCGTCATATCTAAGCTTCAGTTCATCGCTTATATTATCAGTGTTTTTGAGAAGTTTGTAGATTTTATTTCTTTGATTCCTCAAAAATCTGAGATTGTTGTCTAGCCATGGTTCTGAGAGCTTATTCTTTTTCTTTATTATTGGCACATAACTTTCGATAGCGGTAAAAATATGCTGATAAAATATAGATACAGCACTGTCTAAATCTAAGTTGAATAGAATATGATTCCAATTTAGAGAACTAAGATAACATTTTATTCTTTCATAATCGGCGTTGAGGTAATCGTACGAAATGGTGTCATTATAAGACTGGGTAAAGTTGATGTCATTAGAAGAGAAAACAACTTTTAAGGCTGTATGATGAACAGTGTTGGTTAATAAATTTTCTGCTCCCATGCATGGACTAACCTTCACTTCTTCATACGAGTTAGTAAAAATTAGGTCCAACCATCTGCCATTTTGATTTTATACAGAAGAGACTTGCTGCAAGTCACTGCCATAAAAGGTGCTAAGTAAGTTGAAGTCTAAGGCATTAGAAAGATTTACAGGAAGAAGAAAGTTGTCTTTTTCGTCGGTGACAAAAGATATATTTGTGCGATTGAAGTCACCAAGAATAACAACTTTTTCTTCCTCTTTTAGGGTGGAGTTAAAGGTGGTCAGTGTTTCACATAGCTCGTTGTATGTTGTTTCACTTGAGCCAGGAGCCGGGAATGTAAACGACACCTATGTACACATTGAGACTTTTACCTGAACAAACTCTAATAATTCGGTGATCGAACAGTTTATGGTTAGGTGTGTCTATTAGCTCACTTGAAAGGGAATTGTGAGATGCTACAAGGACACCACCTCCTCGAGAAAGACCTGTTGAGTAGTAGTCCCGATCCTTTCTGAAGACAGTCCAATTGCTATCAAGAATTTCCTCATTATTGAAGGTTTCATTTAGCCATGTCTCAGTGAATACTAGGACATTGAAGTGGCATGATTTAGCGTCAACATAAAGTTTGTTTTATTTGCTTCTCATGCCGCCACAGTTATGGTAGAATATATTTAAGAAAGAAGAGTTAGGAACAATAATATTGCTGTTGCTCTTTACGAGATTTTTGAAGAAGAGAAACATGTTTAGCTCTGACATGAGCGCCATAGGTTTCCAGATCCACCTTGACTTGATCAATCGCTACTCCGAGGTGCTCGTGAAAGCGGACAAATAAATTACGCAAGTCTTCAACACCGGTAGGAAGACCTTCTTGCTGAATTAATACTCTAAGATTAGTTTCGGTTTTGCCTTCAATGCATGTTGAATCAGGGGCTTTATACATATAAGCGAGATAGAGGCGAACATTGTTATAAACGTTGTTCTCCCTGAGGCGAGAAAGGGCATATCTGCTCTCAGTGCCTTGGCAAGAGTTTAGTGTCAATTTCACTTTTGGAGGAAGTAGGGGGTTTAAAAATGGCGTAGGACTACCAGGTTGATTACAAAGCTCATTTGAAACTGAAGATGGTTTTGGTAAACCACTTCCGGTTGTTGGTGAAGTATTAAGAGTATGAGAATGGATAAAATTTGGATATTTCTCACAATTGGTTTCATTATTGTTAAGATTAAATGAAACCCGTTTACGTATTTGATGAGTTGGCGGTTTAGATGCTAGATTGCTTCCAGTAATCATCTTATTATAAGATGAAGCTGTATTCTGGTTAACTATGGGAGAAAATATGGGGAAAATGCTAGTTTTCAGATTCCAATTAGAATCTGAATTATGGTGGGACTTAGGTTGCACAAACTTGTTTGATGAATAAGGTTTGGATTCAAGAACAAGTAGGTTTACATTTCTTTTATATAGAGGATTCTTAGAATTAAGATTAGAATTGGAATAAGAGTTTAACTTAGATTTAGAGTTACGACGGGAATTTATATACGGAAAAGAGTTAGAGCAAGAACTATAATTACTTTTAGATAATGAATTGTTGTTAATGTTAGGATTCCTTTCAGAAGATTCGATTCTTGAACTGCCAGAACTTTGTATAGATCTTGATGTCTTAGAATTTTTCCCAGGCTTATTCGTCCTTTCGGTTATTAACCATTCGCCGTGTCTCTCACCGCTGGTGTTCAGGAACATCCACGCATATTGACTTGGGATGTTTAGTTTGAAACTGCAGAATTTTTTTGCTTTATTGGATACTTTGAACAGTTTGTAATAGATATGCCACATTTATTACGAAAGTAAGTGCTCATCCAGGATATAGTTGTTTTAACTGATGGGCCCTTAATGAACAGAGTGGTCTTGTCAATTTCATTAGAATCATGTAGTTTCTTTATTCTATTATGCCATTGAGTTGAAGTCCATGACGTTCCAAACATATGGATTAAGTTGGAACGAGGGGCTGCAATTGGTGGTGAGTCGCAAGGTGAAGTGGCAGAGGGAGATCCAGGTTGTGAGTTATTGGTATTTTTGTTTTGTTTTGGAGAAATTGTTGATGAATGAAAAGAATGAGCTATTTACGTAAAAATTTTTAAGTCTCTATGTATTGTGGTCTTTTCACAATAAATATCAACGCAAGTTGAATTCGTTGAAAAAGTTTATACGCCTTAACTTCTGTACCCTCAAAGAACACATTTTTATTTCTTATCTTTGGAAAGGTAATGGAACGTAAAAAAATGAAAATTTAAAAAAAATTATAGCGACTGTTATTGGCATGGTATTAAACTTTGAAATTAATAATGGGAAAAGTTACTGCTGTTTATGAATGCGATATGGTGAGTGGAATTCGTAATCTAAAAAATTCTGCAAAATCTGACATAGACGGGTTTTCTGATTGTTTTTTCAAAATTTGTTGTTCTTCCCTTTATAAGCTACTTCAAATAATTTTTAATAAATCCCTTAATACAGGAATATTTTTATCAGATTGGAAGGTGTCATCTATTTCACCTATTTTCAAGTCAGGAAATAAAAACAATATTGCCAATTACAGACCGATTTTGAAACTTACAACAGTTTCTAAACTTTTCCAACATATAGTCAAACAAAAAATATATTTTACAGTCAAATGCTTTATTTCACCATTTCAACACGGCTTTGTTCCATGTCGCTCGACAGTGACGAACCTTGCTTGTTTTTCGGAATATTGTATCTCCGCTTTTCATTCTGGGTGTCAAGTTGATTCAGCTTATATGGATTTTTCCAAAGCTTTTGACAAAGTTTTCCATTCGTTTTTAATCAATAAGTTGGCCAAGCTTGGTTTCCACTCTAAAGTCCTTATGTTGTTGACGTCATATCTAAACAACAGAAAAAGTTGCGTTGTTATTGAAAATTATAGTTCTTCATAGCGTCATCTGGTGTACCTCAGGGTAGCATTTTGGGTCCACTGTTATTTATATTATTCATTTATGATATCAGTTCTGTTCTTATGCATTCTAAATGCTTCCAATTTGCGAATGATCTAAAGATTTACCTCAAAATCATGGATTTATCTGATTCCTACTTACTGCAGTCTTATATTGACACAGTTCTCAAGTCAAGTCGACCTCATCGTACTTCTTATGTATTAGCTAACTCTCTATTGACATGCGTTAAGGAGGTTAAGGATCTTGGCATAATTTTTGATGGTAAATTTTCTTTTGTTTCCCACTTAAATTACATAATTCCAAAAGCATATGCGTTGTTAGCTTTCATGTGGCGAAATAGTTCAGATTTCTTAGGTGTGTATACTCTAAAATCTATCTTTATTTCTATTGTTCGCTCAAAGTTGGAATATGCTTCTTTCATATGGAGCCCTTTTTATGATATCCATACCTTACGGCTTGAACGTGTCCAACAGTCTTTCATTCGGTTTGCACTCAGAACTTTACACTTCGAGGATCCTATTCCCTCATATCAGGCGCGATGTTTACTTATTCATTTAAAGCCTCTTCAAAGTCGACGATGAATTTCATCACTATTATTTATCTATGATCTGGTATCGGGTAACATTAATTGCCCTGCATTGCTGGAATTAATTAATTTCAATGTTCCATCTAGATCGTTACGAAGATCCGATATTTTTTATTTAGAAACTTGTAGAACAAATAATGCTTTAAATTCTCCTGTACATAGAGCGTTATCAAATTTTAATGCTTTGCCGGATCATTGCAATATTGATTTTTCTGTGTCTAAATTCAAAATGAAAAGTTTATTAAATAGCCATTTTTAATGTATTTTTTTCCTTTCTTATATTTTTACTATTTTTATATTATATTATTATTCTGTAAGAACTTCATTGTTCATTAACTGAAATAAATAAATATATACAATTTTTTCAAAAGTGTTACATTTTTCCGTCAAAATAAAATTTTCTATGATACCCTATTTACGAAAATTCCATTTAAATTGACTGAGCTACGTTGTCTCAAAATAAACCCTATTGTGACATTAGCATGGCTATGGTAATGGATTTGGTTTTCTAAACAATAAACTAATCTAAGCACGAAATTTGAGCTAAATCGGAGATGGTCAGTGCAATTAATATTACACTTCAATGTGAAATGGGCGACATATTGAAAACAGTTTGTTCCTCCTTTGACGAAATATGTTTAACGCAAATTTTTTTTTATAGCATAGAGTTGTTCAAAAATTGCTTCAAACATTTTCTAAAATTTTATATGAAACATCATGCATAGATATTAACGGCATTGTGTTGAATTTGATAACGTGATGATTTTTTTCTGTGTATATATTAATTTTGACAAATATTTATTACCACATATTTGTAGGCACTGCTTTTATCAGACAAATTGTCCTGTTACGTTTTTATATCAATACGTTATATATCCATCAATAAATCGATTCTTGAAGACTGGTGCAACGTTGCCGGTTTCAGTCGCTTCAAGCGAACCCTCGTTTTCGTAGCTTCGAAAACTCAAAACATGAATGAGAAGTAACACTGGAGAAGAAAAGCTCAATGGGTTAGCACTATCCCGAATGCACTAGCCAGAAAAAATATATATTATTACTATACACTATATAGTATTAAAAAATTGGAATAAGTCTAAAAAAAAAATAAAAATCTCCTCCGAAATTTTTTCCTGGGTACGCGCCTGGGGTGGGCGCCGCTTAAGTATAAAATGGTTGTTTCAAATCGAGTTTCCTATTTACGTTTATGTCATAAAAAACTTTTGACTATAACAAATTCTAATGTAAAATCGTTTGCTTAATATGATATAAAATTTTTAAAAAATTAGTCCTTGATCCAAAATTGGCCCACTGTATTAAATTTCCTAATTTTTTCTTTCGCTTTTGAATTAGACACTTTGCTCTTGCCTAGATCGCTGCAAATTTCTTAAAATTAAATGCTTCAGGATTGTTTGTCATTTTATTAAATATAGGAGAAATTTTTAAAAAAAAATCAAATGAAAACATATTTATGACAGAAAAACGAGCCGACTTTTGGGAAAACATTAATTTTTTTATAAAATGTACTATCATTTTTACCATTTTTATAAAATGGGATATCATTCCTTAATAATCGTCAATTTCTCGTATTAATAACTTCGTAATTTCTTTCATTATATTCGTAGTATTTACTAAAAACTTCATTCATAGGTTGACCGTACTCATTATTCGTAGAAGGTACAAAGTTTTAGTTGAGTTTAAAAAATTTACAACTGAAATCGCTCAGACTGGTTTGTCGAACAATTACCGAATATAAGGAAATGTGTGATTGCAAGGAGGCCGTAGCTTACTGGAAGAGTACTTGGCCTATAAGTTAAAGAACCACGGTTCAAACCCCAGCTAAACAGAAGGTTTTTTTCTTAACTAGGTATTAGGATCATTTGTAAATGTATTTGTACAATATACATTTGTTTTTGCACGAATATGAATCAAATATTCGAAATGTGTACCAAACTAGCGATTTTCATTCGTAATTTTCAGTCATTAAAAAAATTCGTAGAAAATATTTTTAAATTAAAGAATACGTATTGAAAAGTGTGTGAGAAACAAGGGTACATGAAATGGTATCGTAACTTATTAGGCCGTGTTCGTATTACGCATTATTGTCGCGATATTGACACCGCTAACAATATTTTTTTGCAATCGCGGCTGAAAAATACTGAATATTAAATAAATAAATGTATTTAAATGCATACAAAATCCATTATTTTTCAGCCGCTTTTGTGGGAAAAAAGTGGGAGCGTGTCGCAATCGAGACAAAAACGCGTAATATGAACACGCCTTATAGCAACACGTACGACATACTACTTAAAAATGAATGGTTTAGCACTGCTTTGTTTAAAATTAACCTTAACAAATGTATTTTTGTATTCTCTTCAAAATATACTAAATACATAATAAACATATCATCATATGAAATAATACAAACCGTAGGTTAGAAAAAATTCAAAATCGACTTTTTGACTGATTATGATACACCGTACCCAAATACATGTTTCACAAAATTTTACACTTCTACACATAGAGAAAAAAATCGTAAAACCAAAGAAAATACACTTTGCCACAAAAAATTTTACTGGTTAGAATGTGCGCAAAGGTAAAACAGCGTTACGGCAAAGGCACAAAGATTGTTAGACTCCCAAGAATAATATACTTTAAATCAAAAACTTAAATTTTTGTTGCAAAGGCGTACGTCTTAAAAAAGCATGGAAAAAAGTCTTAGAAGTAAAGAAAACTTGCTTTGGCACAAAGACTTCTATTCTTTACGGCAAAGATGCAGACCGTTAGATTCCCAAAAAAATACTTAAAACCAAGGATTTAAATGCTTGTCGTAAAGACGTACGTCTTAAAAACATGTTGCTGCATTGAATAGAAACACTTGCATTTTTCACGAAGAAATAAATAAAACAATTATATTTTCATTGCCCAAATAAGATAAATATGTTCTTACATTTTTTAAGCAATATTGAATTTAACTAATTTGGGCAATGAAAATGCAATTGTTCAATTTATTTTTTCACTAGATTTAAGCGTACCATCGAACACACTAAAACCGACCGAACAAATTGCCGAAATCTAAAACAAAGCGGCATGAGCGACAAAATGAACGAAGAAAAAAAAACAGAGCAACGCTTGTCTTCAACGGTTTTTTCTTCGTTCGTTTCGTCGCACGTGCCGCTTTGTGTTAGATTTCGTTAGTTTCTGCAGTCGGTTTTTGTTAAGTTCGGTGGTGAATGATGATGTACAGGCGCGTCGTGGTAGCTGCAGCAAATAATATGCGTATGCCAATAGGTCTGTTTCCGTACTCACACTGTGTGACTTGTGAGTCGCTATTTTCTGTTTCCGTACTTTTTGTGTAAGAAATGGGAGAAGAAGAACAAGCATAAAATCGCTCTCTCGAGCACAGAATGTGCACAGAGAGTGCTAGAACTCAATACTTCGAGTAAATTAAGAACAAGCATCAATAAGAAGAAGCATCAAGAAGAACAAGCAAATGTCAAATGTTTGTTTATGTTTTTCACAAATATTCACAAATTGTGCTGCTAAAAATAAATTTACAAAGTGCAGTTTCTTTTGATCTTCCAATTTTTAGTTATAAATAAATTATTTAAAGTAATTTTTTAACTTAAAACATAGCTTAAAAGATTTTATAGCTTAAAAAAATTAACTTCACAAACAATTTCAATTGGCGCTATTTACGTTTAACTCGTCTGCTGTCAGAATCAGCCGTTTTGTGCTCGAAACTTGCTAGAAACTGTTTCCGTACTTTTGTTAATATTCTGAAATTTTATTTTTACTCTCTCAGTTCGAGCTTACCAGAAGTTACACAAATCTTACACAGTGTAGAGTACGGAAACAGACCTAATTTCTGCGACAAAACGAACGAAGAAAAAAAAGTTTAAAACAAGCACTACAGATAAAGTATTGCGCATGTCCGCCATCTTTGCTGTGACGTGCAAGGTGCTCCTTGGTTGCAACGTAGTCACAATTTATTCATAAGGTATAAAGATTTTAAAATGCCTACATTTTTTTACGAAATCTTGTTTTACTGAAATGAAATAAATACTGTTATATAAAGCACATGTCCAAAATAAAGTATATGGCGCATAATCATAGTCGAAATAAAGTGCACTTTAAATTCAGTAAAGTGTACTTTTAAATAAAGTATACTTTAAGTCAATTATAATCTAGTTAGAGTATACTCTTACGCTTAAAGTACGCTTTAACTTTAAAACAAAGAAAAGCTGTTACTAAAGAAGTTAGCAATCTATTGAAAAGTAATTGTTGTGGTGAAGAAAGTGAAAACGTGTCATTTAGAGAGAATAGAAAGAGATTTCGACATATTAAACGACAATAGTTTGTTCAGACGTGCAAAAACATATAAAAAAAAATTGGACCCTTTTGAGCTAGAAGATGACGACTTTTACAGCCGATACAGGTTTGATAAAGTCACAGCTCAATTTTTAATTGATGTGTTAAGCATTGAAGAAGCGAGCAACAAACGAAGTCTTCCAGTGCCGGTAAGCATCCAAGTTCTGTGCACTTTGCGATTCCTTGGGAGAAATGTGCATCAGAGCGATATTGGTAAGTTAATAAATTTTTTAATAAATTTATGTATTCCTGAACGATCTTTGCATTTATCATCTAATGAGTAAACTTTGCAAAAATTAAAATATTAATATAATTTAGCTGATATAATATAATTTATAAATTAGATGATCTTCATGGATTATCGCAGGCTACTGTTGGAAGAATAATTAAAGATATTTCGAGACGCATCGCCTTATTGCTATCACATTTTATTCGCTTTCCAAATGGCGATGATATTACTGAAGTTAAAAATCAATTTTACAGTATTGCTGGATTCCCCACAGTAATTGGAGCTATCGACTGTACCCACGTACGCATAAAGTGTCCGGCAAAAAATGTTGGTATAGAAATGGCGGGTCATTACCTTAATAGGAAAGGATATTATTCTTTGAATGTACAGGTATACTTTTTCTTAATATACCTTTTGTATATGCAATAACTTTCCTCTTTATCAATCCACCAGATTGTGTGCGATGCAAATTGCAGAATTCTCGATATCGTTGCGAGATCCCGTGGTTCAAAACACGATGCTCGAATTTGGAACACCTGTCAACTGAAAACTCGCTTAGAAGTAAGCAAATCAGAACACAATGGGATCTTACTTGGCGACGCAGGCTATCCTAACTCAACAATTTTGTTAACTCCAGTTAGAAATCCTTCAACTCCTAAGGAGCAAAGGTAAATTAAAGTGTGTTTCAAATTATTTTTTTTCATTGAAAGCACTTTTACAAAAATTGCTTTAACTGTACCGTTAAGTCAGTGTATATCTTTTTAATCTTATTTTTTCCAAAATGTGTTTTTGTATTTTCTACAAAAAATTCTAGTCTCAAAAATAATTTATGTGTAATAACTACCCCAATGTCTCTTTCCAATCAAAACTTATGGTAAAAAATCTATTTTTGCATACCATTGACTATCTATAATAACAAAACTAGTTTTTGTATTAAAATTCTCTATCCTTTATGCCCACATTTCCTGAAGTAATTTTTTAATGTTTGCCGTTTTAGATATAACAGAAGCCATATTGCGACTCGAACCAAGATTGAATGCTTAAATGGGCAGCTTAAATCTAAGTTTCGATCAATACTTGAAAGGCTGAGAGTTGACCTGAACACAGCTAAAAATATAGTTGTAGCTGTAGCCGTACTCCACAATATTGCGAAAGAACGAAATTTTTCATGTAGGTGATTTTCCTATAAAATTATATGCTTTTTTAAATAAGATATTTTTGTTTTAGATTTAGACACTGATTCCACTACAAGCCGAACATTGAACAGCAGTGAGGTTATAGAAGTATCCTCATCGAATTCTGGAAGAGCGTACAGAAGCGCATTTATCAACACTTACTTTTGAATTACATTGGCACTTATCTAATTATAAAGAACACTGAATTTATTTGCTTATAAAAAAACAAGTATTTATTGCAAAACTTATTTATAAAAACAAAAACAAGTCTTTTCTATAGAAACTTAGCTAAAGTAAAGCAAGTCCAGTTTTTTTAATTTATTCTCATAACTGGAAAAAGCACGCACCAAGAAACTCTTCTAGAGTATATAAACTAATTAAAAAAGAAACAGTTATGTTTAAATTCAATCTTTTTGGTTTAAATTTCATTAAGGCACTATTTATATAAAAAAACAAAAAGTCTATTCTGAAGACATCTCAAAACTACACCATTTACAATTGTAATTCAGAAAAAAAACAATTTAAATTCAGAAAAGATATATTGAAATTCAAAATTTTTATTTGAAATTCAGAAAAAATTATTTGCAATTCATAAAACGTGAATTTCAATTGATCTTTCCTAGATTCCAAATATTTTTCTCTGAACTCCAAATGGAAACTTTGAACTTTAATTTATCTTCTTTATCTGAAGGCGAATAAGTTCACACTTTAAAACGTGTAGCTCATTTGACTGCTCTTGTTGCCTTTTTAGCAATTCAATTTCAGTCTTAAGTTGCTCCATCTTCATCAAATGAAGCTCGTCCGTTTGTGCTGATTCTTTTGAGATCTGTTGTTGCCTTTCCTTCATTACATCTGTTTTGGTTACGGATTTTTTAAGATTCCGCAATTTCTCCCGCAATCCTTCGCTGCGGATAGGCACGTTGAGCGGCGTACAAGCGGCAACCGCATCATGTGCTACATCATGTGGAACATAGTCAGATGGCGAGCATTCAACTGGGCTACTCGGAGCAATAATCGGCGTAGTTGCAACATTATCGCTGTCTATTAAAATGGTGTCCTCCTCAAAATCAAATTCTAACATGGACTGAATTTGAAGGTCTTCTTCGTCCAATGTTGGAATATTAATAACATTTCCTGTAGCTGTAGTCGCCTTCCTTACATCCGCCACTGCTCTTTTAGCACCCTGTTTCATCCTCATCCACTGCTGTTTCAACCGTGGTACGTCCCGATTATAGCCAGAGGCCAACAAGTCCACTCTAATGGCGTTCCAAGCACCTTTCTTTTTGCTGATAATTTTTAAGTCGTTAGTTTTACTCTCAACTATATTTATGTGAGCACGCATTAGCTCCCGCAAACATTCCTTTTCAGCAATGCTCCAGTTGTGTTCACGCCTTCTTACCTACGATTTATGTTGTATAAATTTAATAAATAGTTAATAAAATTGTGTATTTCTTATATTTACCGCTTCTGCCATATTTTCAAATTGTTTTTCTTCTAGCGATGTGTATTTGGAAAGTTGGGCAATCGATTTTTCTCTACAATAAACCACCAGAGTTGCCATTCTGATCTTAAGAAGTCACTACTACGTAGAAGCATGTACTAAACTGACTATGATATATTTTTAGTACTGTTTGTGAAAAAAATTTGCATATATTTTAGGGGTGCTTTTTCCCCTTTTACCGATTTACACAAAAAGCGGCTACGTTGCTTGATGTGCTTGACAGAATTTTGACTGTTTATTCGTTTTCATTTTGCTATCTTCGTCACTTTTCGACATTTTCTTTTGAATGTATTCATCAAGTGTCACATTTGAGGAGCACCAATGACGAGGTGCGCAGTAAATGTTGTTCGTTGCGCCGGGAATACTTTATCTGTAGTTCTTTGTATCATGGAAAACAAGCGTTGCTTTCTTGTTGATAAAATTAATAGAAACACTCGCATTTTTCACGTATAAATATATTAAAAAAATTACATTTTCATTGCCCAAACTACATCAATTCAATAATGCTTTATTTATTGCTATTAATGAAAATATAATTTTTTACTTAAATTTACTTTATCGTTACGGCGAAAATTTTATCTTTACGGCAAAGATAGTTTCTTTGATTTAGCTTCAAAGAATTTCAGTCTTTTGTATCGAAGATGCAGCACTTGCTTAGTTAAAAAATAAATCATTAGTGCAACGATTTTTTCTTTGTGGCAAAGATATGTTGGTTACAATTTAACAAGAACTTTTTTTCTTTGATTTTAAGGCGTTCATTTTTCTCGGTGTACAACTTAAAACGACGTTTTTATTCACAATGTCCCAAGTTTAAGTCCTAACTTATAATTTAGAAAGCATTTTGCTTCTCTCTTTAAATTTTTATATTTAAAATTTCGGTCTTTTTGATTTTATATGAAGATATATAAAAAAATTTTACTGCCTAAGGGGGTGCAAGCGCCCCTTTCCCCCTCCTGCGAGTGCCCATGTATATATCGCAGGAAAAATATTAAAACATAGAACTAAACACGTATTATCTTGTGACTAATGCACCTCTTTTATCAATACTTGCCAAAATTGTGGAAAAAAAACCTTAAAAGTTAGTTGCGCCATAAAATCCTATGGGGTGCTTTGCAATATGTTTTTAATTTATTTTTTTTACTGGATGAATATATGAAAATGGTATATATTTTAATAATTATAGTGTTAAATTCAATAAATAAGTTAACCGTTTTGAATCGAATAAAAAACTTTGTTTTCATAGGAGTTATTAAAAAAGAAAAAAGTGCGCCATATAACCTGGGTATACCCTAAAATAAAAAATAAAAATACAGGGTGACTACCCTATCCACCATATTGAATTTTAAAATTCTGACTTCGGATTCGAAATCAGCGGCACCCTAATACTGTTAAATAATGTTTAAAACTTTTAAAAATACATATTATTATGTTGCAACCCTATTATAAAAAATTACATAAATGTAAAATTCTGACAACGGACTCGGATTCAGCGACCCATTTTTATCTAGTATTCGCGTCAGCACAAAATTTGTAAAAATAAAAAAAAATTAGATGGCACCCCTATCCGCCATATTGAATTTTCAAATTCTGAATTCAGATTCGAAATCAGCGACCCTCTAACACTGTTAAATGATGTTTAAAATTCATAAAAATAAATTATACAAGGTGACAATACTGTTTAAAAATTTACCTAATCTCTCTTACAAGAATTCGCAAAAATACAAAAAAAAAAAAATAGGCCATCTAGAATTTTCAATTTGGACATCAATTCCAAAATCAGCTACTCCCTAAAACTGTCAACAAAGGAGTCAACAGAACCCTTAAGAGTCCAACTTAAGCCCGTATGATAACTTCATTGTGTTGTCTAATTTTTATTCAGTTAAAATAGTGCTGAAGCTAAAATGCAATAAGTGTGAGTGTATACGCATAGTAGGAATTAGAAAAAAAAATAAGCGACAGCAGCATTTTTAATGCATTGTTCTTGACGTTTCTCTCAATTCGTCACTCGTTAAGTTTTGATAAAATATTAAGTGTCAAAAACAAGCTTGAGCTCTTTCTTCCGCAGCCAATAAGAAATGAGAAATAAGATAGTAACGTTACGGAGATGTAAAAAATTGGCACGATTTATGTTTTCATCCTTTTCCTATAATAAATATTTGTCTAGCCCACGCGCTACTTGTTTTCAGATTTTGAAATTGGACAAAACAATAAAGAATCATACGAGCCTTAATAATAATAATTGAAGTTTTGAGATACTTGATTTAATTGGACACTTGCCTTCAATTTCAAGCATTTTCAAGTACAAGTTATTCTTGATTGAAACTTATCAAGCTCAAGCAAGCTTGAACTTGTGTTTTAAGCAAGTACTTGAAATAGACTTCAAGTAGGCTTGTGCAGTTCTTTGGTGAGTATACACGAAATAATCAGCAGGTTTTCGACTTTCAAAAGGATTTAAGCAAAAACATTCGATATGTTACTGACGCGGTGGCAATTTTAAAATAGTAGCGAATGGGGAGAAATGAATCACATCAAGTGGGGAGATGTGAAGCACGGAAAATATGACAGATGATAACCTGAAATCGTATTTTGCATGCGTATTACGCATTATTTCGAATGTTTGGTGGAGTAGTGTTCAATAAATTTTGAACATTGATTGAAAATTTTCAATAGGTATTTTCCCTTACGAAAAATAAAATTTCACCGCGAGGAATTGACAAATACTAAAAATATAAAATAATTATGGAATCTATTAGGAAGCTTTTAAAACTATAAGAAAGCAATGAGAAAACTTTGGAAACTATGCGAAAACTATGAATACTATGAAAAATAAATGAAAACTATATGAATGCTATGAGAAAACTACGAAAACTATGAGAACACTTCAAAATGTTATTTTTTTCCATTTTCTTAACTCTAATACATAACGATCAGAATAATTTGTCATTTTCTCTGATATTAATAAAGAATTTTTTTTGGCCAACTGGCAAAATTTGTCTTTGATTTTGGATTTTATTTCCCCCAAACAAATCGTGCTTCAAAATTCCCCTAGTATTCTTAGTATTTTGTTGAACTTTGATAAAATTAAAAAAAAAACACATAATTTACTTCTACATTTTATATCATTGCTAATTTTTTTATCCGTATTCTAAATTTAATCCTAAAATAAATTGCTCATAATAATATATTATTTTAGTTTTAATTTTTTATCAGATTATTTTATAAAAGGGCTAAATTTCGCAATACCAAAGAAGTTTGTTTAAAAATGTAGAAAGTAGATATATATCCCATTTTAAAGGCTAAACTTACAACTTTTTAAAGGTGTATATTAAACGATATTATTTTTATATGCAATTCGCCAAAATTCGTACAACTTTTTTGTAAAAGTGAAAAAAACAACTTGCACGATTTTATCCAAAAAACTTTTTATTATAAATGTTTTTTTTTTTATTGGCCTGTAACAGTCACTGAATTTAAAGTAACCGGAATAAAAAAAAAGTATGAAAAAACATTTTTGATAAATTGTATTAAAATAGTGAATAATAACCGAGTATTAATGAAATTTTTTGTGTAATGAAGAAGATAAAAAATAGTAGATAAGTATTTTTAAAAATAAGTTTTTTAATATTTAGGGCTTCTATTTTCCATGAACCTTCAAAATGGATTTTTGATCATACAAATCGTATGGGAACACTATCATCAAAAAGCGCAACCTCTAAACCTTTGTCAATTTTATTGAGATTTATATAGTGTATGTTGAAGCTGTGAAAATCTAGAAATAATAAGAAAAAGTGCTAAAAAAAACTACCCAAGAATATATATTAATTTTTTTTTTCTACAAATTTTTCTACAAAGTCGATAAATTAATGCTCGGACATTATGATTTGATCAAAAAGAAATATATATTGAAAATAACGGATAACATTCTGTTTTAGGGTGTGTTTTGGTCATTTGACAACACTCAAATAATAACAATATGCAATAAAATAAATAATCTCCAGAACACAACAAAACAAACAAACTCCCAAAAATGTAAGCAAATTAAGACATTTGATACAATGTTCATCGAATGTCACAAGAACAACTATAAAAGCACCCTCAAAAACTAAATAAAATGTGCCAAGGCGCGAGTGCACATTCACACTTTAAATGTGCCAAGGCGCGAGAGAGATAGAAAGAGAAACATAAGAAAAACAAACAATAACGTTAAATATAAATACAATAACCAAACATAAATTTAGGAAAAAGGAAATAAACTCATATAAGAACCCGAAAAACAGCAAGTTTTTATCTTGAAGTGCATTTATATACTTGAAAAAATTTTTGTTGCTAGAAAAACTTTCTGTAATACGAAGAAGCAGGGACAGTGTCATTTGTCTTAAAGATGGTCCATCTGGGAAAAAGTGTGGCATGGTCCCACACAAACTACAACAAAGTTTTAAAATGTTCACAATTTAGCATTAGCTAAACAAAAAACCAACAACAACGTAGCGTTTAAAATACATATGAAAGACTACAACAACGCCACTTGCAGCAGCAGCAGCAACATCAACATCAACTTTTTTTTCATCCATCATAAATAATTTTAAGCGCCACGGCTGAAAGAGAAACATACACGGTCCATTAACTTGTTTGGTACGCTGTTAGCCAAGAATGCACACTGCCTGCATTGACTACAAAACAGGCACTAAGTAGTGGAGACATCGGTTGGTGCAGATGCCTAGCTTGTGTATTGGAAAAATTACCAATACATATTTTTAAATACTTTCATGCAGAGAGAAAAAAGACAACTCATGGTGTGGAAACAGGCCCGTATCCAAAGGAGATTTGGGCTAAAACCCTTCATAGGGTACAAAAGTATAAGAACTCTACAAAGGCTTGCTAGAAGCACGCAGCAGCACTACTGAGTCAATTCAGCCATATCCGTCTGTCGTCGTCCGATAACAGCTGTAATTTTAGAGCTATCGTAATGAAATTCAATTTTTAAGCTTCATACTAAAAAATAAACATCGAGTTCGAAAATGAGCCGAATCGAATGAACCTATTTGATTGAACTGAGCCTACCTCTTATACAAACTGACTTTATGAAGGCGGTAAAATCCCTGGCCTTCAATAAAAAAAACCTGGCCAAAACAAATAAAAGCTCGCCTCTCTTCCATACAAATTGACTATTTCAGAACTGTAAAAATATCATCAAATTCAACAAAAGTAATTTTAATGACTTCAAGTAGCACATAAATTTTGATAATACGCACTGTACCAGCTCTATTCTGGCAAAGTAAAAATTGTTACCCAGTATTTTTAATAATACTTCGTTTAAATTGAACCAAATGACTCATTTGAAATGAGTCATTCAAAAGTGTTTACTGTTGTAGTAACCTATAAACGCCTTAATCATAGCATCCCTGGTTCGATAACTCAACTTTAAAGTCGAGTAAGTTATACTTCTATGTGTTAGTTGTAATTTTTGTGTTCAAAACAAAATTTGAAGCTTAAAAAAACCAAATTTTTTAATGAAATTGTCACTATCTGAAAAGCAGGTGACAATTTTTATTAAAATTTATTATTTTTGAGCCTAAATTTTTTTTTTTAATCAAAAAATTACACAAACATCCTTGTAAAGCAATTCTCCAACTATCGGCGTCAACAAAAATTAAACTTTTGTAAATGAGGATCACTTTAATGTAGAAAGTAAAAACACAAAAATTTACTTGCAGTATTTTGCATATTTAAAGAATATTTGCATTTAAGGAAGTATGTTATTTACAATAGATGCGTTGGGTGCAAAAAAGACGTGAGAGCCTTAAAGTAGATAAATTTTTAAAAATAGGTACTGCTGATGGGCTTTTGGGTTTTTTGATATAAAATTAGAGCCAGAAAAGGGCGAACCCGTGTCAGAAACCTTTTACATCAAAAAATTATTATTAGACAAATTTAATTGCGAGCTTTAGAGCAAGCAAGTTTTAAGAAGGCAACAACAACAACAACAACAACAACAACAACAACAACAACAACTCTGTATAGAGTCAATCACTTAGCTAACTAGACAGTCTGTTTCGGAAATCGCTACATTTCCTCTTCAGTTGTCTTCGAGTGATTAAGCTGTAGCGATTTCCGAAACAGACTGTCTAGTCAGCTAAGTGATTGACTCTATGCAGAGTTGTTAATGTGTCTGTTGCCATCTTAAAACTTACTTGATCTAAAGCTCGCGATTAAATTCATGTAATAATTTAAATAATAGATCACAATTAATTAGCTAAATTTTTTTTTATTAAAACATCGACATTATGTGTGCAAGAGAAAGAAATCAGTTACATACCTTTAAATTAAACTTGTCAAGAGATAGACGGATGTTTGGTCAATATTATGTTAAAAAGCATTCCTTAAGCAAAAACGTATTGAAAAATTGTGCATGCCTGGATTTGGTTTAAAAAAAATTATGATTTGAAGATGCATTGACTTTTTATAAACTTAAACTTAAATAGGATTGATTTATAAGGTTGACATACATTAAATTTGCTCGAAGAGTTATTTACGTTTAAATAAGAAACCAACAGTTCAAGCGAATCAACCAAATTATGTAAATATTAAGAGCAAGAAACATCAAATTCGCGATTTTGGAACGAAAGGTTTTCTTTGTAAACATTTTTCTAAACTTGAAAAAAATTCCATTTATAGCACTTTTGCAATCAAAAATTTGTTTGGATCAAATATTTTGCTATATCAGCTAAAAAATATAAAAGTAAATTAAAAAATAAAATTTGCAATCTTAATAATCTCTTGAATAATAAAGCGTTTGGAGTTTTTTATTTTAATCTGTATCATTACTAATGACTAATTTCGGGTTCAAAGAAAGCTGAAAAATATTTTTCAAGCAGTACCCATATCGAAAATAGCTCGAATATCGCAATGCACTTGAAAAAAATATGGTTTTTAATTGAAGATCTGTATCATGCCAAATTCTGTCAAAATCAAAGTGATAAAAGGTGTTTTATGCACATAGGGCATCCAACATGATTTTTAGAAAAGACTAAATTTAGTATACAAATTTTATATGAAATTTAAAATTTTTTAAAATTATTTTAAAAAAGAAATCAACTCAATTGAACCGTTATTTTATCTTAGGACAGTTTTTTCTCTCACGCCATTTTTGCACCCAATATATCATTTTAAAACCGAAAAGTCTCAAAATTCTTTTAAAATGTTATTTATTCAATTTCAGATCGGCCTTAACTCAGCAACAATGTTTTTTAAGAAAGGTAAGGGTAATCATTTAACAAAAATTTAATCTGCCAACAGAATCAACACGCAAAATACCATAACTTTTTTAATCAAATATACTTATTTTTTAACCTTTATCGATTTAATTTGTCCACACATAAAATTGAATTAAAAACTAACCATAAATAAATAGTTTTTGGTTAAAAAATGTGTTTTTGCACGTTACCTTTTTTTAAATGAGCTCGAAAAAGTATTATTAAAGAGGACCTGAGTAAAAGTCCCCGCATCGGCATGATGTGTATTTTATTTTGGAGTATTATTAACACCACTATAGCTATAATACATTGGTAAAAATTATCATTTTACAGTTAGATAGTTTCAAATTTTAAAAAAAAATTTCGTAGACAAGTCAATTTTTGTGCCAACAAAAAGTACTTACTTAATAATTACTTAAGTGATTACGAGAGTAGAGTAAGTAGAAAAGCGAGTAGTTATTAAAAAAACTTTTAGTTCATAGGTTGACTTCTTCTGAAAATACATTTGCAAAAGAGTTTGAACATTAACAGGTTAAAATAAGACAATTATTTTTTTGATTTTATTGTGAGTACGGATGCTTAGAGTCGGTAACTTACGATTGATCATATCCACAATTATTTTTTGACTTTTAATACAGCAAATGTTAATATAATGCATCCATATCATTTTCCTCGTTTCATTGAGCACCGGTCCATAAACTTGCCCACCATAAATTTTTATGTATATGTATATATTTAGTTTGTCTCCCACACGATTATAAATCTTGGACTAAATTTTAGACCAGCTAATATATTACTACATTTTTTTAAACCTTGTAGTTTAAAATTTAAACATTGCAAATACTTACTCATAATAAAAAATTTACTGTACTAAAGCTTAAACCAAAGAAATATTAAAGCGATTTTTTTGGTTTTTTGTTTAAATTTAAGTACAATTCTGTATTATTTTTTGTTTTTATTACAATTTAGACTAAATTCTAGTGTATTTTGATACTAAATTTTAATTTGGACCAGTAAAAAGTTAACTCAGACTAAATTCAAGCGATTCGGTTCATATGCTTGTTTATTGCTTCTACTAGCGCAATATCCTAGTGGTTAAAATAGAGAACTTACAAACTGAATATCGAGAGTTCGAGTCTTACGGTGTTTGTTATATGTTTTTTTTTTTACTATTTTAATCCAAGCTTGAACTAAATTTAAAATCAAAACTGTATTAAACCCATTGTTTAGTATTTTGCAAATACTAGACTTGAAATCAAAAATTGTGTGGATTTATATGTAGTACAGAAAAGTTTAAATTTTAGTACAGGATTTTTAGCCGTGCAGATATTTGATTGGTGTTTATAGAGCTACGTTCGCAAGCACTTAATCTGTACTGTGAAAGTTATAAAATTGTCTTATCATATTTGGATTAGATGCAATCAAAATATTATTATAAAAGATTTACGGAGAAGATATTTTTTAAGTATGGCATATTATTGCTATCAAAAGGTAAGAGTGCAATTGACATCTCCTCTCATACTACGTCAGAATTTAAATATTTTACACGAATAAACAAAATTTTTATTGGTTGTCAAAATGCCAAATGTTTGTTGACCCATTCTTTTTGTCTGCTCAAACTTCATGTTAGTGCAATTGTTAAGACAGTCAGAAGTTTTCGATGTGGATCATTTCCTCAAAAAACTTAATAGAAAAGCAAAAACTTTTAATTATTTGGCAAAAATAAATAATAATAAAATGCGTTTAACTTTGGTGATATCTCAAAAAAGAAACTTCATACAAGAATATTCCCATGGTTCCTTTGGGAAATATTTGTTAATACGGTAGTAATACGTATAAAAAGATTCAAGTTTTTTTCAGATACAGAAAACTTTCTACAGCCAATTTGAAGAAAACCATTGACATTATGTCAAAAACAACTTTGGTGTGGGGTGGCATTCGTAAAGAGCTCATGTTGTTGCCATGAAAACTCAAGTATCTATTGTATGTACATGTACTATGTATTGTATGAACATATATATTAATGTGGTTGTAAATTTCGATAAATTTTCTATCGCCTTCATTGTTTTAGTTATTCTTGTGACACTATCGCACAGTGGTTTAAAAGTTAAGTCCATAGACATATAAATAATATAAAATTTTGCCAGCACCGTCAATGAAATTATTTTTATTTACTGCAAATGAGTAGATATATGGAAAAATTAAAGCAAAAATATTAGATTCTGCAAAACATACAGCCCTATTCTGGCAAATTAGCAAATTGTTTTGCTGGTATTTTGAATATTTCTATGTCTTTGTTTTAGTTTTTTTATTTCAAAACAAAATTTGAAGCTCAAAAATAAAAATTTTGATAAAAATTGTCAACTGCTTTTCAGTTATTGACAATTTCATTAAAAAGTTTTGTTTTTTGAGCTTTAAATTTTGTATTGGAAACAACAAACACATAGAAATATTCAAAATACTGGTTAATGGTCAGTTATTGGGGGTTGGAATTAATTTTAAAGGTTTTTTTCGGTTTTTGAGCATTTATTTAGAAACAACGGTACAATGTATATTATTCAAAGTATTGTCCATCGTTAGCTACAACATTTTCCCATCTTTCTGGCAGCATATGGATTCCGCGCCGGAAGAACGATTCGTCTTTTGAGGCAATCCACGAATCGACCCATTTTTTGGTATCCTCGTAAGAAGTGAAGCGCTGCTCAGCCAAGCCATGCGTCATCGATCTGAATAGGTGGTAGTCGAAAGGGGCTATGTCTGGGCTATAAGGCGGGTGGGGTAGCACATCCCAATTCAGCGCCTCCAACGTTTCCTTGACGGTTCTTGCAACATGTGGCAAGAACCGTCATGTTGAAAAACCACTTTGTCGTGTCTTTTGGCATATTCCGGCCGTTTAACCTTTAATGCTCGGCTCAATTGCATCAATTGTTGTTGGTAGCGTTCCCCAGTGATGGTTTCGTTAGGTTTTAGTAGCTCATAGTACACGACACCCTTCTGATCCTACCAAATACACAGCATAAGCTTGGCGCCATGAATATTCGGCTTGGCCCTCGATGTTGATGCATGGCCGGGTGGTCCCAACGATTTTTTTCACTTAGGATTATTGTAATGGATCCACTTTTCATCGCCAGTGACAATACGATGCAAAAAACTCTTCCTTTTATGCCGTTGAAGCAGTTGTTCGTACATGCAAAATCGCCGTTCAACGTCTCTCGGCTTCAACTGGTACGGCACCCAATTTCCTTGCTTTTGAATCATTCCCATGGCCTTCAAGCGTTTGCCGACCGTTGATAAGTCGACTCCCAATGATTATGACAATTCTTGAAGGGTTTGACACGGGTCTTCATCGAGCAAAGCCTCCAATTCCTCATCTTCAAACTTTTTCGGCTGGCCCGGACGCTCTTTGTCTTCCGTATCAAAATCACCACTTTTAAACCGACGGAACCAGTACTCACAAGTAGAAATCGATGGAGCATAGTCCCCGTAAGCCTCAGTAAGCGTGCGTTGTGCTTCAACCGCTTTTTTCTTCAAATGGAAGCACAAAAGTAAACCTTCCCGCAAATTGCGTTTTGTTGGAACGAAAGTCGACATGTTCACAGAGAAAAAACTATATGTTGTTTACACTTCAGTGGAATGACACATACTGAAAAATGAAGCTTAGACAATGTGCTTTGAAATGAATATAGTCACAGGTGTGCCCGATGCGATCTATTGATAGTTACGCCATCTCTTAGAAAACCTTTAAAACTAATTCCAACCCCCAATATCATGGTACAGCAGCGCATGCAACGTAGATAAACAGCTGGCACACAGCCAAATAAATGGTGATTATGCAACACCTAGTCACATAGTCAAAATAAAACAATAAAAAAAAGAATACATAGATTTTATTTTAATAAATTAACCGCAATTGGTCAAACAATTTTACAACTTCACATCTGTTTTGCCAAAACGTCAAATACATAGAGAATACACAGAAATCAAAACGAATAGATCTTCTATGTTTATCTATGTAGTCAGAGATGCATTTCTGTTTTTATCTGAGCATTGCCATACGTTGTCATGTTGTGCATAATCAGATACACACAAATTCCACTAAACAGATTTCGATGCGACGCTTGTTAAGCCATGCACTGCTATGCCATGCGAGGCTAACTGGACCATAACAATTTGTTAATTTGCCAGAATAGGGCTGATAATAACTTTTTTATACTGTGTACAAGGAATACAAACTTCCGAGAACTATGTGATGAATTTTAAATTTTTTATTAAATAAGTTATTTTACTTTAGTTTTCAAAACGACGCGAAACATGGGAGTTATTTAGTTAGCCACGCTTTTAGTATTCTATATTTGTACATTTCGGAGGGTCAACGTTATTTCCAACCATTATCTTCTTGTCACCAAGATGTGCATGTAGTTATGCAATGCAATGAACATACGCACAGGACAAACCAACCTCTGGACCCCACGACACCGACGACGTCTTTTCCTGGTGGCGCGTGCCACTAATTCATTGGCTGCCGGAGCCTGCAATCTAAAAACTAATCGTTCGACCAGGAATTTCACGATACAACAGCAGAGATAAAACCGTTTTTAAAAAACGCTGATATCAGCTGCAACTAGGGTATGTAACCTAGGGATTTTTTAAATTTTCAACAAAAATTTATACAAAAATATATTTACATATATAAAATTCTAAAAATTCTAAAATAAAAATTTATAAAAGTATAGCTAGTTCAGGTAGAGTTTATTATAAAAATACTCTTTATCTTATAATTATTCATATATAATTACTACTGCTGCCAAAACGCTATACAGCTGCCCATTCGAAATTCTTTAGCTTAACTATTTCATTGGATTTACTCTTTGGATTGGACTCATCAGAAAATATTTTTTTTTTTATTTTGCAACTTTATGTTTATGTCAAATCGCTTGGTATTATAAAACTAGGTAATAACTAGGTAGTAATTGTTTAAAAAAGTGGTTTTAGTGGTTGGAATAAAAAGCATAATTTTTTTCATTTATACCACACTTCCTTAATATACAAATTTCCAGATGAATTTTGTTTATCGAACATATTTTACTACACTTCTCTACATTATGATATAACTTATAAATGGTTTTATTCATATTTTGGATAAATTGGCAAAAGGAACAGCCCAGGTAAAAATTAAAGGGATGTTTATTAAGTTTTTAGGGCGTAAATGATAAGAATGTTACCTCAAAAATATTATTACATAATTAGCTATTCTAGCCTAGCCATTGAAAGAGTTAATAAGGTTTAACAACATGTGGAATCGTTTAGCCGCAAAGCTTAATTTGAAGTTATTCAGCCATCACACTAGACTTGACAACGTGTAGTATCGTCTGAACTCGTCCTATAGAGATTTTTTTTAATAGTATTATTTTAAGTAATATAATAAAATAGTTCCTTTTTTATAATTATTTTTAAACTATATTTAAAAACGTCTAAAGACAAACTAGTTTTGTTGTGTTATTTTTAAAACTTGATCTAGTCTTCTTCTTTTTTATATTATTTTTAAAAAAGAATTTTATTGCGTTTCAGAGCTATTAAAATGTGTGGAACACTTTTTCGATTTCCTCAAAAATAATTATTTCTGGTTACTTCAATAACTTTTAGTTTAAAACAGATTTTATATATGTGTACGGGGTCTTATTGTAAAAAAAAACTAAATCTTTTTATTAAAAAATTATTTACAACCGTGCGAGAAAATCACCACTAAAAGATAGAGGAAGAGAGAAGCCTTTTCAGAAGCAAAAAGTGGGAGCAAGGCAGACGTGAGCGTGAGGAACTCGAGGTGAACCAGAGCAAGAAGGAAGCATTAAAACTAGTCAACATCTTATGCGTCTTACCCAAGGTACCAAGCCTGGAGCATCTACTTGTAGAGGTGAAAATGGAGATCTCGTTACAGGTACGTAGTGCAGTTAGCATGAAGCACCTGCAAATGTTTTGATACACAATTTTTTGTCATAAAATGAAAGCGGATAAATCTATTTCAAAACCCTTCTTTTATTAGGTTATTCAAATTAGCCAATCGTCAGTAGCAGTACGCACCACATGCATGGGGAAATTTTTTTTACCATATCTTTCATTCATGCATTTTACGATTCAATGAAAATAGTTCAAAATGAATGTATGGTGTCTTATTACCTGATGTTTTTATATATAATCGATCTAAATGAGAAAAAGATTTTTCAACTTATGTACAACTGCGGTCAGTATAATAGTAGTGCGTAATACTAATTTATAAATATAAAAATCAGACAAAAACGAAATTATGTTATTTTTCTCTTTGCTTTTCAATACTCGTACGGTTACTTGAGTGTACGTTAAGCTAGTGTGTTCTTACAAAACATTTCTTTTATGTCTGTATATCTTTTATTATTATTATTTTTCTTTATTCAGTCTTTGGACAAATAATTTCTTACAGACTAGATATAACAATTAAATTAAAGGCTTAAAGTTTATAGTTAAAATACAAATAAGCTATTTATATGTAGTTTAAAGGCATCTTTGGAAATAGTAAAATTTCTAAAATAGTAAATAGGCAAAGCTCTAGATAAAAGCTCATCTATTTTTTTTTTGTGAAAAATATCTTAAAATGCTACAACTGTCTTGAAGGAACATGAAACTTAATAAGTTCCAGAAGAGGCGAACAATCGATATTACCGGATATAATATCGTATATAAACACCATGGATTAAATCCTTCTTCTTGTTTCTAGCGACTTCAGACCTAACAGCAAGCAACGTGCATTACATGCGGACTTAAAATCTACGAAATTAACAGCCCTATTCTGGCTACTTGACAATAGTTAACCAGTATTTTTAATATTTCTATGTTTTTGTTGTAATTTTTTATTTCAAAACAAAATTTGAAGCTCAAAAAACAACATTTTGTTATAAAATTGTTAATATCTGAAAAGCAGTTGACAATTTCTATCAAAATTTATTATTTTGAGCTTCAAATTGTGTTTTGAAAAAAAAAAAAAATTACGACAAACACATACAAATAATAAAAATACTGATTGACTATTGTCAAGTTTCCAGAATAGGGCTGTTAAACCACATAAGACATGTCTTGGTAAAGATTTTTGAATTCTTTCCAATCGAAATGAATGAGTGGAATAGCAAAGATTTCATATAAACGAGGCATACTCTAGCCTTGACCGAACAAAATATGCTCTTACTCTCTTCCTCTCTCTTTTTCACTGTCTCTATCACAAAAACCTCTCTTATTCTTAATTTTAAGCAAGTTTCACTTCTCTTCTTTACACAAGCTATATTGTACATCAGTATTGCCATATGGTGTTGCCGATATATGGGATTTGTTACGATTTTCAGTCTTGTATCCGATGATCCGATATTTGGCCAAAATGTTACGATTGCAGCAAAAATAGATCTGATATCTGATTTTGCATATATTTTTTTAAAAGCAACGTATGTTTATATATATGAGTGATGGCCGTAGCTTACTGGTAGTGTGCGTGGCCCGTAAACTAAAAAAGCACAGTTCAAACCCCAGCTCAGTTACAATGTTTTTTCAACTGATTTAATATTTCTGTTCGGCTGAGATTAACAATTGCTATGTAAAGTTTCTTGAGAATATATGCCGCTTAGAGTCAGAATAAAACTCGTAGATCCAGATCTTAATCATTTGTGTTCAAACATTTAATTACACGCACAAAACAATTGATTAATAGAAGTTAGGTCAAAGTCCTACAAAGGGTCAGTTTGTTTATAGCTTTTAACGAATAATATTTTTCCAATTATAATCTTTTTTAACTGATATCTTATGTATTGGTAGTTTATTCGTTAATTTAATCGAAGCAAAATCGACGTTGTTGTTGGTTTTCTTAGAGTCTTTCAAATTCGACGACCATCCGACGAGCTGATTGCAAAAGTTACGATCTGAAAATTTTTTTCATTTCAACACTGCTGTACATTTTTCTTAGTGTGCATCAAAAGACATGGACTTTTGGCCGATGGTAAACGTCTCTAAGTCACTGTGCATCCGGTTGTCGTCATCTTCACCATTAGCATTAACAGCACCCATGATGTTGCATGTCAAATGTGCATTGTAGTAGGTGTTGTTTTTGTTGCTGCTGCTGTTGTTGTTGTTGTTGTTGCTATTGTGAAGTGCTTGCTTGCATGTTGTTGCATCACTTTTCAGTAAATATTAAAAGAATGAAGGCGACACCCACCACTTCACTCACGTTGCCTGCCAGTGTATCTGTCTGTCTGTCGCATTTTCCGCATGAAGTTTTCTGCGCATCTAAGTGAATATATGACAAAAAAAAAAAAACAGCACTAAGCGTCGCCATCGCGTCCTTTCCTCAAACTGCCTAACATTAAAAATATTTGCTTTAAGAAAATTAGAAAATAGAAAAAAATTCTCTTTGCTTAAGCTAAGTTTTTATGGCATTCGTTTCGATTGCATAGCGTGAAGCATGCTGAGCACAATAACTCTTGAAAAGTTGGGCATTTTTAAGTCCTCTTAGAAAATTTGTCAAACAATTTATAAGTACATATATGAAAGCTGCTGTTGATAATATTTTAAAACATATATAGTAAGAATCTGAAAATCATTAAAATAACTTTTTCTGCCAAGAATAATTCTTACATGCTTCGAGTTTTGACTTGGGATTGATTAAAAACATAAAAAATCGGAGCGTTGACTACTCATTTTTTGTTAGAATAACGTCTAATTTACATGAAGATCTTAAAAATAAAATTGTTTTTTCACTCATTTCCTTACTGTTCAAAAAAGGACAAGTCAGGGGCTTGTTACAAACGAAACATTGCGAACAAAATTCAATCATCTAACCTTTTTAAGCAACTCGATCAGAGCAACTGAAAATACCTAAAATTGGAAACTTGTAAAGAGTTGGTTGACACATGTTTTACATAAGATCCAGCATAATAAGATGTTCCAAAAAAAGGGAGTATGAAAAATTGAGCACAAGAAAGGATATGTAACTTTTTCAAGAAAAGAGTAATGTACACTCAGGGAAAAATACTCTTACCTGATCCAAGTTATTTTTACCTGCCGAAATTGGTTAGGAGAGTCAACCACATCGTATTAACCTGATCCACGTTACTTTCAGCTGACAACTCTATCTTGCAAAAATACATGTAGAAAATAGCGATAAAAATATGGTAGGCTTATAGCGAACAAAACAACCTGCCAGCTGCCAAATTCTGCTCTAGTGATGCAAAATTTGTAACAAAGGTTACCTCGAGATAAGGAAGGTGAGTGAACCTGTCTTTAAGTTTTCAGTTTTATTTAATTCTGTGGTCATTTCGGCTAAAAAAATAAAGTGCCCATGATACATTTGCTATAGCTCTCCCTCTAGCCACCGCTATAGAAAAGGGTTTTTTTTAGTCTTCATTTTGTTTGCGGTAATGTGATTGTTCAAAAATTTCAAAATTTGCATAAAGATAAAAATATTTAAACCTGCTATTGGTTAAATAAACCATATTCAATTCGATTTAACCACCAATTATGGGTCCACATTTGTCAATTTTATTAAACCAGAAAAACAGGTTAAATTGACCTAAATGGCACGAGGTAATCTTAACCTGACGATTCACAATGGCAAATTTTTACCTGAAATTTAGTAAGAATTTGGTAAAACTAACCAGATTTTGTTTGGTTGTACATTCGAATGTATAAAACAAGTAAACAATAATAAAGATAAATTTTTCATCTTCCCTAGCTTTTGGATTTTCTAGTAAAACAACAAATAGTTAATTGTTAAACAAATTTAAATAAATAAATTAAAAATGTCCAACATCAAAACTTAAAATCTATTTCTGCTTTCATTAAGTTGGAACCTTTTTCTACTTCGTAGTACTAGAAAAACAACTCATTCAAATGATAAGGAAAAACATTGCAATAGCGGCAATGCAATGTATATCCTTTCATTGTGTTTGCATATTTATGCGGAAGAGGAATAAAAACAAAAGAAAACCGGAAAGAAAGTCCTTTTGAACTTATGCTATAGCATATAAGTATACTTATGAAAGCAAGAACGATGACATATTTGAAGAAACTCAGTTCTGTTGTTGTTGTTGTTGTTGTTGTTGCTGTTGTTTACAGCGCATTTGCTTCCGTCTTCTACTAATTTGTCGCCAGAATGTAAATAACGCAGTTGTTGTTCTTGTCATTTAGTTGCACGCACAAAAGTAAAAATGTCAACATTTTTGTCGAAAACGTCGCGTGTGTGCAATCAAGCATGTTTTATGACTTAATTTACAAAAATATCTATGAGAGCGAAAAAAATTTGTCCAAATTATATTAATGACAGATTTATGATTTTTATTTCATAAGATAGTATTAAGAAAAGTTTGTACAAATTATGAACGGGATGGCAGTAAGCAAGATTGTGATATAAACAATGCTCAGAGGGAAAATTAAATATGAGTAAAGGTTGGTTGTACAACAATACTCTATTAACATTCCTGTTTTGATGACAATTTTATTAAATCAGTGATGCAATTACTCTTACAGGGTAAAATTTTAAATTATCCTTTTAGACGCTTCACATATTTTTTCAAACAATTTGTTTAAATTATTCAATGAAAACAACTACCATGAATAAAAATTACTAAAAAAATCAATCATTTATACTCCATCAAGCAAAATCAATTATGAGCAAAGACTCCGATGTTACCTGAATACGCAATCTTCCGATCGCCAGTAGAATACATCCACATTTATTTCAAACCATCATAATTTAAAACAAAAACTATTTATTAAAATTTGTGATAGTTTTATCACTTTTATGATATCAATTTGTAAGAGGGTATGGCATGGTTTCCGTTATTTTTCAATTGAGTTAATATTTTTGTTCGGCCGCCACCTTTCTGCAGACAATAACAAATCTCAGAGAGTATAAGTTGCCATGTAAAGTTTTTTTGAGAACATAATCCGTTTGGAGTCGGCATAAAACTTGTAGGCCCAGTTCTCGATCATTTGTGTTCAAACATTCAAATAACAAACAGAACACAATTGATCAGTAGAAGCTTGATCAAAGTTCTTTCAAGGGCTTAAATGGCCAATTTATTTATATAAATGAAACAATGGATTCTACAGTTACAAATTTAGACCAAAATGTAGAAAAATGGAAAAATATTTAAATTTATCATTCAAACCATTTAACAAAGAAGTTTTAACATTTCAACAATAAATTTGAACAAAAAAACAATACACAATTAATTTTATCAACTAAGGGTTGACTTTTTCAACCAAAAAAATTTAAAAATTTAACTTGAAAGATTGACAGTTTAAACAGTTACCTTTTTTAGCCAAGAAGCTAAAAAAATTTAGCACAAAAGCGGAAAACGGAAGAGATCTAGAGCAAGTGGCTCTAAATACGACTCCTGGCTTTTGGTTCAAGCACATTTTTTAAAAATTATGCAACTCTTGCTTGTACTTAAATCTGTGCCATTTTTAAAATTTTTGAATCTTGAGCTCGTGCTATCGAGTCACATTTTTAATTTCAACAAAGATCCCGAGTAGCCCATTTGCAAGCAGATTTAACATATCAAAAAATATAACAAACGGGAATGTTGTTATATAACAAACGGGAAAAATGCTACTCTTTTTAATAAAACAACAATATTTCTTTGGGTGAAGTGATGCTGTCCAATAATATATATACTAGGATAGCCCCTGCTTGT
Organism: Dichetophora obliterata; assembly: GCA_963920525.1. Classification (NCBI taxonomy): domain Eukaryota; kingdom Metazoa; phylum Arthropoda; class Insecta; order Diptera; family Sciomyzidae; genus Dichetophora; species Dichetophora obliterata. Next base: position 145,814,124 of record OY986435.1, on the reverse strand, counting down.
ATGGGAGGATTTTATTTGAGAAGGATTGTTAATCGATCCCCCTAAAAATATACAACTAGATGAGAAATCATGAAATATGAAATTTCAGATCAATCCTTAGTGACTTAGAGGTCGCTAAAGTGGGTGGAATATACGAAATATATGATTTTTTTATTTTTTTTAAAAAATCGCAAAAATTCAACTATGGCAGTGTTTTAATAAAATGCAGTGGAAAAGATTTTTTGAAATTATGACTAGTATTGACAGAAAAAATTATGCTATTACGTTGAATAACATGGTCATAATGAAAGTTTTTCCTGGAAGTGTACCGTTTTAAAAATTTCGAGTTTGAGTATATTTACGAAAAAAATTCCCAAAAACCCAAAAATGCAAAAATTTTATAAAAACAACATCGCAGGTGGGTGTGGCATAATTTTGAACCATTTTTATAAAAAATTAAAAGATCCTAAATTCGGTTAAAAAAGTTATAGCTGTTGAAATTTGAGTTTTTTTTTCAAAAATCCTCAAAGTGCCTGTTTCTTGCATATCGAACACAAAAATAAATCTATTTAAAATCTATTTTAAAAAATATATTTCTCATTTGAAATGACTTCAACAATTAAAAAAAAATATTTCTGATCTACATTCGAAAAAAATTTTGGTTTTCAGGGTTGCCAATATATCAGTCCTTTTATTTAGGTTGAAAAAGGATGAAAAACTTAAAAAGGGATATTTTTTAATTAAAACAAGCAAACTTAAATGATGATGAAATATGAAATTGTGGATCCAATCAAATTGATTTAAAGGTAGCTTAAGTGGGTGGAATAACGAAAAATATGATTGTTTTATTTTAAATTTTGACTTTTGACCCTTGATATATAATGATTACAAAATAACTTGTAAGTTTTCATTTTTATTTCTTAAATTAAAAATAGAAAGTAAAATTTGTCCGATATATTTTTGACCATAAAATACACTGGTAAAAGAAAAATACAAATACTAAATAATGGATAAAATACTGGTAAATTTTGAATTTTATTTGTTAAGAAAAATATGAGGATTTAAGTTTACGGTTGAACCAAAATTGAAAAATTTTAAATATATTCCAACCCCGTATATGGCTTTTAAAAAAATATTGAAGATCTTTAGTGTAAGAGCATTGAGTAATTTTAATGTATTTTATTTTTGTATTTTTCAAGTCTAAAAAGTTTCAGGATACATTGTTGTATTTTTATAAGTAACTTTTATAAGTTTTTAAAATCTTATGAAATTGAATTCATCTTTATCAAACGCTTAAAAAAGTATCGTAAGCCTCTAAACATTCAAATATGTACATTTGTAAAATGTAAAATGCGCCAAAATTTGTTTTTTTTTTTTTTGTGATGGAAATACAATGTGGCCCCGGAGACAGACATAGTACACCCAACAAAAAAATCTTGTTTTAATTGGGCATAGAAATCATAGCAAAAAATGTAGCTTTGATTGGGATATTTTTAGGTATTCACTAAGGAACAGCAGCCCAAGAAAGGGGCAAAATTCACTTCTCGTTAAGTTAATGGGTAAAAAATATGATAAATAATCTTCACATGAATTCTTATGTTTTTCAAGAGACAATGAAAAAGTTCATAGTTTAGATCATTTGACAAGTAATTATAACACAAGTAAGATATATTTTATAGAAAAGGGCATGGTTTTCAAAATTAACTTTTATAGAACTTTTGTGTAATCATAAAAGTTTTTGAGCCAGTTAAACATGGTTTAAAATTAAAAACAAAAAGCTGAAATTCTAAAAAAACAAATTCAGTATACAATAAATTGCGGTATAAAACTAACAATGGAATAAGTAAGAAAATATAATTTCTCGACTTTTTTAACATTTTATTAGGCAAATCACAAAGAGTCCTTTTGTCCTATTTTTTACGACTGTTGTATCAACACTGTTGTTGTTTCAGATGCAAAATTGAGATAAGACAAATACAACCCTACATGTCTTATTTATTGAGAGTGCTATCTATATCAGAAGTGTTTGTTTCCTTTTTTTTATAGTTTGTGTTGAATTTTCTGCAACAAACGCCAGCAACATTGAAGCAAACCAGAATAGTCGTGTAAATAAAGTTGGAAAAGAGCAAATTATACAAATTTTTGTTAATTTATGTTGTAGAAATATGATTTATAACGATACAACGATTAAGGGATGCTTTCATGTGTCGTACTTTGTTGAACTTTAATATACGGCATAAGACAGGCCTTGTGAATTGCCTTTAGATGTCTTAAATGCTACTGAAGTAAACAATTAAATTTGACACATACATATTAAAAACCATTTTGGTGACTTTAAATGTCTCAGGCAAAATTAGATAGGGTGGCTTCAACCCTTTAAACCAACTCACATGGACGTGGCCACGATTTTACTCAGGGGGGGCTATTTTTGGTTTCATGTATCTTCTAAATAAATTTTTTTTTTAATATTGGCTTTGGAAGGTGGGAACAGTACACCGCACAGCAGTGCACAGCAAAGTGCACCGTTCAATTTTTTTAAGTATATTAATTAACCACTGCGTATAGGCTTGTGGCCAATTGTCCAAAATTTAAGTTTGGATCTAATCACGTTCTTCTTAAAATCGTAGATTTGATGAGGAATTCATGGGCATTTTGACTATTTGCAATTTCTGAGATGTACTCATTAAAGCACATCGGCCAACCCATTTACCCAAGTTCGAACAAAGTAAAACTTTAACTCAAAAGGTAATTGAAAATACTTAAATGTCGCGTCAACAATGTGTCAGACCTAAGTTTGCAATAAAAAAGAAAATGAGCTTTAATTAATATTTAAAACTTCAATACTATTTTAATAATAAGAAAAACTGTTTTGCATTTCTAACTTAAACACTAAAAATATTATTTTTTCAAGTTTAGGGGGAGTCATGCCCAATTTAAGATCAGCAACTTCGTAAGCCCCCTGTACTAAGTTTCAAGTTAATACTATCTGATTCGACTTTTTCCAGAAAATCTGAAAAATTTCCTAAATTGCACTTCAAAGTTATATACACAAATGAAAGTTTGAAGCCATTTTCTTTTATATAAATAGGCATAGGTTTAACAGTTCGGTACCATTTTTCCCCGTGTTTCTGGACCGATTTTTATAATTTCTTTTAAATAAATTAGAGTATATAGAAGGAATACAGGGTTGCCCATATTCGACGGACCCATGTTTTTTTTAAAAAAATCAAAGAAAAAAATAAAAATTTGGCGGTTGGCAATCTTAATCATTTAATTTGTTCCAAGTAGATTTGTTTACATCAATTTTTGAATATGATATCTCTCAAATGGCCGCCTCTGGCGTTGATGGCGTATTGTGCCCTTTTTGCAGCATTTTCCATCGTTTTCGCCAACATTTCGGCCGGAATAGCGGCTATTTCTTCACGAATGTTGTCCTTGAGCTCTTCTACGGTCCTTGGCTTGTTAATGTAAACCTTTGACTTCAAATATCCCCACAAGAAGAAGTCAGGCGGCGTCAAATCGGGCGAACGCGGTGGCCAGTCCAAATCACCACTTTTCGACATCAAACAGCCCGGAAACAAATTCTTCAGAAAATCGATTGTTATGCGACTTGTGTGCGGTGGAGCGCCGTCTTGTTGAAACCAGAACTGCCTCATACGCTTTCGACGAATAATTGGCATCACAAAATTGGTCATCATGTCGCGATAACGCTCCTGGTTGATGGTAACAGCATGGCCATTTTCATTTTGGAAGAAAAACGGCCCAATGACCGTTTTCGCACTAACGCCGCACCAAACTGTGACTTTTTTGTCATGAAGAGGCACTTCTTGCATCTCCTGAGGATTTTCAGTGGCGTAAATACGGCAATTTTGCTTATTTACGGTCCCATTCAATGTGAAATGGGCTTCATCGGACATGATAATTTTGTTCCAAAATTCCTCGTCATCTTCGGCCATTTCGAAGACTCTTTTGGCCCATTCCAATCGACGAGGCTTGTCCGCAGGCAACAATCTTTGCGTCAATTGAATTTTGTACGGGAAAAAATGCAAATCAACGCGAATAATCCGTTGTAAAGTGGACCGAGCCATGCCCAACTGCTGAGAACGGCGTTTTTGGGATGTTCTTGGGGACCTCTCAAAACTGGCTCGTACGGCAGCGATATTCTCGGCCGATCGCCTTGGTCGACTTTTATTTGGCCTCTTCGGATTAGAAAGAGCCTCACCAGTCGAAAATTTTTCGTATAAACGCTTAATGGTGTTCTTAGAAGGTGCACTTCTCACATTTTTTAATCTTTTAAAAGCACGTTGAGTTTTCACAATTGACTTCTTCTGTTGAATGTAAATTTCAACTATTTCAGAGCGCTCGCGTGGCGTGTATTGTTCCATGGTAAAAATCTGCTTGGACTGACGCTTCAAGCGCGGTATGTCATTAAGCGATCTGACATCTCTGTCAAAAGTTATGGCGTTGCCAGATGGGTCCGTCGAATATGGGCAACCCTGTACACCGAATATTTTTGTGACTTTTGTCATGAAATATGAGCGCAGAAAGAATATTTCTGAAAAAAAACCTAATCTTTAAGAAATGTAAGAGCATGGTGTAAATTTTAGGCATAAATAAAGTGTATAAAAACATTTTTTGCTATTTCTTACGAATACCCTACAGTAAGCGTTTTTTTATGTAACATTTGTAACTATATATTGTGATGGTAAAATTTCTTACAAATAGTATATTTTGAAAATTCCCCTTTATTTTGACATCAAAGTAATGACGATATCTCGAAAACTGTAGCTTTTCTCAGCACAAAGTATTTTTGTATGAAAAGTCCTGGTTGAGAAAAATAACGGTTTACGGTATAAATGCGTTGTTTTAATATTATGTAAAAAAAACACAGAAAAAAAATTAAATTAATACAAGCAGCTGCTATTATGCAAAAGATAGCGCGTTCTATTTGACGTCGAGTATGAGTATAAACTAGTTTCTAAATATTAGTATATGTTATGAAAAATTTTATAAAAAATAATTAATTATAATTAAATATCGCACTAGAAAACAGCCTATTAAAAAAATGAATGATAACCATGGAGTTTTTGTTTTGTTTCGGAAAAATTAGTCCCTTTTATAATTCTGTAAATATATCACTAATTTGCCATCAAGAAATAATTTGACAAATTAACTATAAAAATTTTATTGCCTAGGTCTGGAACTTAAAATGATTAATGTAATCGGTCTCATTGTTTTTTTCTTATTTTTTTATACTCAGTAATATTAAAAAACACATAGAACTGTTAAACGGAATTTTGTTTCTTTTGTAAAAGCATTATCTCGTCACATAATTTATCGCACAGTATTTTTAAATAATTGCTTAAAATATTTATGGTAACCATCCGTTGATCTCAATACGAAATAGTTTTTCATTTGAATCCTTTGTTCTGTATGACTTATTTTTTCAAGTTTAAGAAACAAAAATTCTTTATTTTAGGTTTACTTAAAAAATTTTAAATTTTTTTATAAGAACTTATTACAGTTTCAAAAATTATATAAAGTATATAAGTCAAAGTTTGCTGCCACAAAACTTCAAAAACTTATTCCCCCAATACGACAGCCACCTAAACAAAAAATGGAAGAATTGTTTCTGTATAACAAAAGTGCTGCTTCGAAGAAGGTATTCAAGCTATTTTCAAAACAATTAACAATTCCAATAAACTATTTGTTATATTCTTATTATTCTAAAAAGAGTTTATGTTTTTACTAACATGCTTTTTTTTGCTTTTATTGCATGCGTCAAAGTTTATATTATTTTTTGTTGTGTATCCCCTTCCTGTGTTTTAAGTAAAACAAAGCTACGTTAACCAAAGCACATTTTTTAATTTTTAGGCATCGAATAAAATGGTTTACCCAATTTACGAGATTTTAAAAAACCTTTTATGACTCACATGATTAGAACTTATTGCCTTTTTGTTTCCATGAAAATTCCATGACTCCAAAAACATTCACATAGCAGTCACAAAACGATTATATTGTCGCGCACTTGTACAACGGCCCCGATTGACATTTTTAGTTTTTTTCAGGACACACAAAAAACTGTACAAAAACTGCCAATGTAGAATATTTAAATTTATTTAAATACAGTTGTATTCTATAAGGATATTGATTTATTGCTATATTAATTAGTGCATTAAGAATAATTTCTTTTATAGTACAATATATAATTAGAAATTTGTGGCTACTGTAATAAAAACTAAGAATGAATGAATTCCAAACTTATTTATATCTTAATTAAATGTTTTTTTTTTTGTTAAATTAAATCAAATCTCATATCTAAATAATGCGGCTAATAGATTTTTGGCTATTTCAGTGATTAAAAAACATATAATTAAAAGCTAAAAGAAGAAAAATGCTTCAAAATTAAAAGTCTAAAGTTACCTTTCTTTTGAGTACATTTTTAGCTATTAGGTAAATAGTTCCATAATCTAATAGCGTTAATGAAGAAAAGTATTAAATAATTAAATTTCGGTAGCATTAAGAATATTATTTTTGAATCTTCAAGAATATAATTTTGCAGATCTATCTATAATTTTATCTTCTTTATCTTTATCTATATCTATATCTATACTATTATATAATATTGAAGTGCAAATTTAAAGTTACGACTTTACTCTAAAAGTACTGGGCCGATTTTTGTGAAAATTTTTTAAAATATCATATGTGTGCTACCGATTTATTTAGGGGTATTTTTCTTTCAAAGAAAAGAATAAGAATTTAATAAGAAGTATATCTAATTAAGGTATTAAGTTTTTTAAGAAATCATCCCAGCTGCCTCGCATTGCTTATTCGAGGTCTTTTGACGCGTTAGTGATGCGAGAGTTTCAATAAACTCCATGCAGCTATTTTTCTATTTCTCTTAGTTCTCAGCTAACACAGCACTACAAAAAAAAAGCTGATGAGATGCATATAAATGCAGAGCGGAGCTGCAAAAAAAAACACACCATTTTTTATTTCCTTGATATGTATTGTCGTAACCCAATTATAACGATGATGCCATATGGTATCACCAAGTAGGATGTCGCAAATCTAACCGTGTCACATACAAATTAGTCAAAATAAAAATTAGGTAGAATTTAGCACATATGTGAAAATATTGTAAGATTTATAAAAAAAAAGTCCGTGGTAAAGACGCGGACAAAAGTGGCCAGCTGGTTATATATAAACTCTATATATAAGGCTGGTTCTATAAAACGGTCTATATAAACTTTATTTAAAGAAAAATGTCAATTAGGGCCGTTGTACAAATGGGCGACGATAACCCAAAGCGTTTAATACAGTGCGTTTTATCAACAATGCATTTTACAGAAACAAGTAGCTAACATCATTAGGGAATACTGTTGCTTGCATTCCACAATAACAACAATACGAATGCAGTTTTTTGAACATCGGTCACATTGAGCTTTTGTAAAATCTAGAACGCCAGAAAAAACTTTAAGCAAAACCTAATTTTATTTATTTACACAGTAATAACTCCAATTCAATTGAAAATCTCGCTAAACGCAGTAATAACACTTTTCCTCCAAACATTGTTACAGGTTGGCAGTAAATGAAAAAAAAAAATTAATTTCTTGACAGTATTTTCGCCATTAGTCAAACAGCAACAACGTTATCAACGACCACGACGCAACAACAGCTACTGTCAAAATGCCGGCGGAAAAACACAACACCATTTGTACTTGTGTATCTCCGCCATAACCGATTGCTACCTAACACAATTCGTGCGAGTGGAAGCGAGATGCAAGGCTAATGGCCGCATGATCTGCACAAACACTTATCAGAATAACGAATAAGCTGCTAGAGTTCTGAAGACACAACCTACTTCAATGATCGCGCTCGCTTACACGATCGTTACTTACACTTTAGATCTTCTCTCTCGCTCTCACAAATACTGCACATGAATTATCAACTAGTACAACAACTGGGCAGAAAGTTTACAGCTCGCTCATCGATGAAGAAGCGCACGATCCGCTAAAGTTGCGCCTCTTAAACGTGTTTCCCTCATATTCTTTAAGCACTTACTAGAGAGCTTGACAAGTGCTTTCAGAGCTTATATTTCATTCACATATTCAGAGCACATATTTTATCGCTTTAATTTTTGTTGTAATCGTTGTAATTATTGATCATATTTTTTAATTGTTCCATTGATCTTTTAAGTAACAATGGGTCTGTTTCCGTACTAACTTCAAGTAACTGTAATAGATTTATTCGTCTATCTTTAGTTATTCTTCTCTATCGAGCTTCAAAAATTTTTTAAAATAACGCTTTCAAGCAATTTCAAGTTACTTGAATCGACTACCTAAACAGACCTAATATGAATGCCTTGTGCTCGATTTACATACATTTAAAATTAATTATTTACATAGTTCGAAAATCGGCGGAAATAATAATAGCAACAACAGCAACATCAGCAACTTGCATCTATTAGTATTGTTGTATGTTGGATATGTAAACTGTTTTATTTTCATGCCATTTCGGGCTATTTTCATGTTCTTTTTCTGAAATAATTTTTTCTGTTATTTATTTTTATTTTTTAGCTCGTTAAAATCTTAACAAAATACTTTTGAAAGCCTTTATTTTGACGACATTTTAAACGATTGTTAAAATTTTTGTTCTTTATGGTCTTCCCGACGTAGCACAGTGGGCCAATCAACAGTATTATTAATGTTGCTGCTGATGTTGTTGAGAGTGGGTGTGTGTTTGGATATCAGCAGCAACAGAATATGTGAATTATTACTCAGATATTTAAAACGTGCTCTTTTTATGGCTGGATTTAATTGTCTGTCGTAATGGTTCGTTCTATGTTTATTGTTTTTCATTGCGGAGTATAAGATTGTGTTTGTGTCACACTAGTTTTGAGCTATTAAGACATATATCTGATATGTATATATATATATATATATATATTGCATAAAAATAACGAAAATTTAAAAAAATGTTGCTTCAAGTTTTTAAAGGGAGGTTCTCAGGAAACTCGACCAAAAACAAACTCAATTTTTTTTAATTTTTCAATAGCTTATGATGTGTAGAATATGTCCCCAAAGCGGTTTGAGCGATAACGATTGAACAAAAAATTTAAGCGCACAAAAAGAACCCATATTGTAATAAATTAATTAAAAAAATTTTTAACCAAATCTTAAAACGCGTTTTCAGAAAAATCATGTTTTTCAAACTGGTATCCACGATATCTCAACAACTACTGTATGGATTGACTTGGAGTTTTTTATTTGTTTATTTTAAAGTAAGAGGTAACCTTATACATGTATATGTAAGTAACCTTTTTTTCGAAAATTATTTAAGAAACGAGCCAGAGAAAATAACTTTTTCAGCACACAGAAATTAGGGTTCCGGTTTAACTTAGGAAAGTAAAATCATTATTTTCTCTGCAAAATTTGTTCGATGCTAAAAATCAGAACTATCATACAGTTTGTATAAGCGATATTCATAAAATCAGATAAGTTAATGAAAGTTGCGTTTTTTCTTGTCTCAAAAAACGTACTAAAGTTGACGCTTTGCTGGTGGATACGGTACAGCTAGATTAGGTGTAGCAGCGAACCGTGGAGTTGCAGACATTTTGTGTTACACATGGGCTATAGCTTAAGCGAGTGAAATAATGTTGCGTCACTCGTGGTATATAGATGTTCTTTTGTGATGCTGACTTTTAATGAGAATTAAATTAATAAACTTTTGTTTGGATTTTATTGTAAGCCGCTTGAAGGTTTTTACTCCTTCGGATTCTAGCAAAAAAATTTAATCGTGTTAGCTGTGACTCCTGGCAGATGAGCTTTTGACGGCAGAAAAGCTGCTGTCTGGAGGAGTTTGCTGGCGGGAGCTGCGATTTAAGCGCGGTATGGTCTAAAAAAACTAACATTGTGTAAATGTACAAGAAAATCTACAACGAAGCAGCGGAACAACTTGTTGCACTTTTGACTGGTGCCCCGTCTTCACAGAATTCTGGAGTTGCTTATAGTATGCAAACAGAAGAAACTGCAGATACCCTTAAAGTTAACTGGGTTGAGCATGACAAAGATCAGCTGGTTGAGGCTATGCATCAAGACTGGGAAGAGGTGCTGAAATGTTCAAGAAGCACTTCAAAAGCAGTATGTCTGGTGAAGATGCTGCTCCGACGAAAAAAGGTAAACGTTTTGAAATAGGTAAAAAGGGAGAGGAATCGTTAACAACGGTGATACTAACCGGTTCAATGGAATGAGTCAAGAAGAAAAGGGTAAGCTTTGTCCTCCTCTTTATATTAAAAATGCTGACGTTCGAAAACTTTCAAAATATTTTCGTGATTATTTATTCGAAATTAGAAAACCATTATATTATAATTAAAACGAAAATTTCATGGAGGCATTGAACTTATTATTTTTATTTGCAATGTTATTTAAATATATTTTTTATATAAATATATAATTGATAAATAGGCTTCTCTGAACGTTAACAATTTTTTAACGATTTGTATGAATTGGCGACGGATTTAATGCAAATAGTTTGATATAAATGATCACAAAAATAATATAAGAAAAAATTTAATTCAATGACCCCCCCCCTAAAGTTTTAGTTTTTATTCTCATTTTTATTGTTTTATAATTTCGAAGAAATTTTGGTAGTTCTGCCTCTGAATATACAGTAAATAAATTAAATAGTAATAACAAAGACTTAAGTCACAAAAGATATACATATTTCATTGATTATAAAGCTTAAATATTAATTACAAGCAAAGCTAATGCAAATAGTTATTTAAACTTTTAAAATAACTTATTGAAATAGTTCATAAAAAAGTTTTTTTGCAGCAAATATAGATAAAAGTTATAATTTTCATACGAAAGCTTTTTGTTGCTGGAGTAATTGAACCATGACTCGTTTGAAGCACTCTTCTTCAACTCCTATGAACTTTTGAACGTATGCATATCGTCATATGAAATCAAAAAAGTCGTAAGTTACCAAAAATTCAAAATCGAATTTTTGATTGATTATGATGCACCATATCAAAATACATGTCCCTGAAAAATTTTACACTCCTACAATTTTTATTAAAAAAATTGTACAAACCCTCAGTGCAGCGTTTGAGAAATTTAATAAGGTTCTTTTAAATTTAGTTTACGGCTTTTTTGATTTCATATGACGATAAGTTATGTTATATGTTTGTATATATATGTAAATTTACATGCTACTCTTTTAAATCCACTGACAATTTCATAACATTAAAATATTTAATATAAATATTTTTATTTAAAAAGCCTTAAACTTTTTCTTTAATACAATAAAAATTGAATTTAAATATAAGAACTTTGATAACTTTTATCCTTATGAGAATGTTTTGGCGTTCATTTGAAAGGTAACGTTTTAATTGCCTATTACTAAAATATCAACAAAGGAGACATTTCAAGATTCTTTTTTTACCCATTGTATAACGTAACAAGTAACATTTTTTCTTATGTATGTAAACATTTATGAACAAAAAATTGTTCAGTTGCGATGGCATTGTTTCCTATTAAAATGATAAACAATTTTTATTTTTCGATTAAAAAAAATATGTTTAATAATGTCGCAAAATAACTAAAATTTATTTATAGAAACAAAATCTATCGAATTCATTCCTATCAACGATGTAGTTTAGATATACTAGTAAAAAAAATATAAATTAAAAAAAAAATATATTCGAAAACGTTCGCAAAACTCTCACGTTACGCTTGTGGAGGAGGAGAAAATTTCATTATCCTTTTTTGAACTCATTTAAGAATGTGAAAAAAAAAAATTTATTGATCATTTCTGAACTCATGTATGAGTAAAAAATTGTTCATTTATAAGTAATTGTTTCCTACTAAAATGATAAAAGAATGTTTCTTTTTCGTTTTAAATTAATTTTGTTAATTATTTTGCAGGAGAGAAAAATGTTCACGAATTTAATCTTCTCTAGTAAGAACATTGATCATACAATAAAAAAAAACAAATTTCACAAAAATAAATTCTACCCGAAAACGTACTCATAAATATCACTTTACGCAGCACCTTTACGCATGGTTCAGTGGGTAGAATTAGAAAAAATATTATCAATAAATAAATAAAAACAAATATTTCATTGGTTTTTTAGAACAAATTGATATGACTTTTCATTTTTTTGAAGAACTTATTAAAGTAAAATCGAATTTAGAAAGCTATAACTAAGTCATTTTTTCATTATCAACTACCACAGTTGATATGAAAGTAAGTGTTAGTGAAAGTGTAACCTCTTTATAAGATTGCATAAGACTTAATTTTATCAGACTAATTCGTGTTAAAAATATGTTTTGCTTAATGTTACAAGAAAATGTTGATCATTTGATTTGTAGTGTTATGAAGTATTTCTTAAGATGACAATGGACAATTATATTTGTATTTCAAAATTATATTCTCGAAACTTAAGCCATATTTCTGTCTTGGAACTTGAATGACGTTGTTTCCGATTTATTGGAAATTTACTTCTTTAACACTAAGGTTTAAAATGCCTAAATTTTTGTTGGCTTTATGAAACGTAAAATAGCACTTCATTTGCCACGAGATCAAAGTTACAGTTTAATAAAATACTATGTTGCTATGTCATTGTTACTGTTACTGTCAATGTTACTATGTCAAATTGCTAGGACATGGAAGGGATGGAAAAAATATTCAATGACTTTAAAAACCAATTTTCTCGATAGCTTCAAGTTCATCTATTTAGTCTGCTGCGGACTCATCACGAAACATAGATACGTTACAGCACATCGTTGTCTTAATTTTTTAAAGTATTCTGAAAAAATCAATAATTTTAAAAAAAATTAAGAGTAATTGCATATATAATACAAAAGTCGCATTAAGTTTTTTAAAACGGTTTATTTCTTATAAAGAATAGATCTTTGCAACAATGTTTAAATCGCTGATATATATTTTCGGTATAATGCCAAAGTTACAGGTGAAACAATTTTTATTACAATATCCTCTTATTTGAAAAAATGTTAAAGGCTTATTTTATTTGAAATCTAACAAATTAACTGAAAACGGTTGAAACTGCATCGAGTCACTCAATTTTAAGTATTCGCCTTTCTGTAAAACAATATCTAATGAAACTATTTTACAGCTTCTGGAACTAAAATTTCAGGAAAGCAAACCAAAACCATTCTTGTTAGCTCTTACAACATTCCAATCAAAGTTGCATTTAACATTATGAGCGACAAAGACACACCATTTGTAAATGAACTGAATATAAAATTGAGTTATTTTATAGATTAAAATTTAAAAAACTTTAAAGTTTTTTTAATTGTGCTGTGTTGCTTTATTAACTCTTTTAGCTTAACCGATCTAAACCATCAGAATTAACATAACCATTTCAGTCACTTGACAAATAAATTTTGGCACAAACTAAATGACACAAAAAACAAAGATTTACCTTAAAACTAAAACTCTCCGCCTGTTTTTTTTCTTTTCCTGCATTCAATACCGCCCGCGCATAACGATCACTTTAGTAACGCTGCCAAAATATAATTGACTTGCGTCGGCTTTTATGACAGCAACCTATTTCAGTTTATGTTTTACTATGCGGCGTTAACAACAGCAACATCAGCAACAATAACAACAACGACGACAATAGCGACAGAAACAGCAAAACGACAACAACATCCGCAATTTATGACCCACTTTGAATGGGCCACTCATAGATCCACAAAAATTCTTCCGCACTATGAGGAGCACTGCTCTGTCAGTCTATCTGTCTGTCTGTCGACTGACTTGACATCAAGACCTCCATCGAAGATCGCAAACTACAGCGGAACAGCTGTCAATGCGTCTTATTATGACTTGTTGTCCTGGAGGACGTTCGTTTGTTGATTTTTGATGGACTTTTGCTGTTTTTGTTGTGATTTATTTAATAGGTGAACCTGAATTTATGGCCTATGCTCAAGGTGGTGAGAGTGTGGGACCAAAGGGGTGGGCGCAGAGATTAACTTGGCCGAGAGTAAAAGTGCAATAATATTTATACGTAGCGATGAAAAAAAGAAGAGTGAGTGTGTGTGACGATATTTCTTCGTGCTGTAATAAATTCAAAAGACCATACGGATTTATTGTTGCTCCGTTGTTGTTGTTTTGATGTTTTATACATTTTTATTGAGTCTTGAAGAAAAAATTTATGAGCATTTTGCGCATGCATTGCCATTGCGACCCCTGAACCCCCTTCCTTTCCTTCATGTATTGGGTTGTTACTCCCCCACACATTGCCGCTACATTCAAAGCAAATAAAAAGTGAAATAAAATAAAAATAAAAACAAAAAATATATATAGTATAACAACATAAAATTCACTGCAACAGGTGATAATTGTTTAACAAACCGAACGAGCAAGGCCCTGGTTTGGCCCGGTTTGTGCTGGTCTATAAGAGTAAATGCCAGAGAGTCAGAGAGACGGAGAAAGAAAGATGCGGTCGATAGCATATAAAAGTGAAGGAGTGCGGATATTATGACCGTGTTGGAATTTTAATTGTTCTTGTTTATAATTTCTGTTGTTGTTATAATTTTAATGTTAAACACTTAAATCCATGTTGTTTGGCACTTCTTCTTTGATGGTGCGAATTAATCGATTGAATCGTTAGAATTGTTTATTTTTTAATTCATTTCTTTAACTTTGCCTTGAATATGTTACCTATTGATCATTGTTTTTTTTCTTGCTTTCTTTTTGTTTAATTTTTGGCCATAAAGTTTCAGCACAATTAGTAGTCATAAAAATTTTTTAATTGCGTGTTATGAGTGCAATTATAGTGTTGTAAATTTTTTTTCATCGTTAAATACGATCGATTTCTTTTGCGCTCACGTGCAGCATGTTGAGTGAATATGAATTTCATATTAATTTAATCGGTTACAACTTTTGTTTTTTTTATTCTAATTACGCTGACTTAAATGGATGAGAAGTAGAATGTCTAGCAAATTGTAGTATTTTACGGAAAAACTAAAAATAAATACTTCAGTCAAAATGGTAAAAAAATATAATTCTGTAAACTACATTTTTATTACCGATTTTCCATTGCTCTGCTGTCTCTATTCTGATGGCAATTACAACAGCTTGATCAGCTTTGATGAAAAAGGTGAGTTATCATTTTAATGTAATGAAGGATTAACTCCATTACTTATGTACTTATCAGCATTCAAAGCAATTATTTTTATCGTTTTATTTGATATTTTTCTAAGCACAGGGGATTTAACATAATGTTCAATTAAATCAACCAACTTATTATTATATCTGCACACTTTTCTTTTTACTTTATCTTCAATGTTTTAGCATAATTTAGAGGACGTTTTTAAAGAGTTTTATTTTTCTGATGCGCTTTATACAAATCATGCTTTCATATACATTATGGAGTATCGAATTACAAATTTTTTTAATTTCACATTCTAAGAGGTCTCAAAAGTTGCAAAGCGTTGTAAAGATCTCCCAAAAATCAATTTAAGAAAAAAATTATGTCTCCCTATCCCGCATGTACAAAGTTGTTTTTGAGAAAAACGGTAAAAAATAACGATCTCGAAATGCTCAGTTTTTTGTGAGAAAACTGCATTGTCTTACAGCAAAAGTAAATATATACTTTTACTAACAATATTTTGCCAAACATGATGCCATAATCGATTTTATTTCTGAAGGATAGTCAAATCTAAATGTACACTCGAGATAGCACAGAACTTTTGATTGTTATCTGATTATCTAAATTTTGGTGACATTGATTATAGCGTTAACGTTTTTCTAGAATTTGGCGAATTAATAATTCACATATTTTTTGCAGATGCGTTTTCTTGTCTTGGAGAAATATAAACTTGAATGCAATTTTTTTAACTTTTTCAAAAAAATGAATGCAAGGTCTTATATTTCGGCCATCAGAATTGGCAATTTTGATTCTTAAAATATTTCTGAACAACACCCTTTGAAAGAGTATTAACTTGCAACACCAGGTTAAGACCACGATTTTTTTTTTCCTATTTCGTTATTTTAAAAAATTATTTTTACTTCCTAGCATGAAATTTATTATTTCGTCAAAACAAATCACCTCAGCATTGACAAAAATGTTATACTAAAATTTAGAGTTCTGAGTTTGCCGTTCGATGGGTGTCAATGGACTTAACAATTGTTGTTAAGAAGTGTTTTAATGAATAATAGCCATAAAGGAGATATGAACAAAATTGTTACATTTGATGCTTGAAATAGTTTTTTTTTAAATACCAAAATTGGGAAATACCACTTCTGATGCCCGATAAAACTATATATACATTTCTTTAAAAAAATTAAAAAATTGCATTTAAGTATTTATTTCTCCAATACAGGAAATGCATATGCAAAAAATATGCATATTATTAATTCGCCATCAATATCACCAAAATTTGGACAATCAGATAACAATAAAAAGTTCTCTGATATCTCTAGTGTACCTTTAGATTCAAATATCCTTTACACAAGACACTGGGTAAAAACCAGGAGCGGCATCGTGTATGGCAAAATATTTTTAGTTAAAGTCGGTATTTACTTTTGCCTTAAGACATATTTAGTTTGTCTAACAAAAATCTAAGCATTTTGAGATCGTTATTTATACTGTTTTTCTCAAAAAACAACTTTGTCATTGCGGGAGAGGAAGACATCCCTTTTTTTAAAAAAAATATTTTTTGGGTTATCTTGACAGCCCGCAACTTTTGAGACAACTTAGAATACCATCTAAATTTTTCGATACGACCCAAAAATTTTTTATGTGTCAACGATATTTTGGGTCAAGCAAATTTTACTATATTTTTTTTGCCATATTTGTTGACGGCTTCTTCCCATAGTTTTAAAAGGCTAAAGTCTATGAAATATCAAGAGATTTCATTTACATTTTTAGCTAAGAAAATGATGTGATATTTTGAAGAAATCTTTAAAAATTTTTTAAAATTTTTTGATTGTAGTTATTTGTGTATATTACAGTATGTTTTTAATGCGAAATGTTTAAGTACCATTAAAGTTCCATACAATTGGTAATTAATGTTTTATTGACCAAATGGAAACTTATCTAACTATACATTTAAATACATACATACGTACATACTAAAAAAACAAGCTTAATTTATTCGTCCATTTTGTGCGTCGTCCGGTTAGTACGACGGAGTTTCGCCGGTCCCTTGGAGGTCGTTATATCCGAATTCTACTTTGAAAAACTTTATTTTGAACATATTTCAAAACAAACAAATTTTATTTTAAAAGAATTACATTCAAACAATATGGAATCACACTAATGAATTGCAAAACCTATTTCAAATTTCTGAATTCTCAATAAGTCTCAAAACTGTATTTTCCAAAAAAAATAAAAATATTACAATGAAACTGTGTCACTTATTATTTTACTCAATAACTACTTTATTTCGTGGTTTGTTAAGTTAATGCAATAAAAACTACACACGTTTTTCTCTTTCATCCCAACGCACAGCTGTTGCTGTTGATTTGTAGTTACAAAGAAACACGCAACAACAACGAAACCAAAGCTGCAAGCAGTAACAGCATTAAAGTCAATCAACAGATGAACTGCTTGCAAGAAAATGATTTAGTTATTTGTAAAAATATCAATTTTACGACAAAATCATTGATCGTAGATGCATGTCACCTTAGACTTTTTTGTTGGAATCGGGAAGATCTTTCATATGTTGTTAAACCATTTTCAGATATATTTTACCGTTTAAGCAGGAAATATGAAAATGTACCGAACTTTACCAAAAATTGAGATTTAAGCCAGTTTCTCAGTCAATAACTTGTTCGCTATTATATATATCAAAATTTTGAGTACACATGAACCATTTATGATCAATCTGATTCAAATAGTGAAATTTCACATAAATCCGTTCAGCGGTTCCTGAGTTTACCCGCAGCCACAAACATGCTAACTTTTTAAAAGTTTCATTTTTGTGATAGAGATGAGCACACAAAATCTAGAACTTATAGCGTGACCCTAGCCGAAGATATGACGCAAAAACAAAAGACTCTTTCATATAACTAATATAGCGTTTCAAAACTTTGAAGCATGATTTCTGGAAACTTTGAAATAAGACTAACTGCATTATTCTGTATCACGAACAAGCACACCAACGATGAGAAAGACACGAGAAGTAATACAATTTTGTATGGAAGAAAATGTTGCTTCTCGTGTCTTTCTCATCGTTGGTGAGCATCTTCATGATACAGAATAATGCAGTTAAGCTGTTATTGCTCATCGACACAGATAAAACGTAAGAGTACACTGTATAAAATTTTATGAATGCAAAATTTTTGTAAGTATGTATGAACAAATTTTTATTTTTAGAAATTAACAGCATCGCACGGTATCAAAGAGGTAAAATTAAAAAAATTTTGCATTACAAGGAATTACGATAATTTGCATGGCCAATATAAGGTAATTGTGGGGCATGCGATTTCGAAATTAATTAATTATTTAAAAGCGGTATGTCCACATATCATATCATATTGTGATCAGTTCCAAGTACGTATAATGAAAGCATCTTATGCTGTCAGTTTGGCCATGGCAAAACACAATAAGCAGCATAAGCCCCAGACAAAATTTTTGTCCGGAAAATGAACTTGAAACGGCAGACAGGTAGTCGGTTTATTGGAATAGAAATGAAATTATTTTGGCCCAATTTTGGCAGGGCAGGGCGGAAATTGTACCAAAACTGGCCAGTTGACTGCCACTGTACAAAATGCTGCCACTGCTCAAAAATGTATAAGAGAGCATGCAAGTGGCGTTCAGTGAAAGCCAGTTGGCAGGGAATGTACAGAGCAGAATACATGCAGGTAGTGGATGGGGCCTTATTTTATTTAACTAACAGTTTTTGGTCCTTGGGTTTGTCGATTTTTTCGATTCACCTAAATTTTGAACGGCTTTGATGTTGTGACATACAATTTTGAGTGAGATTTTTCAAACGTAAATTTCCAAGATTTTTAAAAAAAATTTTATCTTTAATTTATCAGGTGTAAGCAAACCCAAACAAAGAAGAGAATCCACTCTTGGGAGCATTGGTGGGAGCATTGGTGGGAGCATTGGTGGGAGCATTGCCACCAACAATACCAGAGCCTTTTTATTGAAATAGAGTTTTATTGAAAAAAATGGTTATTTTTAAAATTATTACTCTATAAAAACATAGTCCAAACGCAAAAGATAAGCAGATTTCCTGAACGAAATTTGACAAAGTACAATGTTTGTATCGTATAATCAGTTAAAGTTTTTAATTAAGATGATGAATTCGCTAGTCACTCATCTTTCCCAGAATCAAAAAATTGTGCATCAGACGAGGATAGTAAAGATCCGATTGCTGGAAAAAATCGATTTGTTCTAGGATCTAAGGTCTTCACCTCAATTCTAACATACTTTTTACGACACAAACTAAGCGGTTCTGCATCAAGCAGTTTGTTGGAATTGATTGATTCCATCCATATGCCCTAAAACGCCTATCTTCACTTATGTCTTTAAAAAACATTTCATAAAAACAAATTCCGCTATTGAGTAAACGGCGCACTGCAACAACTGTTACAGACCAGTAAAAGGAAATGTGGGGAATATAATAGCAAAGGTGAATTCGGATATCTGCTCGCCTTTTCAATAGGGGCACAGCTGCAAGCAATTATTTCTCGCCCAGATTTCTGCAAACATTTGCTCACCATTTTAGCAGAAAAAAGAAAATGTTGACAGGCTAGAAGGCATTTACGATGGCGAACTCTATCGCAATCAATGCGAAAATAGATTCATGAATGACCTCAAGAATTTATCATTCATGTGGTATTTTGACGGAGAAGCACTCTATTTAACTTATACTATTAACTAAATATTTATGTAGTAATTAGCAAATGCACTAAAAATTATTCAAAACCGACGGTCGTATCAAATACTGAAGTCATCCTTGTACACCAGTATATAAAATCTTCTGAAATACAGTAAATTTCGACACAATGTATTAAAAAATTAATTTTGCATTACATGTCCATGATATTTTTTATGTTTTGTGTTTCACCAAATATGATTTTTAGTATTCCACTAAATACGATTGAAAACGAATAAAACACCTTTTCCTTTATACATTTTTAAAGAATTTTTATTTTTGCAAACTTTCGGCAAAAAAATATTAATTGTAAATGCCAAGTTCACACGTTAAAAATGAAAAGGTTTTCAAAAATTTCAAGTTAAGCCCAGTAAAAAGTTAGAGCTCAGAAGAGTTAGACAGAATAAAAGCGTCTTCCAGTATAAGACGAGATGATTCTGTTGTCTAGAAAGCAAAACATTTTTAAGCTGCTAGATCCTTTCAATTGGATGCCAATACAATGCTTGTTTTTAATAGAGTTCATGTGCCTGCCAGTATAAGGCGAAAGCATTCTGTTCTGTAGAAAACAAATCTTTTAAGCCTGCCCAAATATTTCAGTTCAATGCCAACATAATGATTTTATTCAACAGAGTTCATATGCCTGCCGTTATATGCGTAGGAAGGCTGCTGCTGAAAAAACAAAAATGTTTGAGCTGCTTAAACATTTCAGTTACCGTCCAATACAATGCCGAATTTCGACACACTGCCTTTTACTGACTTTTCCATGCCTTAATGCTGCTACTTTCTGGCAGCCTTTTTTGATAAAAAGTAAACTGACTGCCACCACATTTCAACATTCTGCCAGAACTCTGCTCATTTGCCACAATTATGCTGATATAAATCCATTTTCTTGTCGAATATTATGTCTGGGGTAGGGTTCCACCACATTTCAGCATACTGCCAGAACTCTGCTCATTTGCCACAAATATGCTGGTATAAGCCATTTCCCTGTCGAATATTTTGTCTGTGAAGCACAATAAAAAAATTTTTGTTTTTTACTATTAGCCTGGCTTTTTACATTTCCGTCTGCATAACTGTATTTTATGTTATCCGTCTGTCGGTCTGTTTCTTTTTGACATTTCGTCCACTACTTATTTATTTAATTTCGCAATACAAATCCGAGCAAAAAAATAGCCCACAATGCTTAGTAAGATTTCTGCAAAAAGCGCTTTAGCAACACTTTGTTTTCAGTGTGAGCTTTAAAGCACTCATTAATACATACTCAAGATGAGATAGTATAGGTTTGCAAAGCTGCCCGACACTGATTAAGAACATTAGGCAGAGAGGCAGCATTTTTAGAAATAGTCGAAAAAGCAATAGAAGCAGGAGCTTTAGTAGAGCTTCAACAACAGCATCAAACCCGGTTTTGTCGGCAACAACAACAACAGCATCAGCAGCAGCAGAAAGAGATGAAATAGAATTGGTGTCTAAAGCAGAGGTAGGCAAAACTCAAACTGAGTGTGTGTTGGTGAGAGCAAATATTCTGCAGTGAAAAAAATTTATGCTGCATATGATTTTAAAATTTGTACACTTGCACACAAAAGTGATTTAATGAAACTATTTCAAACATACTATGGCAAAGGTATGTTATTAATAAGTTCAGAAATGTTAATTTTGAATGCTGTGTAACAAATTAAGCATTGCATTTCATTAAAGGCATTCCTAAATAAGAAAAATTTTTCGCATATATTTTCAGCTTCCATTTTGCGCACGATGTTCTCACTTCGGTGGCTCAAAGGCGAATGAACAAAATAACATATTTTGCGCTGTGTGGTTGAACGAAAGAGCGCAAAATACGAAAGAGCGTAAGCGTCTGTGTGAATTGGTTTTCCACAATTGTGGTATGGAGTGCCGATCTATGGTCTAAAGCAGACAAAGAAACATCTGAATTAGAAAGAGAAGTTGCCTCAGAGAAAACTTTCTCAGCATCAGCAGTAACAGCAACAACACCAGCAGTGGCAACACCAGAAGGCATAGCCTGAGTTTGATCTTTGAAAAGAGCTGCAGTAGACGCAGTGGAGCTAGATAAACTCTTTGCTATTGGCGAACTAGAGCACGAAGCTGTACGAATTCGTTTCTTAAGAACTTGAACTGTTTTACTTAAGTTTTTTGCATTAACACAATTTGAAGCATTAACAATTGCTTTTAATTCTTTTTCTTCAGTGACCAAATGCGACAAAAAACATAATTGGAATGTTTTATGAATAATATTACATTATTGAGTGTAATTACTGTTTGAAACGATTAAAAAACTATTCTTGTTCAACTTGGTGAATTTTGATAAAATAAGAATAGACTTCACTTATTCTGAAACTGATTAGTTTCTTATGAAAAGTTCTAAAGTTAAATGAGTTAAGCTTAGAAGTTTTTCAACTTCCATAAACTTCACTATGGAACACTTTCAAGCCATAAATAAAAAAAAATAAGCTGGCCATTTCATGAATTGTGATGAATTGTGTTGTGAGTGTTATTAAATGTTTGATCACAAATAACCGAGAGCTGGACCTACGTGTTTTACGCCAACTTCGAACGGCTTCTGTTCTCAAGAAGTTTTACATGGCAATTTTTACTCTCTGAGATCTGCCATTGTCTGCAAAGAGGTGACGACCGAACAGAAAAATTAATTCAATTGAAAAAACTTTCTTTCTAAGCTGGAATTGCACCTGGGCTACCGCGGTTCTTTAGCTTAGGGGCCAAGCACTCTACCCACTAGGCTACGGTGGTACACAATACGTGAGTTTCACTAAAGTGCATACAAAATTATTATACAAAATGGAATCATATGTTTTATAGTAATAAATTGACGTTTCCTATCTTTTTATCTCTGGTTTGAATCTTATGTCCGCTTAATAAGGACATAATGTCCATGTATCCTAGGTCCGTTTTGTTTTGGACATTATGTTCCTTATGCCATCTCACCATTTTGAGGCTTGCGTAAATTGCATAAAGTGTTGTGTTTTAAAAAAGGGTTCTTTGTTTTATCAAAGTAAGTTCATCGTATATCAAGATGTATGTTATCTGTGCTTTTAACCCATAAAAGACTGCTCATAGATTCCGCCGTACGATTTTTTCAAAATTTATCAGGAAGCTTATATAGGCCATAGAAGTTGCTTTGGAAAATTTCAGGCTTGTAACTGTCACCGTATTTGAGATCTGCATTGGGTATTTAAATACCCAATCGGCTAATACGGGTTCTTGGTGTTAATAAAAATTTGCAACATTCTTTTGTGATAATGAACACCTGATAAATAGAGGATACTAGAGGCAAACTGACCACGAATTTTTCCCTCGATCTTCTCATTTTCTAATTTTGTACATAGCTATAATTTTGTACATATAGATTTTGTCATTTTTGAAAATCACACATCTTCGATCTCGAAAAGGAACATTTAATTGTATGAATTTCGTTTCACATTGTAAATACAATAAATAGTTTCATTATTCCGTAATGTTTTAAAAAAAAATTATATTGATATCTCCTACCACTTTCGAGATATGGCCTTTTTCGTAAACACTTTTATGGGTATTTAAATACCCATTAGTCATTAATGGGTTAAGTTATTTTTGGTATTGGCTTTATAGTAAATTCCTTGCTAAAGTGTTTGAGTGGGCTTAAAATTTCATAGTGCAGATATTTCCCATACAATTATTGTATTTCTTTTTCAACAGTAGGAACTTTGAGATATTTGTGCATATTAGAGTTTCAGAAGAACCAAGGAGCTATTATTATACTTCTTAGCATTTTAGATGACATTTTTTTGTCATTTTTCTATAATCAATAACAACGCTGTTCCCAACTATAGTATGTGAAAGAGCCATGCTTATAATTGAATGCCATAGGATACAGGATTATAAATTGATTTGTAGGGTAAACCGTTGTTGTCTAAACACAGTTTTGAATTTAAACTTAATAGTCCTCGAAGCTTGGAATTTTTGATGTTTCATTGGGTTCTATTTTTCGAAGAAAAAAGAAAGATAAATATTTTCTATCAGGACACATACCAAGGTAGTCAACACCATATTTTGTTTCTTTTCTTATTTTTAATGTAGCATTTGAGCTTTTAATTTTGTTTAAAAATGTATTACTCACATATGTGAGCACACCAAAATTGTATTAAAATTAAATAGTGGCCATATATTAAAATTCAGTTTTAATAAAAATAAGTATTGAAATTTAATACTCAGTTTATATTAATTTTTAATACTTATTTCGTATTAAAAATTAGGCATAATAGTAAATATAGTATCAAATTGATTCCAAAGGGTATAAAATATCGTTGTAATATTTTAAATGTATTAAAATTTAATACAAAATGATATTGAAATATAATACAGCATGTCTCAAAAATTAAATATTATATCACAATAGTATCGAACTAATTGTAAGGGTATAAAATATCGCAGTAATATTTGAACTGTTTTAAAATGTAAAACAAGATATATTTAAAAATATTCTTATCAACTGAGGAGTATTAAATTTAATACTTTTCAAACGTAGATGAAAGTAATTGTGTCTGAGTTGGTAAGTTGCAGGTGCAAATCAAATAAAGAACCAAACCAAGAATACTTTCTTTCAGCATAGATTGGGTAGTTTTTAGGTTTGAAAGTTTTATGGGTACTGTTACAGAGGTTACTATTTAAAAAATTATGCATTTTTTTTAGGAAAAAGTTTTATTAGTGTGTACAAAAGGTTGCTAGGGCAAGATTTTAGAAAATGTGGAACATTTTTTTTTCTTCGATTTCTTTAATTATTTCTGACGTTATTCTGTATACTTGTTCTTACGTGCTGTGTTTGTTTCTTAAAAGGCCAGTTGGTGTGTTGATATTACATTTTAAGAGTTCATTGTGAGCTATTTGGCAAGGAGAGCAAAAAAGGGCAGCAGACTTATTGGCTTGCATGAAGTTATAAGAGTTGCATCTTTACCGAACTTTGAGAATTCCAAATATTACACACGTTTGGTAGATGCAATGCAAATTCTTCTGCTCTATCTCACATTATATTCTTTCTCATTATGATCCCATGTCCCTTAGGCGACCGAATTAGAGCATCTATGTTAATAAGATTTTGAAGCTTTCGAGTGGCCTTTCACAATGCCCTTGTAATATCTTTGAGCAGATCAGTTGGGTCTGTTCCGGTGAAGTTATGATTCACCAAAGTGCGCTGGCTTTTCGCTGCTAATCTTGGTAAGTCGAGCTATTAGCATATAACTTTCGGGCAATTTGTGCTCGGTTTATATGCAAACGGAGAAAATCAAAAAGAACAAAACACCAGTAATTAGTTAGCTTAGGTTATATATACAATATTTATTTCTTACGTGTTATTTGTTCGGCAAATCTTCAATACGTGATATTTACTTATAAATACGTAATGATGGCTGCTGCAATTAGTGCAAGAAGTGCCTACACAGCAACGTTAAAGAAAACTTAAATTATGCACCTGGCAATCAATTAGTGATTGCTTGCTAATAATCAATATGTGATTATTTGTTTACAATTAGTGAAAATATTTAATTTAATATTTAATAAAACGCGGGTTTACAAAATGAAGTTTACTACTTTGCGAATTCAATTTGTGACGACAAGTTAAAAAAGCAAAACTCACTCGTCGGAGAAGCCGATCGAGCGACTCGTTCGTGTATCGAGAATCGATACTGGAACGAGTCGATAAAGTAGTAAGTTAATCTATTAATTTCTTTAACCTTTAGGGTTGCGGCCTAAACATACCGGCCCCCTTGCAGTATTACTGTAAGATAAACTAGAACATATTTAAAATATCTTAAAACTAGTAAAAAAGGTGTTGATTGATTCAAGGGTCTCAAAAAAGTTATAACTAGTGTAGTGCTTTATATAATATGTATATAATAAAGGATAGGTGGGGAGGAGCGAAGTCACCTATTGCAGATATGGCAACGGTGATGGCGAGGGCAGGCGCTGAGCGCCACTATTCGAGCGGCGGTGAGTTTTTCGTGTCCATCCTTGACCACGATTGGGATGCCCATCTATAAATCTATCATCGTCTTCTTCTCCAGATATCGAGTCCCCCTCTACGCTCAATTTGACCTGCGGCAAAAAGGGCCGGGCAAAACTCTCCCCGGCACACGTCCCTCCTTCACGTGAAGACACAGACAAACTAGGCCTGGCTACGTGCACAGGATCAGGCTTCGACTTTTTCATGCATTTATACGGTTCAAAATGCAGCCGAGTATGGTTTCCTTTTACTGTACCGTACCGTGGCGGTTTATCCAAAAAAGACGTGAACTGCAAAATTTTACTAAAATACGAAACGACAGAGGCGGACGGAGTATTTTGCGATGTTGTGGAAGTGGAGCCTGTTAATATCCAGCCAAAAATGGTAACTTGTGCAATAAGTGACCCAAGAGCATTTCGACGGATACCATCGAGAAGAATTTGTGGGTATAAATCACCACCTAGTAGTATATCGACTTGATCGCTACAGTAAAAGCGCTTATCGGCTAGTACAAGCTCCGGAAAAGCTTGCTGCAACATCGGATCTATTGAGCAGGTAGGAAGCTTTCTTGTAATTTTTGAAAGTATTAGCGCGTTTGTAGTCAACCGAATGGTTGGATTAATAGGTGATCCTATGACCAAAGTGCTAGCTTTTTGTACCTTTGCCGAAACTACATTGTTAAGTCCCGAGACTTTAGCGCAAACGCGATGAGTAGGTAGCTGAATAAGTCGTTGCAACCTCTCAGAAATAAACGAGCCTTCGGAGCCAGAATCAATAAGTGCTCTGGATGTAAAACTAGATCCTCGGTAGGAAACATTAATCACGTCTGGTAATTTTCGCTAGCGCTCGCAGATGTCTGCGGTTGCACTGCTCCTTGAAGAGTGGACTGTATAGCGAATGTGCCCGGACCTCCCGCGTTTGGATGATAATTTGCATTTCGAAAATCTCTGTGCAACAACGAGTGATGTCGTTGTCCACACGAAGAGCAATTGTACCCGCTTTTACAATTTTTTGAAGTATGGCCAGTTGACAGACAGTTGAGGCAGCAATGAAAACGCCTCGCAACTGATGATCTGTCATATACGTTCATTGCCAAAAACTTCGGACAGAACTTCAATGCATGATGCTGGGTTTCGCACAAGTTGCAATTGGTGTTCGTCTCTTTTGCCTGATTGGTGTTGACTTTGTTCACATTCGGGGAAGGTGCGTAAGATATTTGCCCTTTTGGCACCGCGCCTCTAAAGTCAGACACCGTTTCTAACGTCTGAAATCGACTTGTTAGAAATTTATCCAAGTCAGCCCATTTGGGGATTTCTGCCTTGTTCTCTATTGATTGCTCCCATAAGGAGAGCGTCGTTTCAGGCAACTTTGTTGAACACAAATATGTGAATATCGCATCCCAATTGTTGATGTCGACTTTGTGCATTGTGAGTGCAGAAATGCAATTATTAATTTCTCTTTGCAATTTTTTAATGGCACCTCCCGACTCATTTGAAACCACCTGGAGATTGAACAAAACTTTTAATTGACTATTCACAAGAATGCGCTTGTTTTCATAGCGGTCTGTCAAGTTTTGCCATGCTGTTGCAAACCCTTCATGCGTAAGAGGAGATTTCTGAACAATCTCTTTTGCCTCTCCGCGGGTTTTCTGGTTAAGGTGAAAAAGTTTCTCAACAGGTGTTAGTCGATTATTTGAGATGTAAATGGCTGAAAACAAATCTCTGAAGGATGGCCATGTTAAATAATCACCGTGAAATAATTCGGTATCACACGGCGGCAAATTGATATTATGGCCATACATTGGGCACTCAACTCTCGAAACATCAACTTTACTGTGCTCTTTTGACGTGGATAACTTATCGCTAAGTTCGTTCATCTTTGCAAGACATCGAACATATGTCTGAAAACACGAGCGATATTTTATTTTCGCGACACTGACATTATCATCACCGTCATTGGTTGCCGCTAGCTTTTGCAGGCATGACTCGTATGATGCCTTAACATTTGTCCACTGCGATTTTAATTCCTCTTCGTGAATTTTAAGAGCGAAAATATTATGCTCATTTTGAGGAATAGCATTAAAATCTGCTTCCAGCTCAAAAATGTTGTCAGTAGATCTCATAAAGGAGTTCTTCTTCGCCATTATTTATGGAGAAACAAAAATAAGTTCTGTTAATGAGCAGATTAGAAGCTTAAATTGCTCCAAATATTTTTAATTGGTTTCTAATAAGTAGAAACTTTCAAATGTTAGGTCAGTTTAAGCTAAAACTGCTTAAAATATTTATTTTTTTTTTACTTTGTTTCTAATACGTAGAAACTTTCAGATTACTTGTCGGTAAAAGCTTAATTTGCTTAAAAATTTTTACTCAGTTTCTAATACGTAGAAACTTGCAAATGTTAGGTAATTGGCAGCTTAAGATTGCTTAAAATATTTTTACCTTTGTTTCTAATACGTAGAAACTTCAAAAATTAGGTAAAGTCAAGCTAAAACTGTTAAAATTAAACGATTGCCTAAAATTTTCT
This sequence comes from Dichetophora obliterata, assembly GCA_963920525.1. Lineage (NCBI taxonomy): Eukaryota > Metazoa > Arthropoda > Insecta > Diptera > Sciomyzidae > Dichetophora > Dichetophora obliterata. The sequence goes on along the minus strand of OY986435.1, from coordinate 145,785,753 downwards.
CTTACTCTAGTTTCTAATATGTAGAAACTTTCAGCTGTAGGAAAACTTAAACTTAAATTTTATATGAATAAATCTACTTTATTTATGAAATAAATAAATTTCATCAATTTATACTGTTTTTATTCGCTTTTCAACAAATCTTTGAATTGCAACGCTTAGATTTACAACAGTTAAAATGTATCAAAACAGTTTCCAATGATGAATTGGATTTAAAACCGGAGAATTTATATTGAAAATGAAAATCCCGTGAAATTTTAAAAATTCCCAAACAACACCGGGTACTTGATAAAATATTTTTATTGCCGAGTCGGTCTTAACAAATTGGAATTTTACTTATAATAGCTAAAATTCACGAAAAAGTGCCAAAAATTAGAATAGCAATATGTGTGATAAATTTTGACGAACTGGCAACACTTTTTCGAAATCGAACAGCTGTTTCAATTAAGTTTTATTTTTTCGTCTTGTTTGGACAACCTGTCGCGTTGTTTACATTTAAGTGTCGTTAATTTGTTCTGCTTTGGTTTTAAAGTGGTGATAGAAATACAAATAATATAACTTAGAGTAATAATATAATAATTTATAACTAATAAAGAAATAACAACCAAGCTATAACAAATGAATAATCAAACGCGACGGACGATATAATGCCAAGCAAACGAAGCTGGCCAAATAAAGTAGTGTGCGTGTGTGTATGTGTCTATTTATTTTGCGTCAATTTATTTTATTGCAAGTTAATTTGCATAAAATTAACAACCGAATTAAAAACTATTGTAATAATTAGTTGGTGCCAAGTAAATTTCCGACTGGTACACAGCAAAAAACTCCGTACACTTATCCGCGAGTTTTCTAATAAGTAGAAAACTAATTTCGCCGGACGGACAAACTATTTTAACGACACAAAACAAAGTATAAAAAAGTACGAAAATTCGCGAAACGAAGATTTTGTTTGTGCGTGAGTTTGTGTGTGCCGCGATGATTTTATGAAAAACAACCCTTATAATGAAAAAATTATATAGTTTCGCAAAAATATTCGCGATTTTATTTGTAAAATGTAATCTTTAATTTGCACAATAACACTTTTATAACTTGATCCACTTGAAACGAAACCAATCAACTAACCTTTTTTATCTGGTGCAGTTGATGCAATTGGTGCTTTGCTTAAAAATTCTCCGTTTTCCTTAGGCACTTGAAATAATCCAAGAAAGCTAAACCATCCGGCTCGAAGGACCATGAGCAGATCAGTTGGGTCTGTTCCGGTGAAGTTATGATTCACCAAAGAGCGCTGGCTTTTCGCTGCCAATCTTGGTAAGTCGAGCTATTTGCATATAACTTTCGGGCAATTTGTGCTCGGTTTATATGCAAACGGAGAAAATCAAAAAGAACAAAACACCAGTAATTAGTTAGCTTAGGTTATATATACAATATTTATTTCTTACGTGTTATGTGTTTGGCAAATCTTCAATACGTGATATTTACTTATAAATACGTAATGATGGCTGCTGCAATTAGTGCAAGAAGTGCCTACACAGCAACGTTAAAGAAAACTTAAATTATGCACCTGGCAATCAATTAGTGATTGCTTGCTAATAATCAATAAGTGATTATTTGTTTCCAATTAGTGGAAATATTTAATTTAATATTTAATAAAACGCGGTTTACAAAATGAAGTTTACTACTTTGCGAATTCAATTTGTGACGACAAGTTAAAAAAGCAAAACTCACTCGTCGGAGAAGGCGATCGAGCGACTCGTTCGTGTATCGAGAATCGATACTGGAACGAGTCAATAAAGTAGTAAGTTAATCTATTACTTTCTTTAACCTTTAGGGTTGCGGCCTAAACAATCTTAGTTCTGTGGGACTGCCATTTTCTTTTGTATTTTGTACAGCGATGTCATATATGGCACATTTTTTAAGGGTATATCGAGTTTAACATGCGAATTTATGTACTTACGGTCTTAAAGTTAGTTTGCATTTTCTTTTGTAAGTATTTTGAGTTTAGAAAGCGTTTAAAGAGTGGTTTTTTGACATGTTTTGTTACACCAAAGTCAAATAAACTGTCTCAGTTTGCCTCTGATATAGCTAGCCATTCTCTTCTCCGCTAAGAACATATATATACAGATCACCAAAATGAGTGCTTTGTGTTCTAATTACCTGCAGCTATATATTTAGGACGTAGAGTTGGAAAAAAAAAGCCTCGGAATTGTGTCTTTGTGATATTAAATATCAGGGGAAAATAAACTGGTGACGCATTTGAGGCTCATCTATTTTCCTGAATTATAGTTAGTTGGATTGAAGTTGATTGGAGGTACTTTTTAGTATTTTTCCATTAAATGGTGTTTGATTCTGTTTTTAACTAAGATTGCTGCTCCTCCTTGACTTTTCCTTCAGGATTCTTAGTATAATAAAGGGTGTTTTTTACAACTTTGAGTTGGCATCACTGCTTTATTTGACCACTCATTTAACAGTTGATAGTTGCTTTTTGTTAAATTTGCTTTGATATTTTATTATGGATTGACTTACATCAGAGCAACGCGTGCAAATTGTGGAAATTTTTAATCAAAATAATGATTCTGTTCGTCAAACTTATCGTGCACTTCGTCCATTTTATGGCGTACATAATCATCCTTCAGAGCTGCTACTTCAAGGAACAATAGATCGTTTTCGGACCACATTTACTGTTACTGATAATGTGCATCCAGTGAGATTCCGAACAGTGCGCACTGAAGAATCTGTAGCCGCTGTACAGGAAAGCATTGAAGATGATCCTTATCAATCAATTCGTCGCCGTTCTCAGCAACTGTGGTTGTGTCCTTCCACTTTATGGAAGATTTTACGAAAATATCTTGGCTTAAAACCTTTCAAGATTCAACTTGTGCAGGAATTAAAGCCAAACGACCATCGTATGTGCCACCAATTCGGCGAATGGGCTGAAGCACAAATTGATATTGATTTTGAATTTCCATGGAAAATTTTATTTTCCGATGAAGCCCATTTTTGGTTGAATTGGTACGTAAATAAACAGAATTGTCGTATTTAGAGTGAGGAGAATCCACAAGCTTTTGTCAAAACACCATTACATCCACAGAAAATTACTGTTTGGTGCGATTTATGGGCTGGCGGAGTCATTGGCCCATATGTCTTCAAAAACGATGATGGTCAGTATGTTACTGTCAATGGTGAACGGTATAGGAACATGATTCGAAGTTTTTTCGTACCTCAATTAGCTGGCATTAATCTTGCTGATATGTGGTTCTAACAGGCCACATGCCACACTGCGGGCACTACAATTGATTTACTCAAGGAAACTTTTGACGAAAAAATAATTTCACGAAATGACCCAATTAATTGGCCCCCAAAGATCGTGTGATTTTACCCCATTGGATTATTTTCTGTGGGGTTATGTAAAGTCACTTGTCTACGTCGCTAAACCACAAACAATTGAACACCTGGAAATCAACATTCGAAGAGTTATTGGCGAGATACGGCCGCAAATGCTGCGAAAAGTTTGTGAACATTGGTGTTCCAGATTGCGCCTTTTACGCGCCAGCCGTGGTGGCCACATGGCCCATTTCATTGATATTAAAAATATACTACTTTGTTTTATTATGATTTGAACTTGTATCACTCTATAAAAACACCCTTTATGTACCTACATTTCTATGCAAAAAATATGTAGTTACTAACGTAGAAAGTTCCAAATTCAAGTTTGTTTTTGATTAAATTTTGTTCGATAGTAAGATCTTCGTACAGCATTGTGAATACTGGGCACCCTTGTTTTCATAACATCATTATCAAATTTAGTTTGAATAAACGCATGAGCCTTTCCGCAGCCTTTAGAACTTCAGACACACTGCGCGTCGTTCTAACCGGACAACTTATTTATAAAATAGGTCGCTACTAGATCTAGATGGTCGCTAGATCGTTGATTTATTAACAAATCAAAACTTATTTTTCCTTAAATACCGGCATTATATGTGGGAGTTTAACTTTTTAGACAGATTCTTTTATAAACAATATATTGCTAATTTTGAAAGATTAAAATAAAGATTTGAAAATATTAAAACCAATCCAAAAACTTTTTGGCATTTTATAAAATCTGAGAAGTGACCGTCTAATATACCGTCATGTTTGTTTTTAAATGACTTGAATTCAAACAATGCTTCAGATATTGCGAATATGTTTGCTGATTTCTTTCAATCGAACTTTGACGTTGTTTTTGACGTTGGAGCTATTTCTCTAACTTCTGCTGATGTTGTAAATGGAATACGCAGTCTTAAACCTTCAACTCGATTGGATGCGGATGGTCTCCGTTCTATTTTGTTGAAAAATTGTGCGAGGAGCTTAGCTTAACCGTTAACTCTTATTTTTAATAGTTCCTTGCGATCTGGGATTTTTATTGATAGTTGGAAAATAGCGTTTATAACTCCAATCCCTAAATCTGGATGTAAACAGAATATTGCAAATTATAGACCAATTTCTAAGCTCACAATTGTACCTAAGCTGTTTGAGTCCATAATTAAAGAAAAATTATTCTTTTTAATAAAGCAATGCAGCTCACCGTGCCAGCATGGCTTTGTACCCGGTCGCTCTACTACTACAATTTTAGTTTTATTTGCAGAATACTGTATATGAGCTTTTACTCAAGGATGTCAGGTGGATGTAATTTATACAGACTTTGCTAAGGCGTTTGATAAAGTTTCTCACCTTCTTTTAATCAAAAAGTTAGAAAAATTTGGTTTTCATTCTAGTTTTCTAAGTTGGGTTGAATCATATTTAGTAAACAGACAATGTGTGGTGGCTTTTGATAATGTGAAATCTTTTCATTATTTGGCAACTTCTGGTATTCCGCAAGGAAGTATCCTAGGGCCACTTCTCTTTGATTTATTCATCAATGATATTAGCTTTTTTTTTCTCACTGTAAATGTTTGCTTTACGCTGACTTTTGCAAAATGATGTTCATAACTATATAGTTGGTGCTGTAATTACGGTCTTCATTTGAATCTTATAAAATGATTTTCTTAAAATCTGAAACTTTCCGTCCGTCCGTCTATCATATTGCTCACTCTCCATTGGCAGCCGTTGATCAAATCAAGAATTTTGTGTAGTTTTTGATCGTAAATTTAATTTTACTTCTCATATTGACTACATTTTTCCCAAAGCATATGCCATGCTAGCATTAATCCGAAGAAACAGTGCTTGCTTTTCAGATCCGTATACTTTGAAAGCTCTGTTCAACTGTAAGTTATTACTTATTGCTCGTTATTAAATATATTATTAATTTTAATAAATACATAAACAAAAACTATCAATCAGTTTTTTATATAAAACAAGCTAAACTCAGTGAACTTCTAATCACGCTATACACAATGAAAAAATGTGAAATTAAAAAACTAATTCTTGTTGTATTATACAGGGTCCGCCATCTAACTTTTTTTCAACTAGTGATTATTTCGTGAATGGTAACACTTAGCTCATGTCTGATTTGACAGATAATTAGTTTTATCCTTCCGCTGATATAAATACAACGCTGGGAAATATTGCGACATTACTTTGAAAATCATGGTAATGTTGCAGAATGTGTGCGAAAATTGCGTATGGATTTTGGAAGAAGAGAAGCACCGTCAGCTCCGTATGTTCATTATCTTGTAAAAAAAGTCAAAGAAACTGGCATCCTCATCGATAAACCAAAGCGTGAAAAGCCAAAAACAGTGCGTACACCCGAGAATATTGCTGCTGTGGTAGAAAGTGTGCGTGAAGCGCCATCAACATCAATTTACCGTCGTTCTCAACAATTGAACATTTCGGAGACGTCATTGAAACGAATTTTGCATAAAAACCTTGGTATGACGCCATACAAAGTCCAATTGGTTCAGGAGTTGAAGCCAACTAACCACCCAATGCGTTTTTTTCAAAAAAAAAAAAAACGTTATTTGGCGGACCCTTTATATATCAAATAATAAATTTTAATCCATTTTAACATGCAATAAAAATAGAGTTCAGCTCAGGGTCGTGGCCAAGATTTACCCATAGAGGGGGTTTGGATGAACATTGTTTTAATTTAAATGGAACAAGTTCCATCTAAAAGTTCCTCTAAAAATAAGCCTTGGTTTTTTTATAACGATTCCAAAAATATTTTGGCTATAACGATAGCCGCCAGTGAGCTAAAACATTTTGTTTTTCGTAAATATATTGGCTGGTAGAATAATTGTAAAATAAAATGTCAGATAATAAAGGTCGAAAAAGGTTCTTCAAATCTACATAAAAAAATTTTTAAAGTTCTGCAATAGCAATAAAGATAATGCTGTTTTTCGTCCCTTTTTTTTTGCATTTTTTTTTTAATTTATTTCCACTAAAATTGAAATAACTTTATTATTTCTAATGCAACTCTCACTTTCAAGACATCATTGAAAAGGTTTTGAGTGCTTGCATTCATGGCCAGAATTTTTAAAATTAATTAAAATGAATTAATCAACTTCTAAAAAAATTTTTAAGAAATAAAAAAAATACGAAATTAGTTATTTGAGTTTAGAAAGATTTTGTATTGAAATAAAAATATATCAAAAATAAGTCTTCTTTTTTTGCAAATTTTACCAACAAGTTCTGCTCTGTTACTGTGCCATCATTGTGTTTGCTATGAGATCCACATCCGTTCAAACAGGTCTCGCGCATTGAATTGGGAAGATATGTTTTAAGAAATTTTAGGGTTGAGAACGATATTTCATTTATTTAAACTAATAAAGTTTTAAAGACAGAAAAACTTTTATTTTTGTATAATAAAATATACAAAACGACTATTTCGCGAAAATATCTTTAATATGAATCTAAAATCGTTGCTCTAACTCAAACTTAACTGAAGTTATGATGAAATGAAAATCAGTCCTCTAGAAAAAAAAACCGATTTTTTTCAATTGTTGTGTACCCGTAACTCAGTAACCATCCGAGAAAAATAAAAATTGCAAATTTATTTTCTAAATCGTATCCAACACTACGTGTATACAAAGTTTAAACCAAATCGGAGAGGGTCAGGTTGAGAGTGTTGTTGAAAAGCAATGTAATCACCCTTTTATTATTTTTTTTTCTTAAGCATTTTTTGTCATATTTTTCTGCTTAAATAAAATATGTTAAAAGTTATGGTATTAAGGATTTAACACTTTTTCACAATGAAATTACAATATATTGTGAGTATACTGTAAAAATTTGAGACCAACATTTAAAATATTAACGCAATTATAGAACATAGTCAAGAGCGCCTCTTAACTGCGCGCTGTATGTTATTAAAACTTTAAAAGCGTTTTTCTTGACACAAAAATAGGTTTTAAAAAATTATATCACGCCGATTGAACTAAAATTTAAATATGTTTTTTATACGCTAATGGCTCTCGCAGGTAGCAGAATTGTACATTTTAATTAATTTTTTCTTATTTTTCCCCCGATGTTTCACAAAAATGTCTATAGAACAATTATCTATTTAAATTGTTTCTTTTAAATTATTTCAAGTGCCGTTATCACCCCGGCCAGCAAAACATCTTATTTTTTTGTCACTTTAAACGTACAAATTTAAAAAAATTTCAAAATAAAAAAGGTTTTTCGTACAGTTTGCGATGTTTATAAAACCATATAAAAATATTTAAACGATTTAATTTTCTTTTAAAAAAATCATTCCGAAATAAACCTTGAAAATTAGGGCATAGCTCCGGACTACATCCCTAATTCAACACAATTATTCGAAAACATTTTCTATTTAGTTTGTATAAGATAAATGCATCTTGATAAATTTTAAATGTAGATAAATCTAAATATAGTTTCAATAATAGAAGTATAAAGCCAGTTTACGTAGTACTAGTATACAACTCGTTTCAAGAAGTCAAGCACAAAACGAATACTAGCATACAACTAGTACGAAAAATACAAGAATTGAACTGGCTAAAATAATACTAATATTAAACTGGTCAATATTAAACTAGGTAAAAATATACTAGCAAATAGGTGGCTCAAATCATACCAGTAAAAAAGCCTTGTTTTGATTATACTAATATTTTACTGGTTTAAGGGTTACTACTATTACAACTAGTTCAAATAATGCCAGTAAAAATACTACCTCAATTCATATCGAGAATAGGACAATTGTCTTTTTTTATGACATGAACACAGGAAAATAACCAGTTTGAGCAATGTAAAAAAAATTCGAGCTAACCTAGTAGTGGTATTTTTTAACTAGTACATTTACTAGTATTTTAACTAGTTGGCTAAACTGCAGGGAAGCTTTAAACGATAGCTTGGAATCCATGCATATACCATGATCTGTGACAGCATCTACACGACTTTTTTTACGAAAAGGTCATAGTTTGGCATTTATCACGTTTTGGAAAAAAATTTTTTTAGAACACCTAACTTCAAAGGATTTCAAATCAGACTGGATTAGATCTGAATTATCTTTAACATCTATGGTTCTGTATACTTTTATATCATCTGCAAAGATACGCAGATCAGAGTGTTCAGTGATGTGGGTTACATCATTAATGACTAAAATAAACAGAAGTGGACCAAGGTGGCTACCTTGCGAAACACCTGATTCAGCAATAAATTCAGCAGACAATAAGCCTCGAAATCGTATTTGATAATATCGCTCTGTCAAATACGATTGAATCCAGCTTACAAAAACTTAAGGAAAGCCAGTAGTTTAAATTGAATTAAATTGTGTGGTATTTTGTCAAATGCTTTTCTTAAATCAGTTTTAATACAGTCGTCTTGGTTACCTGAATAAACTTTATATAAGCATAACGTTGTAAGATCGACACAGTGGATCTGCCTGTAACAAATCCATGCTGACGAGTTTTTATGATCTACCCACAATGAATTTTCACAAGATCATACACGAGCCGCTCAAAAAGCCGCTTGGAATCGACGAGAGTTTAGCGATACTATAGTTGTTTTATCGTTCCTACAACCTTGTTTATAAAAAGGACTAATAAAAGATTTTTTCCAAAAAAATGGAAAATTACTTTCGCTAATTTATTTATTGAATAACATGGACAGTCGTTGGCTTAGAACGAAACCGCATCATGTAAACACTGCGGCAGGAATTTCGTCAGGTCCAGCATTAAAGTCCTCATCGATCGATCCAATATACTTTAAAATATCCTCTGAAGTAAAATATATAGGATCAAACGAAACACTTTGTGTAGAATTCATATATTCAAAGTGCTTTTCATCAGGATTAAAAGATTCTGAGCAAAATGACACTTTAAAGGGATTGGCAAAGGGATCGGCAGTAAATCCATCAGTAGGCTTGAATACGTTTCGTATTTATTTATTTTACTACACTTGTAAGTAAAATAAGATTTAATAAAATCTTTTAAAGTACAACGAATATTATACATAATCAACAAATTGCATGCATAAAAAAGATAAAAATATAAAAAGCATAAAAAATAGCTACCTAATACAAGCAATGGTAAATTAGTTTTTATTAATGAATTTGATTTAGGTTGGATTTAGTTTCAATTTAAGCACATACATAAAAAAAACCGGAGTTAACGTGAAATAAAGCAAAAAGTAATAATAGTAGAAAGATAAGTAATAAATAGTAGTAATAGTTAGTTTGAATAGTATGACATTAGAGAAAAACTAAAATTTTTCGAACTAACAGTAAGCTTTATGCTATACAGTAATTAATTCCAAACTTTAATGGCGTTAACCAAAAATAGCCGTTTCGAATGTAACTTGTCAAATGTCGGTGTTATGAGGTTGCTAGCTCAGTTTGAAACACTGAAGCGTAGTTTAGTATTGAGGTGAGATAGAGTCCTGTTTTGTATTAATTTGTGAAAAAATAAACAATTTTTTTGCGTTTAAATAGTTCATAATGCTACATCAAAAAATTTTTTTACTTTTTTGGGACACATGGTCAAAGCGCCTTAAGTCAAACACGTATCTAGTAACATTATTAAAGGCAACTTGGATTTTGTGCGATGATTGTGAATCGAGACTGCTACAGACAAATTCGGAATATGTTACTAACGAGAATTTTAAAAGAACAGCAAGTCTCTTCTTAGTCTCAATAAGAATAATTTGTGAGGACATCCGTAGGCAACGCAGAGGGAAATAAATGCGCTTGACAACATTATTTATTTGATCAGAACATGCGAGCCCCGAGTTGACATAGATACCTAAGTTTTTAACATTAGCAACATTTTCAAGTCTATTATTGTGTAAAAATATCTGTGGAATTTGAGTGAGGTCAATCTTATCTTTAGAAATTGAAGGAGTTTTCGATTTTTTTTCATTCAGACAAAGAGCATTATTAAACGACCAGTAAGAAATTGCGTTGAAATCTTTATTTAATTTTAAACATAAATCTTCAACTAGTCCAACGTGGCTCAAAGAATATAATTGAATGTCGTTGCCATGACAATTAGGCCGGAGCGAATTTCAAAAGTGCATAGCATCAATTTGGTTCAGGGTACATTCGATAGGTATCGTAATAAACATGTAAGCTACAAAATTTCATTTCGATCGGAATGAGCATCATCCTGCTCCGGGTGTCTTTAAAATCATGGCATTTTTTAAAATGTAATGGTACGGAAAATCTTAAGAAATTTGTTCGGTTAGTAAAAACATGAAATGGAGAAACAGGACATTTTTTCGTGTTCTGATCACATCTTCCTGCCCTAAGATATCCCTAAAAATGACATAAACTATAAAAAAATTATATTTAAAATATTTTTATATAAAGCTATAGGTACTAACCCAAATATTGATTACATAAAATTTTTTTCGAAACGACGTCCTATACCCTATATTCTCAGAACCTTATAACATAATTTTTGGATTACATGTACAATTACATATATTTGGTTTAGAAGTAACTACCTACATAAAATTATTTTAAATCACTATTTATTAAAAAGTTTAATTTTTTATATTGATTATAATTCAATTATCCTTTAATAAATCAATTTCGCTTATAATACAGAATCTACAGCGCCTAAAACCTGGTGTGCTAGAGTAAATTTAACTGAGCAGAATAACTTTAAACACGTTTTTCTCGAAACGTACTTTTTTAAAACTGGCTACACTACTGCAAGCAAACTAATCTATCAATTAAAATTTTTTATAAATCCTTCAGTTCTGTCATTCACCACATCTTTTATCAAAATTAGCGTCTTTGGAAAATTTTTCTAGGTTTTACAGGCAACAATATGGTCAAAAATAATTTAAATTTTTTCCACTTGTTTTCCACGCTTCGTAATTTTCTTAATTTTCTATTTTGGTAAAAGATGTGAGTTCAAGAGTCTTTGATAATGTAAAATTAATATGCAAGCAGAGACGCTGATAATGAAAAATTAACATGCAAATTAATTTTTTTGTGTATATAATAACATTTTTAGAAAACATCTTCTAAGGTATGCCTCAATTTTAACCGCTTTGGCCTAAAACCTCCCTTTTATTATATGCTATAGTACATTGAAATTAAAATAAAAAAGATAATACATTTAAGTAAAAAATAAATACAACACTCTTTCTATTTAGCGAACAGCAAAATTATTCCTTTTTTTAATCAAAATACGATCTTTACGAAATTAAAGCATTAATGGTGTTATCCCTTAACTTAAACCTTTATTTATTGCATATAAGAACAGCACAGTAGAGGCACCACTCCGCCTCAACGCTTGTTAGTTCGATAGTTGATCGTTGAAAGGGGAATATTTGTGATGGTAGTTTTGAAAAATGTTATTAGCTATTACAAAAAATGTTTTCAACAATCCCGGGATTCGAATCGAATAATCCCGGGATATTCGGGTCTCAAAAAAGATCGGGAACAAATCCGAATCTGGCAACAAATTTTTTTTTATCTGTATTAGATCTTAGGATATATACTGTTGAAGGAATGAAATGCGAGTTTTTAAGGCATTCTTAAGTCATCATTAACAATGAATTGATTGTAGTAAAATCTTCAAAACAGGCTTGAAAGATAGAGTAGTTTACAGTTTCTATTATTGCATTGCTCATGCTATCAATCGTATGCAATTGTATAAAAAATTTTACATTATACTGTGTGAGTCTAGCTTTTATGAAAACACATACAAAATGCTTTTTTATACTAATACTAGCAAATACCCGCTGCTTCGACTGCGATAAAAATATTAAATACTATGTACAAATTTTAAATCTTAAAATTAAAGTATTTAGTTGTATTAAAACATATTCAAAATATAAAAATTATTGTGTTCGTTTTGTTTAATTATGAAAAAATGGTATATATATTAAGAAATGACTTTATTTAATTTGAACAACTTAATTCAACGGTAATTGTTATTATGACATAAATTAACCTGGCTTTATTCTTTTTTACTTTTGAAAAAGTCCTGCATAACATCGTTATAAAAAAATTTGGGTAAAATATTTGTAAAATTTGCAATCAAAAATGTAATTTTTTACATATATTCTGAAAATAAATATATTCTTCTTAAATTGTTTTAGTTAATCGGCCTTCTTCAGTTATTAATTCTTATTTTGCTTCGACCAAACAACAATTCTTCTTAAATTGAAAAAAACCCGATATAATGACATCAAACTTTTGGCGATATCTCAAAAACTATAGACTTTCTCAATGCATAAGAATGCATTTTTGTGTGGACAGTCGTTGATTAATAAAATTAACGATAGTTTTCTTTTTTTTCCGAAATATTTTGTACGGATATTAGGTATGTTTTAAAAAACCTGTTATTATGACATTAAAATTCTTGCGATATCTCAAAACTATAGATTTTCTTAGTATAACTCATAAGCTTCAGAATGAGAAAAAAACGATTGAAATTTCATGTTTTGACTTAGCAAGCAAACATTTCCGCAATTAACAAATCGATTTTCATCCAATTTTCTTAGTTTGAAAGTTCAATTAAGTAAATTGGGAAAATGAGAAAAGGTTTACCGTTATCTCACCAATGCAATGTTTTATATTGTTTTCAAAAAATCTCTAAAATTTCCAACTTATACTAAACAATAGGCCAAGAGTTGTGCATAGCTTTTGTTGTACATATTTTTTTTTAATTTTAATTTTTTTAATTTTTTCTATCATTAAACAGTTTCTATCATTAAAAATCATGGGCCATCATGCAATGTGCTACAGCTTAAAAACTAATTTATGTGAAAAACATTTTCAAATATAGCTTAAAAAATAATTCTGTGAAAAATATTTCAAGTAATTCAAACTATTCCATAGTTATATACATAAATCTATGTTTTAATCTATTTCCTTATCTATATATTCATAGTTAACGTTACAGTTATAGTAGAATTTGTCCTGACCCAATTCAATGAATTTTTTATGATCGTTTTCTGAATTTGTAAAATTGTAAATTGACCTTCGAACAAAATACATACTAGACGTTTTCGTTTGCAACATCGATGCATGACGATAAGAATTTTCTGATGTATACAGCATTTTTTTTGATGTATAGTATTGCCCGGCAGACGTTGTCCTACGTTGACTACCTTTCTGCTTACGAATTTTCATGCTGTTCGGAAAGAAAAATTTATATATTCGCCATTTTTAGTACAGTTGCCGAAAATAGCCGTATGAACTAAATTATCATATTTTAGTGTAATACAACCAAAACCGTTCGAAGTATAACATTATTAATTAATTGTGGGCGGTAATGGGGGTTTGGCAAAATTTTTCACCTAAACCATCTATACTCAAAACAATTTCAGCTCGATTGAGCTTAAACCTAGTGCGCTTTGCTTTACTCCAAGCTTATCCCCCGAAAAATGGACTTAACTAAAGTGGGACATGCCCATTTTTAGTAAAGTAAGCGAAAGTAACCATACAACGAAGATTACCAAATTCTAGTCTCATATGACCAAAATCGTCTGATATATAGTATTTTTTGCAAAAAGTGGGCATGGAAAGTAGACGCGGCAAATCTAACATAGCATATTACGATAAAGTTGGATATCGTTTGATATCTATATCGTGTTAATCCGTTTAGTGGTTCTTGTGTGATTGTCAAACAACCATGCAGTGTCACAATGCTTTTATATATTCGTATACAGGGTTGCCAATATTCGAAGCGCCCATCTGGCAACACTGTAACTTTCCGCAGTGATGCCAAATCGACTAATGACATACCGCGTTTGAAGCGTCATTCCAAGCAAATGTTTACAATGGAACAGTACACGCCACGCGAACGCTCTAAAATTGTTGAAATTTACATTCAACAAAACAAGTCAATAGTGAAAACTCAACTCAATGAACGATGAAGCTCATTTTCAGTTGAACGGAACGGTAAACAAACAAAATTGCCGTATTTATGCCACTGAAAATCCACAAGATATTCAAGATGTACCTCTTCACGATGCAAAAGTCAATGTTTGGTGCGTCGTTTGTGCTAAAATGCTCATTGGGCCGTTCTTTTTCGAAGATGATAATGGCCACAGAGTTACTGTCAATCAGGAGCGTTATCGCGATATGATAAACAATTTTTTCATGCCAATCGTTCGTCGAAAGCGTATCAGGCACTACTGGTTTCAACAAGACGGCGCGCCACCACACACAAGCCGCACTACAATCGATTTTTTGAAGCAATTGTTCCCTGGCCGTTTGATGTAAAAAAATGGTGATTTCGATTGGCCACCAAGATCACCAGATTTAACGCCTCCAGACTTCTTTTTGTGGGATTATTTGAAATCAAAGGTTTACGTCAACAAGCTAAAGACCCCAGAAGAGCTGAAAACCAACATCCGTCAAGAAATAACCGCAATTCCCATCGAAATGTTGAAGAAAACCATGGAAAATGCTGCAAAACGGGCACAATATGTCGTAGAGGCCAATGGCGACCATTTACGAGATATCATATTCAAGAAATAATGTAAGCAAATCTACTTGAACCCAATTAAATGACATTCATGACGAACAGACAAAAAATTGTGGTTTCTTTGATTTATTTAAAAATAAAATGGGCGCTTCGAATATTGGCAACCCTGTAGATAGACTAACACAATCTCATGTGGGGAATAGGTGCTGGCAAGGCTGCAAAACATAATTAATGCTGATAACTAAATTCTGGCAACTCTTCTCAATACATAACAAAGAAAATTAATTAACACTGTATGAAAGCAAGAATCTCCCTGAAAGTAAAGCTGGATTCACTAATCACCTTCAGCATGTTTTGAAAGTTTTTTTCATATGAAGTTTTCGTTCAGAGAGAAAAATTTCTGCACGCTCTTAACTTGATTAACATTATTTTAAATCACACAAAAACATGCTGAAGGTTATCGGTGAATTCAGCTGAAATCAGGGTTGCCAGTTTGGTAATTAATTACCAAATTTGGTAGAAAATTTTTGACTTGGTAATTTGGTAATTTTTTTATAGTTTTGGTAACATTTTCCCTTTAATGTAAAAACTAAAGAAACTTAAAAATTCAAAATAATCAGTTTGTTTGCAAGATTTATATAAAAAATTGTATTTCAAATCAA
This sequence comes from Dichetophora obliterata, assembly GCA_963920525.1. Classification (NCBI taxonomy): domain Eukaryota; kingdom Metazoa; phylum Arthropoda; class Insecta; order Diptera; family Sciomyzidae; genus Dichetophora; species Dichetophora obliterata. Next base: position 145,770,275 of record OY986435.1, on the reverse strand, counting down.
CGCATCATCTGAAAATATTGCGAATCATGTCAAAAAAAAAATGTCAAAATATTTCAATCTTGAAATTTAACGTTAACAAAGAAGTCTCTTATAAAAACGAAGCTACGAAACTAGTTTGGCTTTAATACAATAAATAGCATAATGATTTCAAAGGAACTCTGCGAAATGAGAGACAAGCCTCATTATGTGTGGTCACCAGAAGAAGATTTTTAGAAGTAAAATTGAGATTTTTTTTTCGCCATCAGCTTTAGTTTATGAGTTATAGGCAAAAATGTAAGAACCTGTTATGTTCTAACAGAATAATATCTTTAAATTGCATCAGTCGATTTCGATCGTATTTGACAGCTTTGATTAGGAAATATTCAGCCTTATCATGTATAATTTTTCACACGTTATCGGAAAAGGGAGTTTTAATTTTTAAGATTAAGCTGTAGAGCATTTTGGACATTTTTAAGTTATTTTTTCCTGAATTTTTTTTCCTTGTTAAGTTTCCTGAATGTTCTTGAGGTTTATCTTAAAAATTAAAACTCTCATTTTCGATTCCACCGGAAAAGTTATTCATAATAGGGCTGAATAGGTCTAAGCATTTTTGTAAACAAATTCTTTTTTATCTTTTGTTTTGAAGATAATGGCCTTCAAAAATCATAATGTTTAAAACTTTTTCATAATATAAAAATTTGCTACCGTAAATTGTCTGAATCATAAAAATATCTTTTGTCTGTGAAATTTAAGCATACATTTTACCATTGCAAATAATGCGGATAATTCCAGATATATTTTGAAATAACGAAAATTGATTACATAAAAAATTTATAGGAAAAATTTCTAAACTAACTTACTGAAAAATTAGGGTTTTCCAGCCGCTTAAAGTTGCTATGAATAAGTTTAATAAAATTATCGTTTCTCTCAGAATATGTTTTTCTAAAACGTAAAAAGATATCAGCAAAAGCTTTAAATACTATGCAATAGTTTGTGCTTAGGAGCAGTTATTGGAAAAGGAACTGTATATCATATTTGATTTAAATTTAAACTTGAAGAAACCGATAATTTTTTTAAAGTATTAAATGCCCTATCTTTGTATTTATTCATTTACTTTCTTAAAGTATTTTTTTAGTACCTACTTATTTCAAATAAAAAAGATAAGGATCTTATTTTTATAATAACATTCATTTATAATTTTTGGTTTTGTGACAAAATAATTACGTTTACCTGAATTTACTACTTATTTCTGATTTTTATATTAATATAATCAATAAATTTTAAACAAGAAAGAAGTTATACTTTTTCTTTAAATGTATGTATGTATTTTCTTTTTATTTAATTCAAATAAAAAAGATATACGTCTCATTTTTATAGGTATATGAGTTTATGAATTTTACTCACTTTTTTTTTACTTTTGTGATTTTTAGTTATCAAAAATAAAAAATTTTAAACAAGAAAAATGTAATACTTAATAATATTAACTAAATTTATTTTACCACTATATCTGTTTATAACTTTAAGTATTTTAATGTTGAATAAATGTTTTTTATTAAAAACAATTATAATTTTTTTGATTTTCTTACTTAAAAAAAATGTTTGTTTGTTTAATTAATTCTTATATAATTTTGGTAACTTTTTGATGAAATTTTGGTAACTAAATTTTTGTACAAGTGGCAACCCTGGCTGAAATACACAACATGGCTGTCGTGTTATATTGAGAGAAGCTCTCTCGACAAAGAGAGGAAAGCTTTGTTTGCTGTTATATTGTGGCTGCTGGTTGAATGTAGGCATCAAATAAAATGCGTGATTTTGCAATAATTAAAAAATACATTTTTCAAAAACCTTGGTAAGCTATAACAATCTATATTATCATAGGAATCGAATGAAAAAAGAATTATCACTATCGGTTCAGCGGTAATCGCGCTTATTCTGGATTAATTTCGTGAGTCTCCTTTTATATTAAAAGTTGCTTGTTTCTTTGTTTTTCCGTCTTTCAGGTTTCTTGAAATTCTTGAAATCTTGAATATAGATAAAATAGGTTGTAGGCTATTTCAAAATCTTCAAATCTTGAGATTGCAATAAATGAAACTGCAATTATAATAAAATTTACAAGTATTTCGAATTTTTACAGGTAACGCAATATTTTCTTTATGAGTCAGTTGACTTTAATTTTTTAGGCTAAAAAGTTTATTTTCAGTTATCATAGCTATGAGTTAGTAATATACTAGTTTTTGTGTGTGGTTCATAGTATCTGAACATTTTTAATAATATTTTCTATAATTTTCTATAATTGGATTTTACATTTTTGAAAATTACATTCGAATATACTATTTGAACAATTTTAAATTATAGATAAGGTCTTTTTTGAACATTCAAGCCTAATTGAAAGTTTTTACCACAATCCATTATTTTATAATAATCACTCAAATAAGCCTAAAACGCATATTTTTTATTCAACACTACATATCTTATGATCGAACAAAGATAAATATTCTGTTACCAGAATCAGAATCAGCGTTTATAAATCTACTAAAATCGATTGGCAAAAAAATTATTTTTTTAACACCGTTATATTTATGGCCATTTTGGAATAGCAAGATGTTTTTATATTGATACCAAATTTTGTATAGAAGATTTTATATATATTTATATTTATTAATTTTTATATTTATATTTTATTTTATATTTATTTATTCTGCTCATTTTTATTATAATAAAAACAATTTTTGGAAATCTATTATTTTAAAAGACCTTCTGCAGCTGCAGAATGGGGTCATATCGTTATGAACGTTTATACTGATAATCATTGCTCCAATATTTATCAATTCCATTCATTATAATTTTTTTTAAAAATTCATTAAAAAATGTCCTGTTTTTGGCTCTAAACCTGAACAGGAAGATGAAGTCTTTAAAACACTGAATAACAGAATAACACTGAATAACAGGGGCCCAAGAATTTATCCTTGAGGTACACCTGTGTTTGTGTTCTTATTAACAGAAAAAAGATCACAAATTTTTACTCTCTGCATTCTACCTCCAACTCCATGGACATATTTCAATTTAAAAAATTTTGGAAGATTTTAATGTTAATATCGTCAACTGATCATTGATCGGATTGTCAAACTAATAGCTAAAAAGGTAGTAAACCTGAAGGTCAATTTATATTTAAAAAATGTCTATATAAGGAAAATCATAATTATTTCTTTGATCCGGCGATAAAAAGTTATAGTGAAAAATAGTGCATATCAAATTTTTCAAAACTTTAATAGCTATCTAACAGAAGTCATGAATATGACAATTTTTTTTTTATTAAACACACGCAAATGACGGCAGTCGCAGTATCGGTTGAGAAAGAATTTATTGGGCAAAGTTTTCCTTATTCTGGATTCAAAGAAAACAATATATATATTAAAGCACACGCGAATGATGCCAGTCTTTTTTAAAACAAAAACTCAAAATTTTATGATTTAAATATTCACTTTGATTAAAAAAAAACACACAGACACACACACACATGGTAAGAAAATTCAAATGCAAAAATACAATGATACATTGAGATTTTAACGTGACGCACGTAAGCACAGTAGGCAGAAATATGCGCCGCTTAAAGATTCTGTTGGAACTGATTCAAATCATAAAAAAATATATAAATAAAAGGTTTTAAACAAAGCAGACGGAAGCTATCTAATTCAGTTTTTGTGAAAATTGTGAAAATAAGACAGGCACTAAGAAAAATAAACATAGGTGACCAACAGCGACAAGTATAAACAGAACGATGGACAGACAGAGAGAAAAAGTCACCATAAATAACAGATTTGCCTAAAAACGCGTCTAAATTTTGCATTGTTCTCGTGGCATTTTAGAAAGTTATTCAAAAACCATAACAGACCTTTAACCTTTCTTTGCCTTGGCCAGCATTTAAATGTTTTAATTTCTTTGTTTATGGCTGAGACGGGTGCAGCGAAGTAGTTTGGCAGCCTGCCTAATTTTTCCAAAAAAACAAAAAAAAAATTTCTCAACTAACAAGCAGCAAAGCCGAAAGGGTTCACATTTGCGTCACTTTTGGTTCTCAACGAATCGGCTCATAAATCAAACCAACTTGAGATAAGCGAGTTTGCTTACATAAATACAATAAAATCATACAATCGTAAAAATCTAAATGTTCGAAAATCCTTTCGTAGCATTTGACTCAATAAAATGTTATTTGAATTTCTCGCCTTGTGTGCCTCCGAATTTTGCAGTCAACGCACAAGTCAGCAGCATATTTTTTAACCTTTTACGATTGTTTTTGTTGGTGTTGTTTATGTTGTTGTTGTTGTTGTTGCTGTTGGTACGAGTAGTGTTTTGCAAATGGCTTTTATTGCATCACCAACTCAAGACACAGCCAGGACACAAGTGAACCGCAACAGCGCAGAAAAGGATTCAAGCTGCGCTTAAGACGTTCGTTAAAAATGTTTGAACAGTTTTCATCTTAAGAATTTACATATATTTCAAGACATATTTATATAGAAGCCATTCAAATAATAAACTGATAAAGTATAATTGGGGCACATTTGGCACCCTTTTTTTATGAGTTTTCAAACCAATTAATCAAAATTAAAATATTTCTTTTGATTTAAAATCATAAATAAAATAAAAATAAGAACATAAGAATTTAATCCTTGAAAGTGTAATTTAAGGTAAATTAGCATTACACAATTTTTTTCTCACCTATTAGAAAAAATTTTGTGAAATTTTGAGAAAAAATTTGGTCAAATTTGCCTCAGATCTGCGAGGACCTTATGGAAGACCCCATGGTTTAGGGAATCCTAAGGAGTTGAAATTTTTTTTTCAAATATGTCACATTGTATTGTATTTTTACTTTTATTTTTTATTAAAATTTTATACATTTTTATTGGTTTTATATACACAAGAAGAATTTTAAAGGCTTAAAATATAATACAATAGTGATGAACTTCAAAAATTTATTGTGGACCTTTGATGTTATAGCCACCGAAGTTATAGTTAAATAAATAATTTATTACACAGCATGATGTTTACGCTGTAAAAGTTGCACTTCCAAATGCATCAGAGTTCCTTCTTCCAACAATTGATCCATAAATTTTGATTCTTTTATTTTAAAACGTATTTTTTCTTATTACTGTAACCGATGATCACTTAAAAAAGGATGTTTCCTTACAAATGCTTACGAGCTCTAAGCAAAAAATTAAAACATTTGTTAATCTTCTACAAGATTAATACAATAAATAAATTTACTTTTTACTAATAAACCTGTTCATACTTAACAAAGAATATTAATTTTTAACTAGGATTTTTTTTAAAAAAAGATTATTTCAATTAAAAAAGCAAATAGACACACAAGTTTCAGTTAAAGGGTAAGAATAAAGTTATTTCTGCTAAAAAATATCATATATTCATGAATTTTTTTTCATGAATTTTCGGTTACTATAATTTTAATTATTAACAACGGATATAATTAAGTCAAAGAGTATCCTGTGAAATTTGAATTTAATAAATATGAAGAAATGAAATTCTTAGTGGGCGCCTAAAAAAAGGTGCTCGTTAATGGATCGTCGGAAATTGTATTGAAAATATTATGACTGGTATAAAATGCCAATAGCAGTAAATAATATTCTTGTTCACGGTACTGAAATAATAGATAAATTTAGTTTACCTATAGAAATGCTTTCAGAAGAAGCTTTAGAATCTAGTCATAAAGATTTTAGAAAACTAAGGTTTAATCATACCCATAAAAACTCTACAGAACTATCCAATATAGATTTATTCCGTGGATTACTGCTTTCATCAGATCCTCATATAGCTCATAGCAATATTGAAAAAAAAAATGATAATGAAACCAATAAAATAATTTTGAATGAAGATCATGACCCGATTGATGACACAATTGATTTCATTTTTGAAACTCTACGAATTAACAGTCAATAATTTTCTCTGTTATTTTCTCTCATTCTGAAGATTTATGTAAAATTTAAGCAATTGAAATAAAAATATTTTTAATTAATAAACTTCATTTAATATTGTGTGGGAAGTGGGTCAAGGGCATGGCCAATCTGAATAAAATAATTATATGATAATTAAGTAAAAGCAGTTAAAAATAAACAAGTAAATTTCCCTTCTTATACATTCTACAACTGTAGATATTGCACTTTTACTCTTCATTTTGTGTGGGAGCTGGGCGAAGGGTGTGGCAGATCTTGGTGAAATTTTTATATGATAATTATGTGAATGAAGTCATGGGCGTCCACAGGATTTGTTCCAGGGGAGTCAAAGGCATAAAGGAATCTAGAATGAATATAAGCAAAATATAAACTATATAATACTATTTACTACGATTTTTGGTACTAATTTTGTAAACATGACACGCACACTACACCGGCTGACACACAGAACTTGTGACTATAAAAAATTCTTATGTAATATCGTTTGCTTAATACGATATAAGACTTTTTCAAAAATTAATCTTTGATCTAAAATTGGCCTACTTTATTAAATTTCCTAATTTTTTCTTTCGCTTTTGAATAAGAAGCTTTACTCTCGCCTTGATCGCTGAAATTTTCCTTAAGTTTCAGCTTAGGAACAATAAAAAAAAATGTAAAGTGGATCATCTTTGTAATAGAAAAACAAGCCTATTTTTTATAAAACATTATTTTTTTTATTAAATGTATTTATTTTGTGTTCTGCTTGTTTACAATTACTTTAAAACATAAATTTGCTCATAGTCAAAGTTTATATCCGTTATTGAATCAAATACCCCGTGCTATATGTTGCTACAAAGAATGATCTTCGAATAATAAGGGATATCATTCCTTAACATTCGTCAATTTCACGTAGGAATAACAACGTTATTTCTTTCATTACATTCGTTGTATGCATTATTCGTAGAAAGTAAGAAGTTTTAAATGATGTAAGGAGGCCTCGAAAAAAAAAGATCGGGTAGCCAAAGAAATCAAGCGAGCTGAAAAAGAATAACATCGCATAGCTGGAAGTTCTGCTATAAAAGAAATAAGGTTTGAAACAAACAATTCAGATTCTTTGTCCGATAAAAGTGACGATCCTGGTTTTGCAATAGCTTCAACCAGCAGTGCTGCAAATGCTAATAAGCGTCAAAATAGTTAAAAAATTACGTTGACCCTCCCCAAAAATCCGTTTACAAGCAAAACTATCTCAAGCATGGGTGATCAGCTTAATTTATCTGCAGGGCAGCGCACAGCTTTCATGGGAGCAGTTCTTGCAGAAGGCTTGACAAAGCAACGCTTTAGTTAAAAGCACATGGGAAAGCAAGAAAATCACTTGCTTATGAAATCAAAGCAGCATTTACTGCACCAAAACACTCAACACTACATTGGGATGGTAAAATTGTTCCTGACATAAGAAAAGAAAACAAAGAAAGATTAGGAGTTCTTGTTTCTGGTGTACCAAACTGTGAAGAAGGTAAATTACTAGGTATACCTATAATATCAAATGCAACAGGAGCAGAACAAGCAATTTCTACTTTCACTCTTGCAAATGAATGGGGGATTTCCGAAAATGTGAGATCCATAGTTTTTGATACCACAAATTCAAACTCTGTACGAAATATTGGAGCTTGCGTACAACTTGAAAGACTGCTCGACAAAAAGTTGCTTCTGCTAGCTTATCGGCATCATGTCTACGAGAGAATTTTATGTTCAGATCACAAGAAATTGTTTGGTAAGACATCAGGCATTGAAAATTCAAATTTCACCAACTTCATAGACTCTATTTGGAAGAGTATCGATACAAACAAAGATTTTAAGAAAGTACAAATCAAAAACAGGTCATTAAAACTCCTAATGGCAAATACAAAGCAAGCATTAAATAAGGTCATCTTAGAACCAAATCAAAACAGCATCTCTTCCGTACAATATCATAAGGCAGCAACTCACGATTTCGAGTAAATCAACTTTTAAGGTTTTATTGTTGGCCATTTATAATTTATAACTTTACAAATATAAAATCTAGGTTTTAGTATTAACAAATGTACTGTTTCTCTAAACATAAACTTAAAAATTATAATATTTTAATAGTAAAGCAGTTATTACATTAAATCCTTCTATATATGACTTTTGCTTTTATTTAAAAAAAAAATAAAAGCTTAAAAAACAGTAACTGTTAAAAGTCTTTATTTTTTGTTTAAGTTATACTTAAATACAAATTTACGAAGGCACGAAATTGAGTTACTGCCTTATGTACATTTAAAGTTTTCAAATGCAAATAATTAAAATTTCTGTATGAATAATAAAAAAATGCAAATTTAATCTTTAAATAAGTATAAAACAAAATAATATGCGCTTTTTTGTACCTTTTTTTCTCTGTATTTGATAGTTTCAACGCTTTTCACTTAATTTTGGTATGAGGAATCGTGTGGTGGACATTAGGATTTTCACATTGGTTTGTTTAGCAAAGTTGTTTCAATTATTCTGGCCAACAAATATGAATAATTAAATATGAAAAAGTTACATCCTGTGGGTCTTATCGAGTGGCTCTTTCAAAACTTGACACTTAAAATTTTCAACATACGCTAAACGCAAATGTACTTTTTGAATTTTTTTTTCTCCAAAATTGTTGTAGTTAAGGGTCGATGTTTGCGACGAACTCAACAAGGTTTGCGAATGAAATTGTTTATACCGAAAAAAAATTTTTACTACTATAAAAAGCAGCAACTACAGTTGGACTGTATTTATTATTAATTTACAGCATTCATACAATTAAAAAAGGCAGCAACTCTAAATTTTTATATGAAATTCTTATTCGAGTTGCTGTCTTTTGTTTTGGTAATTTATGAATATTTGTATAGTTAACCCTTTTTTTCATCATCATTACAAGAGAATGTAAAACTGCACAGAAAAACTGAAAACACAGATACATAGATCATAAAAACTTGGTA